>CAWUFW010000350.1:2617500-3185000 GCA_963921515.1 Calotriton arnoldi | reverse complement strand
TCGTCCTCTGCTGTTGCTTGTGCCTCACATGTGGGTGGTGATGTACTGTCCCCAGCACTGTGTGGCACAGACACATCAGGGGCCGGATATGTGGATGGGGTGGTAGCAGCAGCATGCATCAGCGCCAGGCCTTGTGGCAGCAATGCCATGAGGAAGGTCTTTAGCGCATTGAGGGACCCAGCTACCTCTCGCTGGTGTGCAGCCGTGGCAGCCGCTCTTTCTGCCTGCGTCCGCTCCATGTTCTCCATGATCCTCCGCATGTGTCCCAACTCCCGGGCGAGATCGCGGGAGGAACTCTGGCTAGACAGTCGTTCTTGTCGCAAAGTCAGGACTCTGGCGATGTCAGCCATGGTCCGTTGGAGGGCTTGGAGCGGACTGTGGGCGTCCGTTAGGGACTGTGAGTGGTCCCTGATGGGACTTAGACACCCACGTATGGCGTCTAATTTGGCTGCCATGCGGTCGAACCCCACCTGGACCTGTTCAGCCAGCTTCTCCTGGCACCGGCGTTGGAAGGCCATGCATTCGTTGTGGGGGTCCTGGGAGGCAGCCGTGGTGGTGGGTGCTGCCTGCTATGCGTACTGTGCAGGGGGGGGCTCCTCATGGCAGCTGGGTTGCCCTGATCCTGGAAGTGGGCTGCGGAGGCTCTCCATGAGCTGTTCGAGGGCGTCTGAGTCGAAGGTGTGGTGGTCCTCTTCGTCATCAGAGAAGAGAGGTTCGGACTGCTCTGCAGGAGGTGTTGGATTTCCCCCTGCAATGTGAAGGGGAGATGCAGTTTGACATCGTGTACACATGTATGTTGACGCATTGTACATGTCTGCATTCAGACTGCATGACAGTGTACATTGTGACTGTTTGGGGGGAGCTGCCTATTTGATGCGGGACAGTGGACATTCCGACTACATCACGGATGTGAGTTTGTACTTGTACATTGTGAACTCACATTTCCCTGCAGTGCCATATGTGATTGGCCAGTTTCTACGCACATGCGGCACCTGTTGTGTCCTCTGTTCTGTTGTGGACGTGTTGCGGTTTGTACCACCTCGTTGTCAATGTTGATGGCTCTGCATGTTATGTGTGTGTGCCGCATTTTGGGGGAGTCGCCCCTGCAGCTCTGATTTAGCTGCCCTCCTCCCTTCCATGCGGTGTGCCTCTGGGTTCTGTGCTTCTGCAGTGCTGAGATGTTGCATACCTGTGTGCATTGGTCTCTTGGTGGGAGTTGTGGGTCTAGGGCATGGTTTGTCCGCAGATGTGCTATGCTTAATTGTGCATGTGTGCCATTGTGCCCATCTCCCCCCGTCCCCCCAGTCCCTGGTGGTTACTCTGTTGTGTCCGGTCATGTTGAGCAGTGTCCGGTCCCCCGACTCCTGCCACCGTCTCCCCACTGATGACTGTGGACACCATTTCCTCCATCTCGTCCAGCTCCTCCTTTGGCGCAGGACTCCCACCTCCAGTCTGCATTGCTGCCTTCCGGTTGTTTGCGAGTTTCAGCTTGGTTTTGCGCTTCACATCATTCCAGCGCCTCTTGACCTTGTCCATTGTCCTCTTCAGCACTCCAACTGCATTCACCTTGTCCACGATGGTCTGCCATATTCCATTTTTAGTTGCCAGTGACACAGTGGAGGTGACGAACAGTGATTGATGGTGTTCTACCACCTCCGTTATCAGGATCCTGTTTTCCTGCGGACTGAACTTCGTCTTCCTCTTCTTCTTGTCCTTGCCCTTCCCTGACCCCTAGGTCCCAGGCTGGTCCTCCGTGGGGCTTGTGGGGTTCTGGTTGTCCTCTGTACTTACTCCGGCTGCCTCCATTGTGCTTCGCTGTTGTTTGGCTTTTGTTGGTATGTTTTTTTCTACTTTTATGGTGCATTTTCCCACATGACGCGTGGGAATTGCAGGCCTGTGGCTGGTTTTCGTAGATTTTAGTATCGCGATTGGCGTCATCGCTACTATTTTCGCGTTGGGGTTTCGCGTTTTTGCGGCGTCGCGTTGTTTTTAACGTGTTCATTTGACGCGTTGTCCTGTGACTATCGCATGGTACCGCCGTGTTGTGAATACCACGTTAACACGGAGTTGTTTTCCCACGATGGACTGCGATGTGTAGGGTTGCGTTAAGCTACACTTGCAGTAGTTATCACACGTTCTTGAGAATATGCCCCTATAACTCTTGCTGTGGGCATTGGTGCTCCCACTATTAGAGTCAGAGCACTTGCGAAGCATGCATCATGCACAATCATAAAAAGAGTCAAAGGACATCCCAAAAAGATGTCTAAATGCACAATCAAGAAAAGTCACCCCTAAGAATTCGTAGGAACTCTTAAATGTAATCAAAAAAGTGAGTGTGAGTAGTGGTCATCTGCAAATTTGGGAGAGACTACAAATGAAATGGAAGAAAGACTAATGTCTATGATATGATGTATGGTACCCCGTTCGGGTATGGGGATGGGAAAAAAAACACGAATGAAGCTGAAATAATACAAGCTACTCCCCCGAGGGTTCCTAATAGCATTTAACAAGGAGAAACAGACTAGACAATGTGCCGCCTTGTCTCTGGACCTCAGAATTGGTGTCTTGCAAAAACACGCAAGAATAGAACAAAATACACAAAGTTAACATGCATTATGCTTAATCATGGGACAAGTAAAACAAATGTGTTCAGACATCGTTAGAGATTTCGCTTATGGAAGAATATTAGAACAAGCATTGGAAATGCAATAGGTCTCGCCTTTGTGTAAGTTAAAGCAATTTGTTTTGCGAATGGTATTGTTTTTTTGCTTTGTTTTAATTAGTTTATGTTGTTATTTTATGTTGTTAGAATTGTATCTGTTAGCTGTGTTGTAGTTAAAGCATACTTTAATAGGAGAGTAGAAGTGTTGAAGATTTGTGAGGCGAATGATTAAAAGAATAGCATGAGGGTGAATGAAGTATAGTAAGGAGTAGAATATTATTATGGAGAAGAAATGTTTGGGGGTAGAGTAAATAGGGTGAAGGAAGGAAGTGTGGAGGAGTATAGTGTTGTTTGGAATGTTGAATAGTGTGGACAGTAGTATAGTGTATAAGGAAGGATAGACTAGTAGTAGAGCAGTAGGTGTGATATGAAAGGAGTGTGACATGTAGGAGAATAGTGTGAGTGAGTTTGAAGCAAGGTAAGATATGGGCACGGGCACAGGATTCCTGCACCGCAGAGAACCGCACCCTGGAAGGCGCTCAGGCGGAGACAAAAGCAGCCCGGAATTTTAACGACCGGAGCGAGTCCATTCATGAACTATAGTTCACGTGAATCGCAGGCTGCCTGCGAACGAATTGTTGAGTTTCCAGATTCCGATGCAAGTGCACCAGACCAATAATGTTACTCCAAACCATTGTCAAAAGGTAACACAATGTAATTTGCTTAGTCGGTTTAGGGTGGACTCCAGTGTGGCCACTGTCGTTAGCCACCCCTCCCGCGCCTCTCCATGAAAGGCAATGTGTACATGTCATGAAGGTACAGGCCTGTATCTTCGTCTGCGTGGAGTGCAACGCCGCTAACTTTAAAGAGCCACGCACTTTTCCCATGTGCAAACAATCGGTTGTACCCCTAATAAAAGAAGCCTCCCCCAAACAATACCCACCATCCCGTATCCCAGAATCGCTCCATCCCCAGGACTCTGGCGACGCCCAGTTCAGAGGTGGCAGCGGTGCTCACAGGAGCCTCTGGATGCGGCACGCTGAAGCCATGCAAAGCCGCCCAGAACATGCAACAGTTAGCGCTGAGTTATGGTTTCCACCCATCTCTTTAACATCCCTTAAGAACACTGCACAGACACCAGCTGGAATGCGAGGCCGCGGGACAGACCCGCACGACTCTTCACCTGAGAAACTCTCGACCAAAGCAAGAGGTTTGGTCACGCGAGGGTCACGTGCTGCCCTTTAAGGACACCAGGCCTTCACGTACCCCGCAGAGTAACGCAAATCAAGTCACGAGAGGCACAAGGGGCAATAAGAGCAAAAGTCGTGCACACCCATTAACCGGAACCCAAACGTTGAGTTGCTTGCTGTATTGTGGGAGCAGGCGGTCACCTGTGGGTTACAGTAAGCAATGAATGACCTGCCCCACTGATGTGGGCTCAGCATTGCCGAAGCTGGTCTAAGGCTGATGATTTCACCTCTGTGGGAATATATGCACTTCCGGTGCACTGTTCCTACCGGCACTGGACTAAGCTTCATTTGCATGTACCGGGCCCGGCCAGTGGCGCACACTGAGGAAAAACTGAACGACTGGAAGGCGTCCAAAACTAATTACCAGTGGCTGGGATTAAGTCAAGCATTACACTCATACTTGCTTCCCACCCCCTAAATCATGGCTTAGACTCAAGAAAGAGCCGCCGTGAGAAGCGTGGCAAAACAGACGCAGTGATTTCTAATGCCATGTAATTGTCAAATTACCGAAAACGAGCATCATTCAATTAGGGTAGTGCAAGGGCAGTTATTAACCACCAAGCAGCATGGGGGATGACGCGATGGTTTTAACAGATGGTATGCTGTTATTGATCCATACAAAGACAATCAGATGGCTGAGGACAGTGTAAGGGGTGCATTTATGCATCAATTCTATAGATTAGACACGTGAAATGCCAATAGGTGGCATGTAAACGCTGCACCTTCATGCAAACAATGTATTGATTTTCTACGTGTGGAAAAGACATTACGTCTGTTACATATTAATGAAAACGGGATCTTGTTTCACAATAAGTCATGTATAGGTGTTGTACACACACGGCGTGGTAAACATATTATGCACGCACTAGTTGCCAATAACCCTGTTATGGGATATATTATCACAAGGCTTCCTATACACGAAGCATGCATATTCACCATGTAACTTATGTTCTTTACCTTTCATCAACACCTCTGCAGGAAATACGTGTTTATTCAGGGGTTAAATGTGCGATGGAAAACCTAATCCTATGACGCATTTAAATGTCAGAGGCAATTAATGACATCACGGGACTAGGCTTGGTTGACCGTATTTACCCCTCAAAGGCTGCGCACCTTCACTTGGTATTTAAGTGAAGTGACCGCCAAGGTTTTAAAATAAACATCGACTCCATAAACGGCCCACATTAGATTACTTAGCAGTGAATGTCCACACTAAGGACGGACAAGAAACCCTCCACAGACGTGTTATGGCCCCGAGAGGAGAGGTCTTATTGGACTAAGGGCATAACATGATTGTAAATCAAGATAATGGACACACAAGTAGGTTTAATGTACTAAACATGCAACAGTTGTAGGTAACCATCACGAGTGCATGCAACAGGTGGAGAGCTGGACGCAAGTACCAAGCAGGCCCATCCATTCGGCAGCACAGACTCCAATGGAGGTGGTACAGCCTTCTTACACACTTGTACATGCAAGTAAACGAGGCGCTGCATCCGTGTTCACGCACCGCACCAGAACCAAGCCTCATCATACACGAGTCCGCTACTGGTCTGTACACGGTTGATTTTCGCAAGATATTCCGACAGGTTCCGCTTTCACGGCACTTTGGTTAACGTTTCAAGAGGTCAGCTCTTTTTTGCAAACGCAAAGTGAGCAACTTGCACGGCCTCGATTCCCAATTAGAAGCCCTCATACGTCACGGTAACAAAGATGGCGTCGGCCTGTCGAAATGGGCCGTACTAAAAGAGGACAAGGCGGTAACAAAATAGCACAATTGCCAATCACGTGCCAGCGTTTAACATAAATGCTGACGCAAGCCAATTAAAAAGAAGGGCGTGGCTTAAAGCCCCCTTCTCAAACCGTATCGATTCCAAAAGGCCCTCGCATGGCGAGAGCAGCGCATGCGCGCTGTTAACGCCAGGCGAGACCTAAAAATGCAGCTTGTCTCCAGTGCTCCGCGCTGTTAAGTCATACATATATCAAGCTCCTGTACAAATAGAAGGAAAGTGTGGTTCAGTAACTAACTTATCCCAGCCTATCATGTTTAAAACGATTGAGAGATTGTTCGATGCTTGCCCATAATTCTCTTCAGTGTGGCGCAGCGGCCAGGATGCCTGACTCTGGACTACGGGGTTCCCGGTTCGATCCCGGTGCTGGTGGCAGGTTAGCCCAGCACCATGTGACTCTGGGCAATAGCTTGCTTAATCTTCCCGAGGGCCCCCAGCGCCGGGACACCTCTCCGGAGGTAGCTGTACGCTTTACAAATGCTGGTATTTCATTTATATTTCCTAGAACTGTATCTGCGCCTTCTCTTTTGCTTCACGCTCCCTACACTTTCAAGATAGAGACATTTTGGGAGATAAGGGCATTTTCAGCCAATCTTATCTTCACTGGAGTGTCAGGAAAGGACGCTATTTGGAGAGCGATACCATATTTTAAAAGCGCTGTTTTGAAATCAAATTGACCTGTTTTGATATTTCTTCATCTTGAATCTTGAAGTTCTCGAAGGTTAAAATCTTGAAACCGTTAAGTTTCTACCACTGGCGCCTCCCTTGCATATACATACTTAGGGGCAAAATTCATTTTTGTAACTAATAAATAAGGGGGTCGGTGTTTTAAGAAAATTGAATATGCCGTATATGTGCCTGCTCAATTACCATTTTTCATTAGCTGAATCACAGTTTTGTTCTTTCTAAAACATGTTTTACTTCCTGGAAGGAGATATACTTGTTTTAATGGAAGGTGTTTTTGTAATGGTTGCTCAATCTGATAATTACCATAACGATTTTAGATCATATAAGCCCCTTGTCAACAATCAATATGGATGTACAAGTATTGAGCAAGGCTAAGATGATGACGTTGTTGGTGCATCGCCATCAATGTCTCTTTGTCTCACGCAGCAGCACAATCTTGAATCTGTACAGACACATGTTCGATATTTATTAGGTTGAACAAGAAAGCTTCTGCGATCATCCCCCTTCATAACGAAAAAACTTTCTCTTTGGTTGGCTGGGAATACCCGTTCCAGGAGCTGAGTCAAGTAATTTTGGACCCTACTGGAGAAAGCTGGGTCACACTGCTTTACTCCTGCATCAGGAAGAGAGTGTTATAGAGGGTAATATCGGATAGCGCGAAGTTTAGTTGGAGCACTCAACCCCGGTGTCCCCTGCGGCCACCCCTCTTTGTGAGCCATAGAACCACCTGTCCCCCTCCTGAGAGAGGGATGCTGCTGGAGTGCGTGTACGGACTGGTGACATGGTGCAGGCAGAGTTGTTATATATGGCAACTTGCTTTTGACTGAGACCCTGTTTCAGCAACTCTGTATATGTTGGAAATGATGGATGAATTTGGCCAGTTGTCCGGCCTTCACACAAACTGGCGTGACTTGTGGCATTTCCCCTTTGGGAGGGTATTTTTCGGACTTAGGACTGAGATAGCACATAAAAAAAAGTGTAAATATATATGTGATATTATTGCACACAATGTTGACAATGGCACATACGAATAGTAAGTATTTTGCAAGTGGTACATTACATTACAATATAGATCGTAACATTATAACATGGTATGTGGCATTAGATATCTTTTGTAAGCGCCAAACAAATGCTACCATCCAATCGAATACAATACAATATAGATAGTAATGTTATATGGTGGTGTGTGGCACTCAGTACCCTTCTGAGCGGCTTTGCCATTGTCACTCACTTGCTGGACTGGCTTGGTAACATTGATTATGCTCTCCAGGTGCTTTTATATATTCCAGGAAGTGGCATGTTTGCTTCCTGGGTCTTAGTTTAATGCAGGGATACCCATTGCACGGCCAAGGGGGCGCTTGAGGCCCTCCTGACCCTTGCAAGCCCGTCCCTAGTGAGTAGCAGCACTAGGATGCTATTTACTTGACTGAGCACTAATATTCAAACAGCTGTTGAACATTTATTTACACATTAACTGTATTTAAGACACGAAGCACAGAAGGTGTCCTGCAGCCTTTATCTGTAGGAACATCTCCATGTTTAAAGATTTAGTGCAACAAACTATGAAGAATATGGTAAAGTCTCTTCAAAATCCTGAAAAGTGTATTTATTTGACGTGTGGAAGCGGTTCACCTTGTACCTCAGTACCATCAGAATATATCTATCACTGCATTGAGAGGCATTTATTTGAATGTGTTGGTTTTCCGACATGAACTTAGAAACATTCACTCCTCCTTCACCCTGATGATAATGCCATTTGTGAAGTAGTGTATGTCAAGTGTCATATGTACCCTCTATGAGTGGCCAAGGTTGTTGCTATACAATGAACAGCATTAAGGTATATTAAATCATACACAATAGAGGCTTTTGTACAGTACACACCCTGAACTTGTGTACTTCAAGGTGCTTTCATATGTGATAATGAATAAAAAGGAGCCAAATTGAAATAAAATAATTGCCTAGGATCATACAATATGGTCAAGCGGGAAGCTAGGATTGATCCCATGTTTTCTGATTTCACATTGTGCAATTCAGCCACTAGATGGGTATATCTCTCTCACTGTCTTGTTTTACAGCAAAAGTTAATGCTTTGTCTACCTATATGAAGGCTGGGCTCGATTGGTCCCAATGATCCAAGAGGACCATAAGCTGAGGCAGAGCCAGGCATCTAGCTCGAGCCTTCCGTGGCTCGCCCACCTCTATCACATAGTTGTGAAAAGGTAAACTAAGGAATAGGAAGTGCATGATTTAAACATCATAAAAAAATCTGGTAATGCAGAAGCACCAATACCACGGTGCAGGACTACTTGTTTCAAGGTCCCTAACTTTCTCATACCACCACATTTTAGTGAATGGACTGTGAGACTCAGAGTTCTCGCGCTCAAAAGTTAAACCAAATGATTGTCAGGTTTCTGTCCTTATGATGTACGTACTACCAGTGTTCAGTTTGATTTAAGTTTTTCGATTCGCTGTAAAATAAAAGGAGCATAGAACTATGTTAAAAAGTGATTGCCTAAGAGAAGACAATTTGTCACAAAGGGGGGCGGGCTTAATAAGCATCATGCCTACTGGTTTCATAGTTTCCATCTAACTCATTACACAACAACTAGGGTGTGTGTGGTTCTGATGGTGAGACTCAGAGACTGCTCTCACCAAAGAAATGCCAATGTGTTGTGGAACCTGTCTAGTCTTTGAAAAGAGTTCACAATCAGCATATTTAGGCAAAGT
Source organism: Calotriton arnoldi (assembly GCA_963921515.1). Lineage (NCBI taxonomy): Eukaryota > Metazoa > Chordata > Amphibia > Caudata > Salamandridae > Calotriton > Calotriton arnoldi. The sequence continues at coordinate 3,175,884 of CAWUFW010000350.1, read as the reverse complement.
GGTAAAGCCAGGATTAAACATCTCCTAGTGCCATTGCTAAACCTTTCCCACTATACCATGTCTAGCCACAGAGACTGGGTGCTTGTGTTTGCCCATCTCAGTGAATTGCACACCTTGATGGGGGTTTTTGTCAAGTTTATTTTATAGCACTCACTACCTTAACTGAGCCCTAGCCTAAGCACTTATAATGTTTAAAGATAAAAAACTTATGGCACCGTGACACCTAATATTCTATTTAATTCCAGTTCAATAGTCGTTATTTTCTTTGTACACTTGACTCAGCAAAGATAGTGATAGCAAGCAGAAGCAGAGAAGGCTTACTACTGGTAAGATAGAGGGGTAGCAACTCAGAATGGCATAACACAGTATTGTCAAATCTATGTTTTTTGTAGAGATTAGGGGCTTAGTTTAGAGGGCAGTATGGAGTGGACCCTCTGAAAACTCCACAACTCACAGTCCACACCATGCACATGCTTTCCTCCCCCTACGCTGACCATATACTCCCTTGGCCCCCACACTGCTAGTATGATGCAGGCCTGGTCATGTCACAGACAATACCTCTTGGCCTCTGGGAAAATGTTTGTGAGCACCCATGGTTTAAAGAGACTCACTGTACATTGACTGGCTTGGTGTGGGTGAGTTCTTGTCTTAAAATGAAATTAAACACCTTGAAATTGGCTCTGGACCAGGGAGACTTGGCTCTCTTGGATTTCAAGAGTTATTATCTAGCATTCCAACTGCAATACTTAAGCATGTGGCTAGAAGACTCCACTAACAGGGAAAGACTAATATTTACTGGCTGCCACGAGGATAACCCCCTGAGATACTTCTGCATGTCTAGGTTAGGACATAACTTCAGAGCCACTTACTTGTCTTGCTGATTTCCTCGGTCTGGACTTGGGTGGTAATAACATTTTTAACAAGCATTGGCATAGCAAATAGATATCACCGTTAGGATTATTGGCTTTGCCAATGGTTTTAGTAATATGTTACTGTAAAGATAGTGCATATTTTTTCATGCTGCATCAAATGTGCTCAGGTTGTTTCCTGTGCATGCCTGGGCGGGTCTTGGTGGTCCGATCAGCGGTGTTTGTACCTTTAGGTAGGAGCGCTTCTTCGGTGTGCCTTGTTTCTGCCACAGTTGGATACTACTCCAAAGATCTGCGAAATGGCCAAGGATGGCATAGACTCTGTTCATGGTGTTCCTCACCTGGAGTTCTTTTAGCATCTCTTCATGATGCATTTCTTCTATGCAATAGCCTCCCAGGAATAAGAGGGGTGGAGCCTTCCTTATCTGTTGATCAATCCAACTTGGTGGATCGCCCATTCTTTCCTATTCCAGTCATTTTAGTGCCCTAACCTATTTTCTGTTCCAGTCTAACTCTGTAAGCGCAAATAGAGAAACACAGGTGAGAGACAGCAACGTGGATCATGGGGAAGGACAGGCGGAAGCAATACGGCAGCTGAATAACGGAAAAGGGGAACAGGGAAGCAACAGGAGGGTGGGGGAAGTAACACAGAGGACAGGGCAGAAGCAACACGTGGGCACAGGGAGGGAAGCAAAATAATCAGAAGAGAGAGCAACATGGAGCACAGGGGAAGGAAAAGTAAATGGCGCAAGAGCACCAGGAGCTAGTGGGGAGAGGCACATGGGCAAGGGAGACAGAGAGCGCAACACAGAACACGAAGGAGGGAAGAGAAGCGTACTAGGGGGCTGCTGGAAAACACATGCACTCTTGTGGAGTGCTTAAACAAAAAGAAAAAAAATGAAATGCTTGAAAAATAAGTATTGGAAGGACAAAGGTAATGTGACCATGCTCCAAAGGAGGGAAAACACAAAAAGAGGCAAGAAAGCCCACCCATGCTAACAAATAAGAAGCAAGCATATGAGTGTAACAATGAAGCCAATCAATGGTAGGTGATTGGCAGAATCTAAGCCCACTGTAAGCTAACAATGTGTCTGGCAATAGGCAGCACATGCACTGTCTAGTAGGAGAGACCCCAAAAGGACTCATTTGTCAGCTGAGGATGAGCTATAGGGATTCCCACATTTTTGTAGGGTAGAGTCGGAAGCCTGTATTTCTAGATCAGTAGTCTCCATCCTTTTCAATTGTCACAGCTACTTCAGATGAATGAAAACCATCCCTAGCGACTATTCAATATATATGTTAGATACAGGTACATGAAGGGGGTGGAAGGAAAGAAGGAATGAAAGATGAAGGAGTGGTAACAAGCAAAAAAGGAGGGAAAGGAAGGACAGATGGAAAGGAATAGGGGAATGAAAGAAAGGAAAGAAAGAAGGAAGGAGAAAAGAAACACAAAAAAGAGAGGAGATAAAGAAGGGGATGCAGGAGTAAAGAAAAATAAAGAAGAAATGGTTGGGCAAATAAAGGAGAGAAGCAAGTAATGTAGAAGACAATAAAAGAAAAGAGGGACAAAGAATAGTTGGATGAATAAAGGAGAAGCAAAGAATGGAAAAGACAATGAAAGAAAAGTATGAACAAAGGAAAGGAACAGAGTAGAAGGAAGAAGGGAGAGAAGGTGATAAAAGAAGTAAGAAATGTAGGAGAGAAGAAGAGAAAGAAAGAAAAGGAATGATGCAGAGTAGAAAAGAAAAGAAGAACCAAGGGAGAGAAGGAAAGGAACAAATGTGAAACAAAGACAAGGGAAGGAAATAAGGAGAGAATGGGAAAAGTCAAGAATGAGGGGACAGAAAGAAACAGGTCAGGAAAAAAGACATGAACGAAAGGAATGAAGGAATGCAGGATAGGAAGAATGAAAGAGGCAAAGTAAAGTAAGAAAAGGAGAAAGTGAGACAACAAGAAAGGAACAAAGGACAGAAAAACAAACAAGGAAGGAAAAGGTGAGAAAGAAAGACAAAAAAGAGAGCGAGAAAGGAGACAGAGAAAAAGGGAAAGAAAGAAGTGTAGAGGATAAGAAAAAAGAAACAGAACGAATTAAGAAAGAACAAGAAAGAAAGAGGGAAAAGAACGGGAAAGATACAGTGAACAAAAGAAACACAGAGAAGAAAAGGGAGAAAAAATCAAAGAAAGTGAAAGAAATAGAAAGAGAAAAAACAAAAAACGGAAAGAGTGAAAAGGGAAAGAAAGAAAAAAGAAGACAAATTGAAATGTAGTGATATTCTAAAACATAATGCTCTGTATGTAGCTATTGAAGCAATACTTTTTCAGGTTGGTTTTCAGGGAGGTTTACAAACAATGGGGCACACTTACAAGATAATGTCGCAGCACGGCGCTGCAAACCATCTTGCTGCGCTGAGCTGTGTTATTAGGAAGTGCAGAGATGCATCGTATTTACAACAATACGAAACATCCCTGTGCTTTCCTCTGCGCTGGCGCATAATAGGCTGCCTAGAGCCAATGCAGGCACCCTTCCACCATGGTGCAAGGGCACTTGCATTGCATGGATGATTGTTTTTGTGCAGGAAGGGTCATTAATGGCGTGTGCAGCACACATAGAAAGAGAAAAACATGAAGTGAAAAAAAGTATTTCGCCTTGTTTTATGCCTCGCCTGGGGAGGTGCTAGAATCTGGCGCATTTCCAGGCTTAGGAAACCTTGTAAATCTAGGGATGTTTCAGAATCCATGGGTGTTGAATGGGAACACCCACAGAAACACCCATAGAACGCCCCTTCCATACACAGTAATGTGTGATAGGGGCCATATTTACAAGGCCATGAAAAACCATGCAGGGAGGCTTTGCGTGGCCTTGTAAATATGGGCCAACACACTGCGCCACGGTAACGTCAAAAAAAGTGCAGCTCCGGTGGCGCAAGAGGCTTGTAAGTATGCCCCAATATGTGCATAGGTATTTATTTCTTTACAGGCTTTTTAAGAGGCAGGAGCAGCACACTTGTTTCTTTAGCAAGAGAGTGGGTTGAATACTGCTCCTGCATCCTCAAGCCAGCTTCTCACAACTAGGCTCACAGTGTTTTTAAGTGCAGCATTGGCAGCCAGTTGAAAACCTCTGAACTTCACATAGCGAGCTACTCCAACACATCCTGTAATGGACTGGTATTTTACGATCACTGTTGGAGAAGCCTGCTCTAGATGGAGGAAGCATTAGTACGGGGTTCTGCCGCAACAAATCCTACTTTATGAGCGGCTGGTGTAGGCTGCTTGAATTACATGGTGTTAGAAGGTGTGTTAGAATAGAAAAATATGCTTTGGCACTGTTTTGCTTAAGTTAGCATTCGCGGCACCATTTTATGTATGGCCGCCATTTTGAATTATAATTGAAACTAATTCTTTGCCATTTCTGAGAAACGGACTTCTCTAGGTTATGTTTCTTCGGAGCTGAGTTTTGCTACACTAATGAATGCACTGTTCTTATTAGCACATACCTTTCCTCTAGATGTAGGCCCTCTCCCACTTGTCTAGTGCCGGGCACGGGCAGAATGACCTTGACTGTTAGATAGTGTGTGCCCAGCTGCAGAATCGAAACTTATTTTTTGTATTTCACTGTTCTGTTGTATCTGCTTGAAAAATTGCATTGTGGGCGTGCCTTCATTGGTTCCGAAATGTACATAATGTATCTCTATGCTTGCTGATGTCAGTCCCTCTGCAGCACTCCTTAGAGATTGGGCAGACAGGGCTCCGCTCTGAGCATACTCTGAATAAACAGATATTGGTTTGTATTCTCTACTGTCTGACCGACTCTTCATTTGGTATGGAAGGCTAAGAGGTGGTCTTGTGTGACTCGGGTGACCCAAATCGGGTCACTTCCTTCAGGTGGTTCTGACCATCTGAACCGCCCGGATTTTTCGCTTTTAGAACACCTAATTTTTGAGCTTTTACTGTGGGAGAGCCTCATAAGCTGGGAATCACCCACAGTGAACGCATGATGAAACAGACTGCATGTGGATTGCACCGGTGTCTGCCTTGTGAGAGAAGGCCGCTCCGCTGAAGCCAGGGTAAGGGGCACCGGACTGGTTACATGTAGACACGTGTGCACACGCTTGTTCACCCGTGTAAGGGCTGCACGGGGGAGATTCCTGTCAGGCGCAGCCAAGGAGCAGGTACAGATAGAATGATGTGGCAGGAATTATGCAGAGTTGGGTGGTGACATGGAGTAGGCTTTATAATGTGGGGAGACACATGTAACGGAAAGTCAGTGTGCTTTACTGTTTTCACTGTAGGAACACTCCATTACTCTCCTATGAAGACAGGGACCACATGGGGTAGTTTCACTTCCCTGGGGCCTACAAAATCCAGACACGCACCAAAGTACACTGTAAGTTGTGTAAAAAGAAGTATTCTGCTGAGCCCAAAGGCATATCTGTACTGCTTATGGGTCATCCGGAAATGTCATATTCCTCTGACTCAGCTCATAACCAGAGCCTGGCCGGGTGTGACCCTGCCAGGCTGGATTAATTACCTTCCTCCCCAAGCTGTAGCATCAGAGGCCTAGCCCATCAATGCAAAAGGGCAAAGGTCTTCTCTCCAGGAGGGAGAGATGGGGGTGAACCTGCAGGTTATCCATCAGCAGCTGTCACCCGGTGCCAGGCGTGCTCCAGGCCCGGGCCATGAAGTCAGCATGGGGGGAAGGGGCTATTTAGAGACCATGTGGCATGAGACCCCTGGACGACACCATTTTGAAGTATCCCAGAGGCCTGTGCAGGAAGGAGGGAGCAGGGGCAGAGAGGTGATGTGTTGCTGCAGGATAGGGCAGAAGTGCCTTCCTGCCAGCCCCCTCCAAATTCTTTTAAAAGGTCTTGCACAGGAAGAGGAGCTCTCTCTGGGGTGTGGTCTTGCTGAGGAAGACTGGTGCTGGAGCCTGGCGCCATGGGCAGCTGGAAGGAGGAACTCCCTGACTGTCCCAGGACTCTGGACTGCGCCTTTGAGGGAGTCCAGGGCCAGTGAGGAGAAGCCTGTGCCTCTGCACAAGGAGAAGAGAGGCCCAGAAGGAGAGCCAGGTGAAAGGCTGGCGCAGGGAGCAAGTGAAGACAGCTCCTTGCAGAGTCACCCTCTTGGAGGCGAGGAGGGTGGTGAAAAGTGCTCCAGGTGGCTAGGGCTGGCCACCAGGAGCAAGAAGAGGCCAAAATGGTGAAAATCGGTCCCCTAGGGGCTGAGATATGCCCCCCAGAAGGTAGGCGACCTTTGACCTCTACCCCGACCGACGATGAAGCTCGTGGGGCTCCGCTGCCGGTCTTGGATGTGTCCCCGGGGGCTGCCCCAGAAGGAAGTAAAGTCGGGGAGCGCAGTTGCGCTGCCCGTGAAATTGGCCCCAAAGGGGGTGCCAGGAGCCCACCCTGGCCCCCGACAACACCAGAGGTCGGGGAGCGCCGTCGCGCCCCTGCATAGAGATCTCTGGGGCTTGGGACCCCCAAGACCGGGCCCTGCCGAAGACTAAGCCGGGGAGCTCCCCCGCCATTGCACTCCCCCGCGGTGAGAGAAGACAAGCTCCCCGTGAAGATTGCCCTAGGGGGCCCAGGATCCCCAAATCCAGGCCCCAGTGTGATGGGAGAAGAGGGGGGAGTGCCGCTGCACTCCTCCGCAGCAGTTGGAATGTAAGGGGGAGTGCTGTCGCACTCCCCCAAGGCCCCGCTGGACTAGCGGCAGTCTCCCTGTCTGCAGATCAGAATGGAAGTGCCGGCTCCCGTGGCAGCACTCGAGGGTGCTGGCCAGTCGGGGAGCCGGCGAGATCAGCCGGGGCTGGGCTCCCCGTGCTGCTCTCCAACGTACCTGCATGTAAGGGGTCTGGGTGGGACCGGGCCCCCAATGAAGGGCAGACGCATGGTGATTCCACCAGCAACGTCAGCACGGGTCTCCCCAGAGCAGCGGGAGATCTAATATTCACGCGCTGAGCGCGAAGCGCCCCATAATACCTTGCAAGGCATGGGGAAAGTGGCTTCCTGGTGGCATGTGGTGACCCCAGGAAGGTGGGGTCACCGCCAAATGCATGAGAGGTGCAGGGGGAGCTGCAGGAGCAACGCAGACTCCCCCCAGCATGAAAGTGGAAAGTCCCCACCATCAGTCTCTGGGGGACTTAAAGGAAAGAACCCCTCAAGGGTTATCCATGTTTTGGAAAGCTAATCCAATGGTGGAACTTTTGTTCTGCAGCTGGGAGCAGAAGCTGAGGACTGCACGGAAGTGTGCAAGGTTAAACATGGACTGTCACCGAGGTGATACTCCTTAGAGGTGGAAAGGTGTAATTGCACAGGTGGTGCATTTACCAAAGGTGTTCTTTTTGGGGACTGGAAGTCACATGTGATATGTGAAATGATAAGCGAAGTGGGGTTATGTTGCCAGGCATTCCTGCTAGGGTGCCTGGTAGTAAATGCTTAATCCTGTGATTATAACTGGTGATGCCTTTTAGGGGCTTTAGGTGCATTGCATTATAACTGTCATCAGATATGATAAGTACCTGTCATTCTAAGGGATGCTTAGACATGTATTCTTGCTACTGCGTTAGTTGAACAACAACCCAGACTGTCCACCACTGTGATTCAAGGGTGTATACTGTATGGTCAGTATGAGATGCTCAGTCAGGGTTATGTGTCACTATGGCAGGTGTTTCCATTAGAAATGCTTGGTGAGATAATGGGGTGGGCCGCCACTGGGATGGTGCCAGTGGGAAGGTTATGGACAACCCACTGCATTTGGGGGCAAGATGATGTGCATACATGGGAGTGGTGGTACTAGACCCCCCCCTTGCGGGAGGGGTGGGAATGTTATGCAAAGTCACGAAGTAATTCCAACAGCTTATGTATATTAGCAAATTGATGCATAGTATTGAGTAGTGTGTGTGTGTAATAAATATACTCTTCCTTTTTATAAAGAAAAGTATAGACTGGACAATCAATTATTGAGTGTTATTTCTGCGTACCTGTATATGGCAATTACTAGCCCACACCACCTCCCTTGAGTAAGCCTTAGACTGCAACGCTACCCTCTGAGAGTGAAGCGCTACAATGGGGTGTTTGGTTCCCAGTGAAGGACAAATGTAGACATATTGATTGTGCAGGCCTCACAAATAATGCCTTGTTTTCCAACACATGGGATAGTTTCTGAAATTACATCATGACTCTACTACGTTCAATCAATCAGGTGTTTGTTAAGCGTGACTACTCACCCGTAGGGGTCTCAAGGCGCTGGGGGGGGGGTTTGCAGGTTCCAGTCAATCAAGGAGGGGGTCTGTCGAAGAGCCAGGTTTTGAGGTTTCTCGCAAAGATGGGGAGCGATGTTGTCTGTCTGAGGTGGAGCGGAAGGTCGTTCCAGGCTCTGGCCGCGAGGAAGGAGAAGGAGCGGCCTTCCGATCTGGTGTTTCTGGTGCGGGGGACCACGGCGTAGGAGAGCTGGGCTGATCGTAGGGTCCTTTGGGGTGCGTGGAATTTGAGCCGGCTGTTCAGGTATGCTGGTCTGGTGTCGTGGAGGGCCTTGTGAGTGTGGGTGAGCATCTTGAAGGTGACTTTAGCTTCGATGGGGAGCCAGTGGAGTGTGTGCAGGTGCTGGGAGATGTGGCAGTGTCTTGGCAGGTTGAGAACCAGTCTTGCGGCAGCGTTTTGGATGTTCTGTAGTTTGCGGGTGAGGTTTTTGTTTATTCCGGCATAGAGTGCGCTGCCGTAGTCGAGTCTGCTGGTGACCAGGGTGTGAGTGACGGTCTTTCTGTGTTCAAGGGGGATCCATTTGAAGGTCTTACGTATGAGGCGGAGGGTGTGGAAGCAGGAGGATGAGACGGAGTTGATCTGGCAGTCCATTTTGAGCTCTGAGTCCAGGATGATTCCCAGGTTGCGTGCGTGGTCCGTGGGGGTGGGCGGGCTTCTGAGGGCGGGGGCCCACCAGGTGTTGTTCCAGGCATCGGGGTTTGGGCCTATGATGAGTACTTCCGTTTTGTTGGTGTTTAGTTGTAGGCAGCTGTTTTTCATCCATTTGGCGACGGCTTCCATGCCTTCTCGAAAGTTGTGTCTGCCGGTGTTGGGTTCGTTGGATAGGGAGAGGATGAGTTGGGTGTCGTCTGCGTATGACACAATGTTGAGTCCGTAGGTTCAGACGATGGGGGCGAGCGGAGCCATGTAGACGTTGAAGAGCGTAGGGCTGAGGGAGGAACCCTGGGGGACTCCGCAGGTGGTTGGTGTAGGGTCCGAGAGGAAAGGGGGGAGTCTGACCCGCTGCGTTCTGCTGGAGAGGAAAGAGCGGATCCAGTCGAGGGCCTTGTCTTGGATCCCTGCTTCGTGGAGTCTGCGTATTAGGGTGTGGTGAGAGACTGTGTCGAACACCGCTGAGAGGTCGAGGAGGATGAGGGCTGCTGTTTCTCCTTTGTCCAGTAGGGTGCGGATGTCGTCTGTTGCGGCGAGGAGAGCGGTTTCCGTACTGTGTTTTTTTCTGAAGCTGGATTGGGAGGAGTCGAGGATTTTGTGCTCTTCGATGAATGTGGCGAGTTGGCTGTTGATGGCTTTCTCAATTACTTTTGCTGGGAACGGGAGCAGGGAGATGGGTCTGTAGTTTTTGAGGTCGGTGGGGTCCGCTGAGGGTTTCTTCAGGAGGGGGTTGATCTCGGCGTGTTTCCAGTCGTCGGGGAACGAGGCGGTTGCCAGGGAGCGGTTGATGGTGTGGCAGAGCATGGGTGCGATGGTGTCGGCGGCTCTGTTGAAAATGTGGTGGGGCAGGGGTCCGTGGGGGCCCCGGAGTGGATTGACTTCATCGGCTTCAGTATGTCTTCGGTGGTGAGGGCTGTCCAGTTGTCGATCGCTGGCTTCAGGGTGTCGGGGGTGGTTGGTGAGGGTTCAGTGTGTTAGTTGTCTTCGTCGAAGTTGTCGTAGATGCTCTTGATTTTGTGGTGGAAAAAGGTGCTGAGTTTGTCGCAGAGGTCTTGTGAGGGAGGGATGTCGGTGGACTCGCTGGTGGGTTGGGCAAACTCCTTGATGATGTTGAAGAGTTCTTTGCTGTTGTGTGCGTGAGTGGAGATTCTGTCTTCAATCGCTTTTTTCCTCGTTTTTCTGATGAGTTGGTGGTGGGCGTTGGTGGCGGCTCTGAAGTTGTTGTGGGCTTCTGTGGATTTGGTGTTCCTCCAGGCCTTTTCGAGGCAGCGGCAAGTGGGTGTGGACTCTCGAAGTTCGGTGGTAAACCTTTGGCACCGTTGGTGAGCCGAAGCCACCCACTTTCTATGCTTCAATAAATCCTATACGAGCACTGTCTGCCTCTGTTATATTTAACAGTGGTAATGCTCTGTAGAATGGTTTGGGCTATCATTATGATGATGGATCTTCTATTTCACAGGAAACTGCAAACATTATCTATCTATCTATCTATCTTCTATCTATCTATCTATCTATCTATCTATCTATCTATCTATCTATCTATCATCTATCTATCTATCTATCTATCTATTTATCTATTGATCGATCTATCTATTTATTGATTGATCTATCTCTCTCTCTATATATATATATATATATATATATATATATATATATATATATTCATTGAAAAAAACAGAGGTTAAAAGGGCGTTATAGTTAGGTAAAAATGTCAGTAAAATCATACCATTTTAAACTAACAAAGCCACTGAAATTCACCATTTAAATTTTTTTTTTTATCTCAAGTAAATAACACCAACAGATCCTACTGAGGAGGAAACGAGGAATGTTATAATAAAGTCTTTATCAACAGCATGAGGAGATGGGCTTCCAAGTCAGATGTACAAACTCTTTTCGTAGTAATTAGACCTACAGCTGAAAAGAGTATTTTATGGTATGGACTTTGTGGTGTTGCAGGGATTCTGCAGAGTCACAGAACTATACTTGGGATCATGGAAACTTAGTAGGCAGGGACTGAGTCATCCTACTATGTGTGGTCCCATGAGCCCGGGGACCGAATAGCTATAGTGTCTCACTCGCCCTCCTACTCATTTCCGTAACCATTACCTGCTACTGTCCTGACCCAAGGGAGGGTGTCACGAGGTCCATGTGGCCATTGTCATTTTCCCTATGCTAGCATGAGCCTGTGCCAGACTGTTCTCTGCTTTGTGCATGTTACTAGACAAACATATTTTTGCTTTGTGCCACACTGCAACTTTCACACAGAACATACTGTTGTTTTTGCGTTCTGCTCTTTCCTGGGATTTAGTCTGAACACTGCAGATAAGGTCGAACAATAATGCCCCTTGCTATTCTGTTCTGGTCAGGCCCTAGCACCTAAACAAAACACGCAGATGCAGTTGCTATTTGGGAACATGTACTTTGGTCATATAGGTATACACAGGTGGGTAACACACAGTTTGAGAGGGATCTTTCCAGAGAGGGGAGCGTGACAGCACCTGTGATTTAGATCTTTCATCTATATACTGAGGTACGGGGCCTGCTGCAAATACCCAGAGATCTTCTATATATATATACCTATGCCGACTGAAGCCTGCTTGACCCGCTAAGGGGGAGGGGGTCCGTGTATCGGGACAGCCGTTTCCCGTGAATTAAAGAAAAAGATCCCAAGGTGCTTGCTCGCTCAAATGGGACACGGACTCCAATATTAGTGCTGACGACTGTTTTATTTCATGACAGGATGACGCGTTTCGCCCACCACACTGGGCTTCCTCACATAACGAAACACTGTTCAGAGACCATCATTTAAAGTGACATACACACCACCACGTGATCGCACTGGGAACTGGTCATGGACAACAGACTATTATTGCAACTGCACATCCAAATAATATATCTGACAATTCACTTCAATTTGTTTTTTACAACTGATGTATGTACATTGACTATTATTATTTTTCCAAAATGAATAAATATTTCTAATGTTTTTTACTTAAGATTCTAATTTAAGATGACAAAAGCAAGATACGCCCTATCTAGATAATTAAAATGCATATTAGAGGTAATACTTCGATACTAGACATAATGGCTAATGTATTGTATTAAACTGAAGGAGGAGTACCCCTGTCAATTCTTCAAATGATATGACCGCTTAAATGCATCAATCATAACTCAACGTAATTACTGATACAGTACTAGTCTCCTCTCAGAATTAATATAAAATGCATAGTGCAAAACCACCTTCATAAATATAGAACATTTCATCTCTTGGAGTTATGATACAGTGCAAAATGCAGATACATCCTTCATTGATATAATACCCGTTTCCACTCAATGATATAATAAAGTGCATAATGCAAAAATACTCTTGGTTTCAATGCCTTCATCTTAGTAAATACCTGGTGGTGAAAATTACCACAGCAAATCTTAATGCTCTATTATTTAGGCAAAGTAAATATAAAATTCACTTAAAAATGATTTACAGTTAGTCACGACTGTTGTATTGAAAAGACCCTCCTAAGTACTAATAACAATCATTGCAAAAAATGTAAATGTGCTTAAGTGCGTGAAAAAGTGCTTAAGTGCTACATTTAAAACCCTTTAATTTTACGGGGACAGGGGGGGCAGCAGCATTTTTATATACATTGTTATGCTGGATGCCCCAGCTATGTTCTACCTCCCTGAATTGGAAAAACGTAATGACCCACTTATTATCTTACTTTGTTTTGTAGCTGTATCCTGGAAACTAAAATCACTTTCATTTGAGGAAGGAAGAGAAGTTTTTGTGGAGTGACCCCCTAAAAGGCCTAACAAAGGGGTTATCTAATATACATTTACATTATTTGCACTGATTTTTATTGTAAAACACAAATTGAAGTGAATTGTCAGATATATTATTTGGATGTGCAGTTGCAATAATAGTCTGTTGTCCGTGGCAAGTTCCCAGTGCGATCATGTGGTGGTGTGTATGTCACTTTAAATGATGGTCTCTTAACAGTGTTTCGTTATGTGAGCAAGCCCAGTGTGGTGGGCAAAACGCTTCATCCTGTCATGAAATAAAACAGTCATCAGCACTAATATTGGAGTCCGTGTCCCGTATATATATATATATATCAGAGTGGCAAGTGGTGATGGTGATGGCTGAAACTTTATTATATATATTCACTGAAAAAACCATAGGTTTCAGGGACGTTATAGTTAGGAATTGGCATTTGAAAAACCTTAAATTCAATGAAAAAACCACAGGTTTCAGGGACGTTATAGTTAGGCTGACATTTCACTCGTACAAAACCAGAGAAATTCGGTGGTTATAGTTAGTTGAGCTAACTATAACTCACGCCCCCACACTCATACACGCACTCATTCTTCAATACACCTTGGCATATATATATATATAAAAACATATTTAAACTTTACAGAAACACACAGACACTGGATGATGTCATCAGACGTCATCAGTGATGTCATTTCAGATGACATCAGTGATGTCAACAGTGATGTCACTGACCATGTCATGAGTGATGTAATATGTGATGTCATCAGCAGTGCATTGCGGGGGTGCGAGTTATAGTTAGCTCAACTAACTATAACAGCCGAATTTCTCTGGTTTTGTACGAGTGAAATGTCAGCCTAACTATAACGTCCCTGAAATCTGTGTTTTTTTCAGTGAATTTCTAAGGTTTTTCAAATGCTAATTCCTAACTATAACGTCCCTGAAACCTATGGTTTTTTCAGTGAATTTCAAAGATTTTTTAAATGCTAATTTCTAACTATAACATCCCTGAAACCTATGATTTTTTCAGTGAATTTGAAAGGTTTTTTAAATGCTAATCTTAACTATAACGTTCCTGAAACCTATGGTTTTTTCAGAGAATTTCTAAGGTTTTTCAAATTGTAAATCTTATGTATAAAATTATTTTAGCCTTACCTTTTTGACAATAGTTGTAAGTGTTTTATAGAGTTCCTATTATTTAAAAATGATTGGAAGTATATTTTTGAACTTTTCTTTTTTAAAATATACTTAGTTTTTCTAAAATCTTCAACAATGAAAATCACTCTTTTAAAATATATATCATACACTACTAAAAATATACTCTGTTTTTTATATGTACATATTACATTTATATTTACTTGAATAATGCTTTTAATACTGTGAAAGTTGTTTTATTGTATTATTATGCTTTCTTTTTTTTTTTTTACAAAGGAGTCGCGCCCCCTACGCGAACTTACATGATGGGTGTGCGGATTCAGGGTACGCGAACCCTGCTGGCGCGCATTTCTGGAGTCGTGCTGGAGTCGCGACTCCTTCGTAATTTCAAAAGTATGAAATTTCATTGTAGAAATTATAAATATCAGTTTTGGTTAAAGACTTTCACTAATATAATTTAGAAAACAATTTATAAACAGTATTTTTTACTTTACTATTAACTGTACGAAATTTCACGAGTGCGTGACGTATGCGCGTAGGGTGCGCGACCCTTCCCGGCATGTATTTCCGGGGTCGCGCAGGGGTCGTGAAATCCGGCGTAATTTTCAAAGTGGGAAATATCACTATACAAAGTTAAAATATCAGATTTGTATAAACACTTTCACTAATATACTTTTAAAAATATTTTATAAACACCTATACTTTATAATTATGTATATGAAATTTTACGGGTGCGCGAGTTGTGCGCGACAGGTGCGCGCACCCTACTAGACTCCATGTGACCTGAAAAGAAAGCTTCTGATTGGTTTAAAACATTTTCATTCTGTTAGAGGGAGGATCCAACACCTGTTTTATTCCTCTTATTATTTGTCTGTCTTCCTGGCAAGACCTTTTTGTTGTATCTTCCTACAATTTTGTATTTTACTGTGTTTTTTGACTTTTTTTTCAAACAATGGCATCCAGTAATCCAGATCAAGACCTAGTGGAAGAGAAAGATGATGTGGTGGAGCCTGTCAAGAAGGGAAAAGAAAGTGTGGTTTGGGCCTTCTTCACTGTGCCGGAGGGTGAGAAGAAGGTGAATCCGAGAAAGGTGATATGCAAGATATGCAAAAGAGTACTCTCCAGAGGTTCTGAGAGAAAGTACTCATGCGGAACGTCGTCCATGAAGAAGCACTTGGAGACAATTCACCCCTTGCATTTAGCCAAAGAAATATCTCAGAGGGAGAGAAATGAAGCGGCACAACTTGACCCAAATGCTCCATCAACTTCCTCAGCAGGAGTTCCACCTACACCGAGGCCACACATCGTTCCTGAACTTCTGGATGCCACAGTTAATTGCAAAAAATGCGATGCAAAACTCTGCATTGGGGAGCAATGCATTGATATCGTAATCAATGCAATTAAAACACATGTGTTAATTTGTATTTTATCTGCTCCCAAATTTTATTTTCCTTTTTTTTTCCAAACAGTTATATTGGACTCTTCAATTTTGTTTTGTTTAAAAAAATAAGTCAAAAACACCAAAAAAAAGAAAAAATTGTTAGAAAATATCCCAAAATGTTACATTCTTAAAAAAAAACCAGTTCTTACGGAACCACATATACTAGTTAAAAATAGAAAAATTACCTGAGTGATTGCATGAGTGTAAGGATACTGCCTGAGTGATTGCAGTACTACTTGTATAGTGCCTGAATGATTGCATGAGTACATGGGTAATGCCTGGGTGATTTTGTAAGTGCATGGGTACTGCGTGGGTGATTTCAGGAGTGCATGGATAGTGCTGGGATGATTCAAAGAGTGCATGAGTAGTCCCTGGGTGATTGGAGGAGTGCATGGGTAGTGTCTGGGTGATTGCATGGGTAGTGTCTGGGTGATTGGAGGAGTGCATGGATAGTGCCTGGATGATTGGAGGATTGCAAGGGTAGTGCCTGGGTTATTGCATGAGGGCATAGGTAGTGCCTGGGTAATTGGAGGAGTACATGAGTAGTACCTGGGTGATTGCATGAGTAGTGCCTGGATGATAGGAAGACTGCATGGGTAGTGCTTCTATGATTGCATGAGTGCAGCAGAAGTGCCTCAGTGTATGTATGAGTGCATGGGTAGTATCTGAGTAATTGCATGAGTGCATGGGTAGTGCTTGGGTGATTGGAAGAGTGCATAGCTAGTGCCTGGGTGATTTTATAAGTGCATGGGTAGTGGCTGGGAGATTGAAGGAGCGCATGGGTAATGCCTGGGTGATTGTATGAGTGCAGGGATAATGTCTGGGTGATTGGAGGAGTGCATATGTACTACCTGAGTGATTGAAGGAGTGCATGGGTAATGCCTGAGTGATTGCATGAGTGCTGGGGTAATGTCTGGCTGATTGGAAGAGTGCATGGGTACTGCCTGAGTGATTGAAGGAGTGCATGGGTAATGCCTGGATGATTTTGTAAGTGCATGGCTACTGCCTGGGTGATTGGAGGAGTGCATGGATAGGTCCTGGATGATTGGAGGACTGCAAGGGTAATGCCTGGGTTATTGCATGAGTGCACGGGTAGAGCCTGGATGATAGGAAGACTGCATGGGTAGTGCTTCCATGATTGCATGAGTGCAGCAGAAGTGCCTCAGTGTATGTATGAGTGCATGGGTAGTGCTTGGGTGATTGGAAGAGTGCATAACTAGTGCATGGGTGATTTTATAAGTGCATGGGTAGTGGCTGGGTGATTGAAGGAGTGCATGGTTAGTGCCTGGGTGATTGCATGAGTGCTGGGGTAATGTCTGGCTGATTGGAGGAGTGCATGGGTACTGCCTGAATGATTGAAGTAGTGCATGGGTAATACCTGGATGATTTTGTAAGTGCATGGGTACTGCCTGCGTGATTGGAGGAGTGCATGGATAGTGCCTGGATGATTGGAGGACTGCAAGGGTAGTGCCTGGGTTATTGCATGTGTGCATAGGTAGTGCCTGGGTGATTGAAGGAGTGCATGAGTAGTACCTGGGTGATTGCATGAGTGCACGGGCAGTGCCTGGATGATAGGAAGACTGCATGGATAACGCTTCCATGATTGCATGAGTGCAGCAGAAGTGCCTCAGTGCATGTATGAGTGCATGGGTAGTACCTGAGTAATTGCATGAGTGCAGGGGTAATGTCTGGCTGATTGGAGGAGTGCATGGGTACTGCCTGAGTGATTGAAGGAGTGCATGGGTAATGCCTGGATGATTTTGGAAGTGCATGGGTACTGCCTGGGTGATTGGAGGAGTGCATGGGTAATACCTGGGTGATTTTGTAAGTGCATGGGTAGTGCCTGGGTGATTGGAGGAATGCAAAGGTAGTGCCTGAGTTATTGCATGAGTGCAAAGGTAGTGCATGGGTGATTGAATGACTGCAGGGGTAGTGCCTGGGTGATTGGAGGAGTGCATAGGTAGTGCCTGGGTGATTGCATGAGTGCAGGGGGAATGTCCAGGTGATTGCAGGAGTGCATGGGTAATGGCTGGGTGATTGCATGAGTGCAGGGGTAATGTCTGGGTGATTGGAGGAGTGCATGGGTATTGCCTGAGTGATTGAAGAAGAGTATGGGTAATGCCTGTGTGATTTTGTAAGTGCATGGGTACTGCCTGGGTGATCTGTGTGTATTGCTTTGTATAAACATGTAGAATAATTATGCTGTTAAAAAATAAATACAAATACATTTTAAAGTACAATAACACTTGAAAACCAGATTTTATCTAATGCATCTTTTTACTTCCTTTATGCATCTATATACCTTCCATGTACTTGGATCTATATTTATTACTTTTCTCCTAAAAAAGCATATCCAATGCACTACCCTATTTCTCATCCTATACCTCTATCAATATCTTTAATCTACATATACCTACCTCCTTTATGCATCTATATACTTTACATGTACTTATGGATCTATATATGTATCACTTTCTTCCAATTCAGCATATCCAATGCACTATCCTATTTCTCACCCTATACTTCTCTCAATATATCTTCTACCCCAACTTTCCGGCTCATCTCAAACTTCTTTCTACTACTCTTTCCAATGCACTACCCTATTTCTCACCCTATACCTCTATCACTATATCCTCTACATCCACTCTCTCATCTATCCCAAACCCCATACCACTACTATGATCCCCAAAATAACCCTTTCTAGACTCTCCCATACTCTATCCCTCCTTGCATCATCTGACACCTCTTTTACTATACCGATCCCCCAAAACAAGCCTTTCTAAACTCTTCCCTCTGACTCTTCCCCTCCACATCCCCTTTTTATTCATCCCAAAGACTCTTCCTACTTCTATGACCCCCCCCCAAAAAAAGTCTAAATCCTTCACTCTTCTATCCCTCCACTATCCTTTTCAATCAAAATAACAGACTAACATGTTCACTTCTCAAATTTCATATTTCACTATACTAATTCACCACTAATCCTTTATGGGTTCCGGAGTAGCGTGCTACTCGCCAATAAAGAGCTTCAACACCCCATCAGGGGTAACAAGCGCTATATAAATGCAAACCTTTTTCCCTTTTCTATCCCTCCCCAACTCTTCTCAATACAAATAACTGACTAACATATCCACCACTCAAATTACTTTCATATTTCACTATACTAATTCAACACTAATCCTTATGGGTTCCGGAGTAGCGTGCTACTCGCCAAAAAAGCGCTTCAAAACCCCATCAGGGGTAGCAAGGGCTATATAAATGCAAACCTCTTTTCCCTCTTCTATCCCGCCGCTACCCTTCTCTATCCAAATAACTGAATAACATATTCACCACTCAAATTACTTTCATATTTCACTGTACTAATTTTCAACACTAATCCTTTATGAGTTCCGGAGTAGCGTGCTACTTGCCAAAAAAGCGCTTCAAAACCCCATCAGGGGTAACAAGCGCTATATAAATGCAAACCTTTTTTCCCTCTTCTATCCCTATGCTATCCTTCTCACTCCAAATAACTGACTAATATCCACCACTCAAATTACTTTCATATTTCACTATACTAATTCACAACTAATCCTTTATGGGTTTCTGGAGTAGCGTGCTACTCGCCAAAAAAAGCGCTTCAGCACCCCATCAGGGGTAACAAGCGCTATATAAATACAAACCTTTTTTTCCTCTTCTATCCTTCCGCTATCCTCCCGAATCCAAATAACTGACTAACCTATCCACCACTTTAATTACTTTCATATTTCACTATACTAATTCAACACTAATCCTTTATGGGTTCCAGAGGAGCGTGCTACTCGCTGAAAAAGCGCTTCAATGCCTCCTCAGGGGTAGTAAGCGCTATATAAATGCAATTACAATTACAATTGGAGGAGTGCATGGATAATGCCTGGATGATTCGAAGAGTGCAAGGGTAGTGCCTGGGTTATTGCATTAGTGCATAGGTAGTGCCTGGGTGATTGCATGAGTACAGGGATAGTGTCAGGGTGATTGAGGAGTGCATAGGTAGTACCTGGGTGATTTTATAAGTGCATTGGTACTGGCTGGGTGATTGCATGAGTGGAGCGGTTATGTCTGGGTGATTGGAGGAGTGCATGGGTACTGCCTGAGTGATTGAAGGAGTGCATGAGTAATGCCTAGGTGATTGCATGAGTGCATGGGTAGTGCCTGGGTGATTGGAGGAGTGCATGGATAGTGCCTGGATAATTGGAGGACTGCAAGGGTAGTGCCTGGGTTATTGCATGAGTGCATAGGTAGTGCCTGGGTGATTGGAGGAGTACATGAGTAGTACCTGGGTAATTGCATGAGTGCACGGGTAGGGCCTAGATGATAGGAATACTGCATGGGTAGTGCCTCTATGATTGCATGAGTGCAGCAGAAGTGCCTTAACACATGTATGAGTGCATGGGTAGTACCTGAGTAATTGCATGAGTGCATGGGTAGTGCCTGGGTGATTGGAGGAGTGCATAGCTAGTGCCTGTGTGATTTTATAAGTGCAGGAGTAGTGTCTGGGTGATTGGAGGAGTGCATATGTACTACCTGAGTGATTGAAGGAGTGCATGAGTAAAGCCTGGGTGATTGCATAAGTGCTGGGGTAAAGTCTGGCTGATTGGAGGAGTGCATGGGTACTGCCTGAGTGATTGAAGGAGTGCAAGTGTAATGCCTGGATGATTTTGTAAGTGCATGGGTACTGCCTGGGTGATTGGAGGAGTGTATAGATAGTGCCTGGATGATTCGAAGAGTACAAGGGTAGCACCTGGGTTTTGCATGAGTGCATAGGTAGTGCCTGGGTGATTGCATGAGTTCAGGGATAGTGTCAGAGTGATTGAGGAGTGAATAGGTAGTGCCTGGGTGATTTTATAAGTGCATCGATACTGGCTGGGTGATTGCATGAGTGCAGGGGTAATGTCTGGGTGATTTGAAGAGTGCATGGGTACTGCTTGAGTGATTGCATCAGTGCATGGAAAGTGCCTGAGTGATTGAAGGAGTGCATTGGTAATGCCTGGGTGATTGCATAAGTGCATGGCTACTGTCTGGGTGATTGGAGGAGTGCATGTGTACTGCCTGAGTGAATGCAAGAGTGCAAGAGTAGTGCCTGAGTGCACGATTGAGTCCATGGGTAGTGCCTGGGTGCTTGCATTAGTGCATGGGTAGTCCCTGGGTGATTGTACCAGTATATGGGTAGTGCCTGGGTAAATTGAATGAGTGTGGGAATAGTGCCTGAGTGCATAGATGAGTGCATGGATAGTGTTTGAAGGAATGGATGATTGCAGCAAAAGTGGCTCTAAACATTATTTTACATTATCATGCATATTACATTAATTCTTCTTACCTTTCTTACTAATGTAAATACAAAACTCAGTGGAACTATTTTACAGTAGTTTTGTTGTAAACTGAATTTAAAATCTTTTCAAACTTCACCATTACCTTCTGTAAAAAAGAAGAAGAAAAACTGTTATCGAATATAATATTATTCTTTTAAGAACACAACATAATGTTAGAATTACATAACATTTTCATTTTCCCTTTTCTGCTGTTCTCAGATTCTACTGAATTTCACCATACACAGTGATTTCAATGTAGTTTCATCATACAACAGCGGGGGAAAAAAACAATCAACAAGATTGTAAAAAGAAACCCAAATCAGCGTTGAGCATTATTTAGAAGATGTGTAACTATGTGTTTACCTATCTACAGTTTCTTAATTACATTCTTCAACTACATTAAGGGCCATATGCATGAACACATTTTCCCATAGATACAGAATGGGCAAAACCCTTTAATGCATCTGGCCCTAAGTCTTTTATTTCTCTCAAGTACATTTTGTAAAATGTACACTCTCATTTACATCTCATATAATATAGACAACAAATATATAAACTGCGTGTTTCTAAACACAATTTTCCAGATGCAATATGAATAGGCACAAACAATAATCCATACACTAAATGTTCACATCTTCCCAATAGGCCGAATAATGTTTCCGAAACTTTTGCATTGAAAAAATCCAAAATAAACTCGTTAATTCATGTTCACATCTTCCCAATAGGCCGAATGATGTTTTCACAACTTTGGCATCAAAAATATCAGATATGAATTTGGTCATTCGTACGGCAACCTACATTTGAATTCCAAATGGGCATAATTGCAATGTGTCCTTCCTCTATTGCACTTTAAATACACAGTATAGTGTCCAGATGTTGTAGTAGGTCCATCATAGAAAATAATAGCCACTGCTTTAAAAGTTGTTCCTAAAATTGATACTTGACTTGCCACAAAAGTTTTAATTTTGGTTTCCAATTTTCTTCCATCTGTTCTACATTAAAAAGACATATTTTCCAAATCTTTCTATATGTAATGTTGACAACATTTCTGATTTACAATGAAAACATTTCATATCTTGATTAGCTGTTTTTACTAATTTGTTAAAAGACACCGATTTGCAATCTGGTATCATCAAGTATATGAATCGTTCAGTGTCTATTTCAGTAGTAGAAGAAAATGAACACTCTTCACATTTATGATTCCATCTGTAACTTAGTCCAAATAAATTTTCAATTTCTATTCCTTCATCTTCCAATACTCCAAGCACAAAAATAAGAAATTTTTGTGCATCTTGTTGTATATTCAGTGTAAACTTCAATGAACCAGTACATATATCCAAAAGATGCCTAATGCCAGAAGCAGTTTGGATTTTACTTCTATCAGTTACCAACTTTTGAAAAATATAATGTAGTAAAGAAGAGAATCTTTTTCTCGATTTTCCATAATTTTATGATGAAGATCTTCTAGATAAAACAGAACATTCACAATTACATTAGCCTAGCAGTTGATACCTGAACTATTTTCTAACTGTTATCCTACAATATCATCAACAGTGTCCATTTTCATTGCAGCTTCATGATTCTCTTGAATTGTTTTCTTTTTTTGAATCTCAGTAGAATGTTTGTCATATTTCCGTTTTGGACACACTACACGTTTCTCATATACGGGATATTCACCTAAGTTAGGAGCATAAAGTCTTCTTAACCGATTGTACTCTCTTACACAATTTGCATCAGCACTAATCTTTTTCTCATCAAAATCAATCAAATACAAACCAGATAATGTTCTTACTCCAGACAAGGCACCGTATGTCATGCCCTCTTTAAACATTGTACTTCCAATATTTACCAAAGCACTGTCTACACTTAAACTTTGAGATTTATGAATGGTTACTGCATATGCTAAAGAAAGAGGAAACTGTTTTCTACAAACATACAAGTCTTTTACAAGCAAAAAACGAACAGCACAACGTCCAACCTGTTTTACCTCTTCAATTTGATCAAATTTAATCTTCAAATATTCAATTCCATCTCTGTTCTGAAAATTTACAAAATCAACAACTTTCCCCATTGCTCCATTTACTAAACCTTCTTCTACATTCAAATTACGCCGTAAAATTACCCGACAGTTTACACATACATATAAAGTCTTTTCTAAACCTGCAGTCTTGGACACAGACTTTTCCAAAGAATCCAATTTCTCTGAGAGAAGAATAATAACTCCTTCATGTTCCATTTTATCAATTGCTTCCATTTTCACTATTGGTTGTTTTTCCAATTTCAAAAGTTTTTGGTTGAATGTAGAACACTCTTGCAGTGTTGGCATTAGGCAAACTATAAACTTCTTTTCTCCAGTTTTGGTACATTATTTCAGGTGCTATGTTTTCATTTGGAAACAAGTTCATTAGTAGCCGACTTTGTAAAGCTTCTTTACCATGTTTTGTCAAAACACCATTTCTTATATCTTGAAGAATGTTTCCATAATGTTCATCACTTGCTTGTCGCATATTCTTAATAAGTACTTTATATTCAAAATGAGACCAAATGTTCACATTTCCAATACTTTCCAAAGATATCCTAGTGTCTTCATGGACAAGTGTTTTAAAAACCGGTTGTCCTTTCACAGGAGTAAGTTGTAGTAGATCGCTGTATACAATTACATGTTTTCCTCCAAATAGAACATCATAATCTGTTTTTAAAATCTGTTGCATTCTTAAATGTACAAAGGCAAGCATTAAGTTTGAGACCATGCTCACCTCATCAATGATTAGAAGTTTCATTTTTTTCAGTACTCTTGAGACTTCATAACAAGCTTCTCCAGATAGCTTGTGATATTCCAATTTATTTTCATGTTCAACTGGTAGCATGAGTAATCGATGTAAAGTAATCCCTTGAATGTTGTGTGATGCTAATCCAGTTGGAGCTGTTACAACACAAGATAAATGGCATCCAGTAGTTTTGTGTAGATACCTGGTGAAAACTTTAATTAAGAAACTTTTTCCTGTTCCAGCTTGACCACTGATGTACATTCGAACAGGTTTAAATGATGCGCATTGGCATTCTTTTTTTTATGCAGCAAACCATGCTGTATCTGTTGTGTCACTTGCTGATATATTTCTTTTTGTTCAATATTTAGATCTTCTTCCAAGTTTCTCAACTCAATAATATCCTGTTGTGCTTGTTGCATTGTCATTTCTACTTCATTCATGGCCATTGCTGCTTCATTTTTAATAATTGGTTGTCCTAGTGGATCTTGACTTAGTGGAGCAGAACTTTGAGAGCTGTCTCTAGCTATTTCAGCTGCAATAGTAGTTTCTTGTTCAATCTCTTCATTTAACATTTGTAGATAAGTAGGGAAAATTGTGCGTTGAATGTTATCTTTATATTCATTAAAAGAATCTTCATAGCAGTCAAAATCTCCAAGTAATTCCATTTCACTACACCAAGGCTTGAAGAGTTGCAGGAGTGCTAAATAGAAAAATTCCCTTTTATCTGGAGTTTCACTACTCAGTTTTCTGTGGTTAATAAGATTTCCTTTGGCATGTTTTACCAAACATCCATCACATCCAATTACTGCATATTTTTCTTCATTTATATTTTCTGTAACATTTCTCTTAAAGCTGTAATGTTGCAGTACTTCATAGAGACATACGTTTTCCAGATGTGGACTCCTTGTGGGATAGTACGTATCCAACATATTCGTTTTAACAATATCTGTACTTTCTGATTCATTCAATGCTAAGTATTCAATTTCTTGTAGAGATTTCAATACTCTATTTCGTGTAGCGGCAAGACCTAGACTTACCCAAATGATTCCTCTTGACTTTGAATACAAACTAGCAGAGCTCAACCGATCCGAACATTCATAGCATCCAATCTCTCAATGGGAAAGGATTTTCAAACTAAAGCTGTACAATTTGTTGCTAAGACTTTTCTCTTGTGAAATTTCTTCCCACATTTCCTTCAACTCTGTCTTTTCAGATTTGGTTATATATGACGTAACGTAGCGAGCAACAGCAATTGAATTATCTGCAACATACTGGATATCCATGTTTGCATTCCACATTGTCAAAATTACTGGATTATAGTCATTAAAATACTTTGAATCTTCAGTTCTTTTTATGTTCAATCAATCAATCAATCAAGCATTTGTATAGCGCGCTACTCACCCGGAGGGTCTCAAGGCGCTTGGGGGGGTCCGCTACTGTTCGAACAGCCAGGTCTTGAGTTGCTTCCTGAAGGAGAGGTGGTCTTGGGTAAGGCGGAGGTGGATGGGTAGGGAGTTCCACGTCTTGGCAGCCAGGTAGGAGAAGGATCTTCCTCCCGTTGTGGCTCTTCGGATGCGGGGGACGGCGGCGAGGGCGTGGTTGGTCGATCGTAGCTGGCGGGTGGGAGTGTAGAAGGTCAGACGGTCGTTGAGGTATCTGGGGCCTTGGTTGTGGAGAGCTTTGTGTGCGTGGGTGAGGAGTCGGAACGTGATTCTCTTGCTGACGGGGAGCCAGTGCAGGTCTCTCAGGTGTCCGGCGATGTGGCTGTGTCGGGGAATGTCCAGGATGAGTCGAGCTGAGGCGTTCTGGATGCGTTGGAGTCTTATTTGAAGTTTGGCTGTGGTTCCGGCGTAGAGGGAGTTGCCGTAGTCCAGTCGGCTGGTGACGAGGGCCTGGGTGACCGTCTTCCTGGTTTCGGTGGGGATCCACCGGAAGATCTTGCGCAGCATGCGTAGGATGTTGAAGCAAGACGAGGAGACGGCGTTGACTTGTCGGGTCATTGAGAGGGAGGAGTCCAGGATGAAGCCAGGTTGCGTGCGTGGTCCGTTGGTTTGGGTGCGTTGCCCAGGGCAGGGGGCCACCAGGAGTCGTCCCAGGCGGAGGGTGATGATCCTAGGATGAGGACTTCCGTCTTATCTGTGTTCAGTTTCAGGCGGCTGTTCCTCATCCACTCGGCTACGTCCTTCATCCCTTCATGTAGGTTGGTTCTGGCGGTTGTGGGGTCGTTGGTGAGGGAGAGGATCAGCTGGGTGTCGTCGGCGTAGGAGATGATGTTGAGGTTGTGTTGGCGTGCGATGGCTGCGAGGGGGCTCATGTAGACGTTGAAGAGGGTGGGGCTGAGTGATGATCCTTGTGGTACGCCGCAGATGACTTCGGTGGCCTCGGAACTGAACGGGGGGAGGCGGACTCTCTGGGTTCTTCTGGCGAGGAAGGAGATGATCCACTCCAGTGCCTTCTCTTGGATTCCGACGTTGTTCAGGCGTTGCACTAGGGTGCGGTGGCAGACTGTGTCGAACGCTGCGGAGAGGTCCAGGAGGATGAGGGCCGCTGTTTCCCCGTTGTCGAGCAGGGCTCGGATGTCGTCGGTGGCTGCGATGAGGGCGGTCTCGGTGCTGTGGTTGGCCCGGAACCCGGACTGCGAGTGGTCGAGGGATCCATTCGTCTCGAGGAAGGCGGCCAGTTGTCTGTTGACGGTCTTCTCGATGACTTTGGCAGGAAAAGGAAGGAGCGAGATGGGGCGGTAGTTTTTGAGGTCGGTGGGATCCGCTGACGGTTTCTTCAGTAGGGCGCTGAGTTCGGCGTGCTTCCAGCTCTCTGGGAAGGTGGCGGTGTCGAGGGAGGTGTTGATGATGTCCCGGAGGTGGGGTGCGATGACGGCGTCGGCCTTGTATGTATTCTTGTATGTATTCTTCGGAGATTTTCGAGTTATAGTATGTCTTACTGCTGACATAAAACTATTGACTCTTCCTTTTGAAATTACTGGACGTGGGAATCCAAAACGACATTTTGTATAAAATTTTCCCTTTGACTTGTATTTTCGTCAACAATATTTTCCACATCGATGACTTTGAAAACGTAAAACTTGTTCTCTTAAGCTCTGTTCTCCTCCTTTTTTGGAATGGCACAGGTAACATACTCTTTGATGAAAGACAAAACTGTTTCATTGGAATCGGTTCCAAATTTAGGTGCATTCTTGATCCATAATAGCATGTGTTTATGAGGAGCACCTCTTGCTTGGTACTCCTTTCTCCAAAAGAAATCAGTAACTTCTCCAAGAGGTGGATTATTTTTATTGCAGATAAAAGACATCATAGCTTGAAACCTATGATTAAAATATCTGCACACATTCACAGGATCCAAGGAACACAATTCTCCAGCCGTCTTCAATTCAATATTTTTTACATTCGAATTTGCTTGTCGAAGAAATTCAAGTAAATTGTATCAAGCATATTCAGCCCAGCTAAGTGTTAGAAACCATGTAGGAGTACCTAAGTTTCTTAACATACATTTAAGTTCGCCCTGACAATGATACCAATACTCATTAATACCACGTTGACACGCCATCAAATTAATGAACTGAGATTCCAAATGATTGTCTCTTTGTTGAACTTTGTCCATAAATTCCTTTGCAGAAACATGTGTAATATGAACTCCTGTTTTTAATATGTGGTTTACTGCATATGAAGGTCCAGACAAGTCACTTTCAAATAGAAGATGAAATATATATGGAATGCACTGTCGAAATCTTGAATCTTCTGAGTACAATCTTGTCGAGCGGTATTCTGAAGCTGGAATCTGTACTCGTTCATCATATCGTCCACCTTCTCCAGTGGGGAACAGCTGTGGAAAACAACGAGCTTCTAAACTTTTTTCCCATACACTCATGGGAGTTCCCTTTTCTTTCTTCATTTGAAATAATTCAATAGTGTTTCCAATCACTTCTTTTGAATGTAGAGGATGTATACTGTAATGTTCGTAAATCTCTTCACTCGTGGACTTGTCCACTTTTTCTATTTGGCCAGTTGAAATTTCTGTATTTTCTTCTAAACATATTTCCTGTTCTTCCACATTTACAGTTTTATAATAAATATTGTTCTGTACAAGATATAATGTAGCCTTTTGAAGTTTGGTGACATCTACTAACTCTTGCCATATTTTCCGACTCTTTGTTGGTACACCATAAACTAGAATAACTACAGGCTCACTTTCCTCTCTCTCCATACCAACAGTTTCAATATTTTTCTTAAAATCTAAAGGTAAGTACACAACTCTTCCTTTCAGAGCTCTTTGTAAATCTGTTGGAGGCAGCTTACCTGTTTTAGGCTCCATACGAACTATAGCCTGAAACTGGTGCACAGATTGAATAAGAATGGACTCATATGTATTTAAATCTGCCAGTTCCGGAGGAATAGCTACCAACTCTAAGTTGTTATGTACTGCTCTAGCTGGCATTTTGTTCTCTTCTAATTTGTTGTAAATTTACAAATACGTTGATCAGTACCCAACTCAAAACGACCTTCCACCAACAAATAAGCACCAAATTGCTCCCACTTATCATTATTTTCCTTTTCACTTTTTAAATACACATCAACATTCCTAGTTTGACTTCTATAGTGAGTACTTCGACAACAAATACAAAAATAGTTTGGTTTGTCACATGAAAGTATCTTAAACTTTGTAATTTCTTCTGCAAACTTCTCAGTA
This sequence comes from Calotriton arnoldi, assembly GCA_963921515.1. Taxonomy (NCBI): domain Eukaryota; kingdom Metazoa; phylum Chordata; class Amphibia; order Caudata; family Salamandridae; genus Calotriton; species Calotriton arnoldi. The sequence goes on along the minus strand of CAWUFW010000350.1, from coordinate 3,147,941 downwards.
CTAATATCTTCCACCTGTTCTTCAACACCTACTCTTATGAAGCTCTCACTTTCTCTACTCTCCTCTTGTGAACCAAAGAAACGAAACCATATATCATCACAAACTTTTTTTACATCCGATACTGAACCATGCAAAAGAGCTGTGTTCATTTCCCTTAAAGATAATGCAGGACTTTTTACGTAGTACAATCTCCTTACTAACTTCCGCATTTCTGAGTGATGTACTGCTAACATTCTTAAATGATGAAAAGTACTTCAACACACTTTTCTAGATAGACAAGCTAGGGAATGACCCTGCAACTTAGTATATTTTCTCACCTTACAAGGATCTAGTCCTTGCAACATTTTAATCTTCTGTTTAACACTTTTTTTGGCATATTCTCGTAAGAAAATTCATAATATATCAATAGATTCCTGTTGAATACTACAAATACTACTACAATCCGACTTGTACACTGGAGCTTGTGTATGTCTCCCTTGAACTTCTTCAGCTATTACTTCTTCTACATTTCTAGGAACCATCTTTTCTTTTTCAATTGGACAACCATCCTTTATCTCGTAACAACGACCACTGGTATCAACTGCATGAACTAATGTATTTTTGTTGAAAATAGCTTTCTTCATTAAAGGAAGGCTCAGTACTAGAAGCGTGCTTCCATTCACCAGTAAAAGTTTTGCAAAAGTTACTTCTATTAACAAGTCTTTTTCTTTTGCTTTTCTCCTTCATAAAGTGCATTGTTTTATTCAATGTTTTCATTCTCTTCAATACCAATATAAATAATTTCCGTTTCAATTCAAAAGCAGTATCTACTACACTTTCAATCTGTTGCTTCTTCTTATATGCTGCAGATCTTTTTTTATACTTTTTACAATCTTTTAATAAATTTTGAATTACTCTATTACGAAACATACGTACACGTATGTCCTTAAATTGTTCCTGTCTTTTTGTCACATGTGCTTCTTTTCCATTGTGTTTCTTTATTTGCGTCTCCTTTGTTCTAAACATTTCTTTCCTCCTTTGATTAGTATTTTGATCGTTCAATCTCTCCACAACATTTTTAATAAATTGTTTAGTTCTCTTACCAGAAGCCACTTTATCCTCAGCATCCTTTTGGTGTTTTTCTACTCCACTCATTTTAGTTTTCATTAAGTACTTCTGTTTCCTTTGTTCTCTTCTCTTTTCATGTTTTCTTGCCATCTTTTATTTGTAATCCAATCAAAATATCTTCCTAAAAAACAAATAATAGTTTAAGTATTTTGGTACATCAATTAAAATTTCAAAATTAATAACATTTCAATTTTAAAATAACAACTAAGTGCAAAATTACAATTAAATTCCTATTGCATTTATAACATATAAAAAGAGAAAAGTATAAAAACAAGCAAAACGTCTGCAAAAACACAAGAAAAGGTGGTCACACAGCCAAAAGGAGAAAGGAAAAAAACAAAAGGTTTACAAACAGATTAAAATGAAAAACTCAAACAACAGAGCTACTAAAAAATGTAAGAAATGCAGAAAGAAGCAACAGATGTACAGAAAAAGGCAAGAGAGGTGCAGAAAGAGGCAAAAGAAGTGCAGAAAGAGGAAAAAGTTGTAGAAAAAGACAAGTAAGATACAGAAACAAATAAATGGGGTGCAGAAAGAGGCAAAACGAGTTGAAAAAGAAGTAAGAGACGTGCAGAAAGAAGGAAGAAAAGTGCAGAAAGAAGTAACGGAGGTGCAGAAAAAGGCAAAAGAAGTGCAGAAAGAAGCTAAGAGATACAGAAAAAGACAAGAGAGGTGCACAAAGAGACAAGAGAGGTGCAGAAACAGGGAAGACAGGTGCAGAAAGAGGCAACAGGGGTACAGAAAGAAGCAAGAGAACTACAGAAAGAAGCAACAGAGATGCAGAAAGAGGCAACATGCTTACAGAAAGAGGCAAGAGAAGTCCAGAAAGAAGCAAGAGAAATGAATAAACAGGCAAGAGAAGTGCAGAAAAAGGCAAGAGAAGTGCACAAAGAAACAAGAAAAGTGCAGAAAGATGTAAGAGATGCGCAGAAAAAGGCAAGACAGGTGCAGAAAGAGGCAAGAGAGGTGCAGAAAGAGGGAACAGGGGTATAGAAAGAGGGAAGAGAGGTGCAGAAAGAGGGAAGAGGGATGCAGAAACAGGCAAGATGGGTGCAAAAGAGACAAGAGGGGTGCAGAAAGAAGCAAGTGAAAGAAGCAAGAGAAGTGCAGAAAGAAGCAACAGAGGTGCAGAAAGAGGCAAGAAAAGTACAGAGAGATACAAGAGAGTTGCAGAAACGGGCAAAAGAGTTGCAGAAAGAGGGAACAGGGGTGCACAATGAGACCAGAGGGGTGCACAAAGAGGCAAGAGAAGTGCAGAAAGAAGCAACAGAGGTGCAGAAAGAGGCAAGAAAAGTACAGAAAGATACAAGAGAGTTGCAGAACCGGGCAAAAGAGGTGCAGAAAGAGGGAACAGGGGTGCAGAAAGAGGCAAGAGAGGTGCAGAAAAAGTGAAGAAGTGTGCAGAAAGAGGCAAGATAAGTGCAGAAAGAAGCAACAGAGGTGCAGAAAGAGGCAAGAGAGATGCAGAAACAGGGAAACGGACTGCAGAAAGAGGGAAAAGGAGTACATAAAGAAGCAAGAGAAGTACAGAAAGAAGCAACAGAGGTGCAAAAAGAGGCAAGAGGGATGCAGAAAGAAGCAACTGAGTGAAGAAAGAGGTAAGAGAACTGCAGAAAGAGGCAAGAGAGGTACAGAAACAGCCAGGAGAGGTGCAGAAAGAGGGAACAAGGGTGCAAAAAGTGGCAAGAGGGGTGCAGAAAGAGGAAAGAAGGGTGCAGAAAGAAGCAAGAAAAGTGCACAAAGAAACAACAGAAATTGAAAAAGAGGCAAGAGAACTGCAGAAAGAGGCAAGAGAGTTGCAGAAACAGGCAACTGAGGTACAGAAAGATGGAAGAGGGGTGCAGAAAGAGGCAAAAAAAGTACAGAAAGAGGGAAAAGGGGTGTAGAAAGAGCCAAGAGGAGTGCAGAAAGAAACACGTGAGGTGCAGAAAGAGGCAACAAAGGTGCACAAAGAGCAAAAGAGGTGCAGAAACAAGCAAGAGAAGTGCAGAAAGAGGCAAGAGAGATGCTGAAAGAGGGAAGAGGGATAGTATGTGTATAGGTAGTTTCTCCTTAACTGTATGACTGAATGGTAGTGCCTGAGTAAAAGGATGAATCTAAGAGTAATGGTAGGATCATTGGATGAGTGAATATGTAGTGCCTAACAAAATGGATCACTAAATGGCTACTGCCTAAGTCACTAGTTCAGTGCTAGAGTAGTGCCTGGATAATTGAATGAGTGTGGCGATACTGCCTGGGTGATTTCATCAGTGCATGAAAAATACCTGAGAGAAACTATGAGTACAAGCCTAAAGCATGGTTTATTGCATGAGTGTATGGGTAGAGCTTGACATAATGCATGAGTGCACGCTTTCTGTCTGTGTGATTCTTTCACTGGAGAGGTACTACCTGGATAAATTTATGAATGTATGGGAAATAACTCTGAGACTGTATCAGTATTAAGGTAATGCTTGGACCATTGCATAAGTGTATCAGTAGTGTCTCAGTGAATACATGAGTGCATAGATAGTGGCTGAGTAAATGTTTGAATGGAATAGTAGGTTCTAGGTGATTATATGAATATATGGTTAATGTCTAAGTGATTAAAACTGTGTATAAGTAGTGCCTCCTTGACTGCATAACTGAATAAGAATGCCTAAGTGAATTCAAGAGTCAAAGAGAGATATGAGCCTCTTTTCATCAGTGCACACCTAGTGCTTGAGTATATAGATGTAATTCTCACTATATTCCTAAAAACTAGCATGCATATGTATGTACCTTTTCCTAGTGCCATCATATGTAAAAGAAACTACAAATACATATATACCAGTGTTTTATAGCTCTACCATCTCTATAGAAATAACACATGTAAGAAAATATGTGCAATCTGACACATACTTGAGTCATAAGACTACAAAGTCCCTTAACCTTGACAGACTCCACTTTCCATTTTAAAGAGACAGCTAAAATGATGTGGCATATTTGAAGTATGCATTTCCATAGTCCAATACGAACTAACCTAATCACTAATCCTTCTATCAACAAGTCTTAAACCTCACTTTTGGGCTGCAGCTTCACTATTCAGCAACTACTCAGAGTGTTGGGCCTAGCCAAATACAAAGCAGCAAGTTTTTCAATGTGTCTGTTAAAAGACTCACAATATTCCAGAAAGCATGCATGCATGTGTCTGTACCTTTTAAAAGTGGTATAATATATCGAAGAAACATGCAAATAAATGGGTAGTGGGTAGTGCTTGAGAGAATAGATGACTAGATGGGTAGCGCCTGAGTGAATAGTTCAGTGCAAGAGTACTGCCAGGGTGATTGGATGAGAGCAGCAGTACTGAATGGGTGATTAGATCAGTGTAGGAGAAATACCTTAGACAAACCATGAGTGCAAGGCTAACGCATGGTTGAAGACACGAGTGTATGAGTATTGCTTGAAAGAATAAAAAACTGCATGGGCACTGCCTGAGTGATTCTATGACAGCAGTGGTAGCAACTAGATGAGTGTATGACTGTATGGGAAGCACCTGAGAGAAAATAAGAGTGTAAGGGTAATGCTTGGGACATTCTATCAGTGCATCAGTAGTACCAGATTGAGTTGATGAGAGCATGGGTACTGCCTGACTGAATCTTTGAGTGGGATAGTAGTGCCTGCATGATTGCACGAATCTATGGTCAATATCTGAGGGATTACATAGCATGCATGTGTCTGTGCCTTTTCCTAGTGCCATCATATGTAAAAGAAACATACAGATACATGTGTACCAGAGTTTTACACCTCTATCATCTCTTTGATATAACACATGAGAGAATACATGAGCACGCAGACACATACCTCAGTCATAAGACTAAAAAGTCCCTTAAACTTGACAGATTGCACTTCCCATTTTAAAGAGACACCTAATATTATGCAGCATACTTGAAGTGTACATCTTCATAAACCAATACGGCCTAACCTAATCACTAATCCCTCTGCCAACATATCTTAAACCTCACTTATGGCGTGCAGCTTCACTATTCAGCAACTACTCAGAGTGTTGGGCCTAGGCAAATACAAAGCAGCAACGTTTTCAATCTGTCTGTTAAAAGACTCACAATATTCTAGAGAGCATGCATGCATGTGTCTGTACCTTTAAAAAGTGGCATCATATATCAAAGAAACATACAAATAGATGGTACTGGGTAGTGCCTGAGAGAATGGATGACTGGATGGGTAGCACCTGAGTGAATACTTCACTGCAAGAGTACTGCATGCGTAATTCCATGAGAGGAGCAGTAGTAAATGGGTGATTACATCAGTGCAGGGGAAATACCTTAGACAAACCATGAGTGCAAGTCTAACGCATGGTTAAAGACAAGAGTGTATGAGTAGTGCTTGAAAGAATAATAAAGTGCATGGGTACTGCCTTAGTGATTTCATGACTGCAGGAATAGTAACTAGATGATTATATGACTGTATGGAAAGCACCTGAGAGAAAATATGAGTGTAACGGTAATGCTTGGGGCATTCTATCAGTGCATCAGTAGTACCAGAGTGAGTAGATAAGAGCATGGGTAGTGCCTGACTGAATCTTTGACTGGGATAGTAGTGCCTGGTTGATTGCACAAATCTATGGTTAATGTCTGAGAGATTACATGGAATGCATGTGTCTGTGCCTTTTCCTAGTGGCATCATATATAAAAGAAACATCCAGATACATATATACCAAAGTTTTATACCTCCACCATCTGTTTAGACATAACACGTGAGAGAATACATATGCACGCAGACACATACTTCACTCATAAGACTAAAACATCTCTTAAACTTGATAGACTACTCTTCCCATTTTAAAGAGACACCTAAAACTATGCGGTATACTTGAAGTGTACATCTTCATAGACCAATACGAGCTAACCTAATCACTAATCCCTCTGCCAACATGTCTTAAACCTCATTTTTGAGCTGCAGCTTCACTATTCAGCAACTACTCAGAGTGTGGGGCCTAGCCAAATACAAAGCAGCAACTTTTTCAATCTGTCTGTTAAAAGACTCACAATATTCTAGAGAGCATGCATGCATGTGTCTGTACCTTTTAAAAGTGGCATCATATATCAAAGAAACATACAAAGAGATGGGTATTGGGTAGTGCCTGAGAGAGTGAATGACCGGATGAGTAGCGCCATAGTGAATAGTTCAGTGCAAGAGTACTGCCTGGGTGATTGCATGAGAGCAGCAGTACTGAATGGGTGATTAGAACATTGCAGGGGAAATACCTTAGACAAACCATGAGTGCAAGGCTAACGCATGGTTGAAGACAAGAGTGTATGAGTAGTGCTTGGAAGAATAAAAAGGTACATGGGTACTGCCTGAGTGATTCTATGACTGCAGTGCTAGTAACTAGATTATTGTATGACTGTATGAGAAGTACATGAGAGAAAATATGAATGTAAGGGTAATGCTTGGGACATTCTATCAGTGCATCAGTAGTACCAGAGTGAGTAGATAAGAGCATGGGTAGTGCCTGACTGAATCTTTGACTGGGATAGTAGTGCCTGGCTGATTGCACAAATCTATGGTTAATGTCTGAAGGATTACATAACATGCATGTGTCTGTGCCTTTTCCTAGTGGCATTATATGTAAAAGAAACATACAAATACATTTGTACCAGAGTTTTATACCTCTATCATCTATTTAGTCATAACACGTGAGAGACTACATGTGCACACAGACACATATTTCAGTCATAACACTAAAAAGTCCCTTAAACTTGAAAGAGTGCACTTCCCATTTTAAAAAGACACCTAAAATTATGCAGCATACTTGAAGTATACATCTTCACAGACCAATACCAGCTAAGCTAATCACTAATCCCTCTGCCAACATGTCTTAAACCTCACTTTTGGACTGCAGCTTCACTATTCAGCAACTACTCAGAGTGTTGAGCCTAAGCAAATACAAAGCAGCAACTTTTTCAATCTATCTGTTAAAAGTCTCACAATATTCCAGAAAGCACGCATGCATGTGTCTGTACCTTTTGAAAGTGGCATCATATATCAAAGAAACATACAAATAGATGGGTAGTGGGTAGTGCCTGAGAGAATGCATGACTAAATGAGTAGTGACTCAGTGAAAAGTTCAGTACAAGAGTACTGCCTGGATAATTTCAGAAAGCCAACACTAATCCTTTTACCATGTTACTATCAACAAACTATTTCAAAACTCTTTTCATTACAATAATACAAAGTACAATAGAGAGCTGTACGTTTCATAACATATTTCATACATCACATTTGTCTTACAATTTCCACACTTTTTTTTGATGTTTTTTTTAAAGTACAAATATCACTCGAAACAATAAAGCAGTGCTGAATAATATATAATACACCTTACAAACTGGTTACTCACATTTCAGGTAGTATTGCAGAATACCAAATATCAGAAACTCTTAAAAGATTTTCTTTTCCACACAAGAAATGTAATGCACCTCTCTCAGAAAGGTGAAACCAGAAATGGCAAACTTTCCCTCTCTTTTTGCACTCAAATAAATGTAAGTATCAAATCGCATTGCTTCCATCATTATTTCAAATTGTAAAATACATTTCTATTGGTTAGACATATTAACCCTTTCTAACTGTCTTCAAATAGTGCCCAAACTGGTTCTGTAATTTTCTGAAGTCGCGACTCCACCGCGGTGGAGCCCCGAATCCACACAGGAGTTCAAAAACCTATTTAAAATAATACCAGTATACTTTTTCAGCAACACACTACTTCTACTAGCTTTTCACTTATATTTAAGTATCCATTTCACATTTTAAGTCCACAGTTAAGTTTCAACCCTTCCCCCATTCTACTTAATGCCAGTTTCCATAGTAACAGTTCATGGAACATTCAACTGTACTGGCAGGTCACAAATTCACCGTAGTTTCAAGTTCAGCACACAAGCTTACTAATGCAAACAGCAGGTGTGGTTGACTTTTGCAAAATATTACCTTATGGTATCTACTGTACCTTTAAAACATTTTCTAATAACGATTCACAAACATGATATCTCAGCAAACTAACATGCATCCTATTTTTGAGTGCACAATCTTGATGAACAGCCACCATTTTAGATACCTCTCATTCTACCAACTGACTACCTGAGCTACAGACATATTTTCATTCCTTCCAGACATCCCTTCAAGATGCTCACAGTGTGAATTGTAGGGCACAGCTATGTTTTCTGGTGCAAAAGGTATGCTGAACAGAGAGGTATTGACAAAAACCTAGGTTTGCAAAATGTGGACATTAAATGGTTTGCACAGAGAGGATTAAAGTGGCACCAATTGTTGCCTTTGGTTAAAACCTTTTTGCATCTCCAACCCCCTGACCTCATGATTGTGCAATGTGGTGGCAATGACCTTGGCACATTGACTGGGGTAGGGCTGGAAATGCTAATGAAGGATACCTTTGCACAATTGATGTTGCTGTTGCCTCAAACTGTATTTGTATTCTCCCATATATGTCAAAGACAGAGATGGAAGTGGTCAAATCAATTATGTCCACAGATTGAGAAAGCTAGGAAGAATGTCAATAAAGCTGTTTCTGCATACCTCAGAAATCATAGAATGGGGTCCATCTATAAGAACAATCTACGTTTTGATATGGACGACAACTACAGAAGTGATGGAGTGCACTTCACAGATCAAGGAAACAGAGTCTTCCTCAACAACCTAAAGCTGTGCATCCGCACTTACATGTAGCTACAACAAACTCATAATGAAAACAAGGGCTCATTTTAGAGCCACCCTATAACCCAACAGTTAATCTTACTTTTTAAAAAACATACCTACTTTTTAAAAAGTTTTGCCTGGAGTCGCGAACCAATCGCGATTACACGGGGGCCGCGCTGAGAGCCGCGATGGAGTCACGACTCCAGGCACGCGAGAAAAAAAAATGCCCCCCATTCTCATTATTCAAACTCTGCCTCAGGGACCCCATCCCCCGAGGCCCAGCCATTTTATATATATATATAAAAAAAACATTTATCCCCCCAGGGCTTTTTTTTGCCCCGGGGACCCCATCCCCGGGGCATGCCCTCATGTTGGGGACCGCAGGGGGAGCCCCAATGCCCCCACAGTCCCAGCCAGCTCCCCGCCTCCTGCGGGAGCCGGCATTGCTTTTGGACAGGGGGAGCTGCTGACATGCAGCTACCCTTGTCCAAAAGCAATCTGCTTCTCTTCATGGAAGCGAGAGCAGGTTTCCTGCTCTCGCTTCCATGAAGAGAAGCAGAGTTTGGGTGGGCACCCCGGGACATTGCTGGAGCTGGCCCTGGGGGTGGTGGTCCCCAGGGCTAAGAAGGGCTCCAGGAGGGGGGCCGCAGGTATGCAGCCCCGGGGAGGTGGTGGTCCCTGGGGCTTTGGGGAGCCTATGAGGCCCCCTCACCCATAATTATGACCCATTCCCTGGGGGTCCACAACGGACCCCCGCATTACAATAATTAGAGCCCCGGGAGATGGTGGTTTCGGGGGCAGTGTGTGGGGGCTCGAGCTCCCCACACTTATTAAAATAGCCCCGGGGAGGTGGTGGTCCCCGTGGCTTAGGGGGGCCTACGAGGCCCCCCTAAATAAATAAAAGCCTGGAGAGGTGTCGGTCCCTGGGGCTTGTGGGGGCCCGCGAGGCCCCCCCACCCGAATAATTAAGTAAAGCCCCAGGGAGGTGACGGTCCCCGGGGATAGGGCGGGCCCGTGAGGCCCCCTCACCCATAATTATGTAAAACCCCGGGGAGGTGGCAGTCCCCGGGCTGCGGGGGCCCCCACGGCCCCGCGTATATTTTACATATTACCCCCGGGACCTGGCCCACCCGGGGGCTAATTAAAACGAAGCGCGGCATAATTCTCAGGAACTACTGAACTGATTTACACCATTTAAAGCAAAGAGTGCACTCTGGAACAACAGCTGCCTCTCTGCCAAATTTGGTGTAATTCCGTTCAGCAGGTCGGGCTGTAGCCGCGACAAAAGTTCCTATGGAAATTAACATGGAGAAAACGCATTTTGGGACCCCCCTTTTTTCTCGGCCCCCGCTTGACGAATCACCCGGAAACTTTCAAGACAGGAGCTGACCGGAGCGCCCCATTAATTTTGAAAATTTCGCGAAGATTAGTTTAACAGCGCCAAAGATATTGGCAAATCAAAAAACACTTTTCTTATGGAAACTAGGTCCTAACTATAACTACCTACTGGTGACCACCAGTAGGTAATATATATATATATATATAATCATTTTGCTTCAGTAGAAAGGGAGGGAGGTTAGGCTATACTGTTGCATACAATGACAGCACCTTTTATGATTTACTGACTTCTTGCTATGCTAACCGTATTTGTGTTAGGCATTTTTCGACTTGTTGTGGCAGGTATACTGCATACTAGGGCACAATAGTTAAAATAAACATTTTAAACTTTCCTCGTGCCTCTGTCAGATCTTATTGTGGACTGGTATGAGAGAGTGAGCGAAAGGGTGTGTCCAGCAACCTCGATTCCTGAGAGGGTCGGGAGTGTTGTGTTCTAGGGTGTCTAAACATTTGTTCCTCTGTGAGTGAGTAGGAGGGCGAGTGAGACACTATAGCTAGTCATTCCCCAGGCTCATGGGTACACAGGTGGTAGGATGACTCAGTCCCAGCCTACTAAGGTTCCATGATCCCAAGCATAGTTCTGTGTCTCCGCAAAATCCCTGCAACAGTGGGAGCCTCTACCATTATGCAGAAGGATTTAAGCAGTAACATTCTCAGACCTTGAAAAGACCATGCGGTATCTAGATCATACCACCCACTTACTCTGCTGAATGCTAATGTTAAGATCTTCATGAAAGCCTATTCAATACATGTCCAGATTTGATTCAAAGGCTAATACACTGCAATCAGAAGTACCTTATTTCCAACTGGCGAATGGCCTCTAATATTAGAAAGCTAAAATGACTTTTGACCTAGTGAACTGGAAATGGTTCTAGAGTGGATAAAATTGGTTCAGCAGGCTACTCTGATCTGCTATTTTTTGTACTAGGACTGTCAGAGTGATCTAATACCAGAAGGGTAGTTCAGATAAAATTTAAATCAAATGGGTATCCGAAAGGAGTGCCCACTCTCTCCACTATGAGTTCCATTCTTTATTGAACGATTTTCAGGACATATAAGAACTTAAACTGAACCCAAGCATCCTGATAGCTTTTAAATTTATGTTGTGCTCCATCCTCTCACAATGCTTTGCAAAGTTAGAGGAAGGATTGTTGTGTGTGTGCACTAGTAAAGAGCCAGATGCTGTTCAGATTTGTTCTTAGCCTGAGGAAAACTGGCAACATTTCCTATTTTTGTTCTTTGTACATGCTTGTGATTTTTGGAGCAAACAGATGTGAAATCCATAGGAAATGTCGGAACCTTGGAGACTGTTGAAAAATAGACACATTCTGATTTCAGTAAGGAGTCATTTTTGTTACAATTAGCTGAGGAATTTGCCAAATAAAGACGTTGTTGAATTATAAAAGTAGTGAATGTAATTGGGGAATAAGAAAAATGGGTAACAAGGTTTTCACCTGTAAATATTTGCTGAGAGGCAGAGCTAGAAAAATAATAGGTCATGACCACAGCTGGATTCTTCCAGTCGCAGAGAGGCATAGAGTTTGTAGTTTGTTCAAAAGCCCATGATACCTAGAGCTAACAATCTAGCCATGGTTTACAATGATTTTTCACTGTTTACCTACCATGCATTACTTGATAATGAAAAATGTATTGAATAGGAATTGGGGGTGAATGAAAGGTTTATATTTTGAAATGCACCCAAGAATCTGTGCTTAGGTATAGGGCTCATTTGTGCCACTCCAAACCTACAATTACCCATAAAGTTTCAAGCAGGTTTTTTTGCAGACACTGCTGTATAACTTTAAAAGCGCTGTAACCTGTAAATGTGTAGGAGTTTGATAGTTAAAATTTGAGGCTAAGATTAAGTTGGTATCTATTCCTTACCTAGATACGTGGAAGCAGTCTAAGTATAGTAAAGCACTCGCATGCACAAACAAAAAGAGAGCATGCATTAGGAGCAAAAAAGACAAAGCGGTATGCACATTGCTTAGTCTTTTAGAAATAATACCAAATGTTAAAAAGCTCCATTTATTTAAAATTGAGATTTTTTTTGTTAGGTTAGTAAATTAAAATATTTCATTATGTGTATTTTTTGCTATATACTTGTTTCTGTATTTTTGTGTATTGTTTTGAGATTCAAATCATAGACATTGCTTAGGCCCAGGCCCTTGGCTTCCAGTGGTGATTCAATGGGACTCAACAGATGCCAAAAGATTACAAACCCCGGATCTAGATTACTCATTACTAGCATTCTACCCTAATAGTTTCTAATAAGGGTTTGTGGTTGTACTTGAATTATCTATTTGTTTCAAAGTAGTGATGAAGCCACACTTAATATATAAATAGAACAATATGAACGGAGAGTCAGGCATGGTTAGCTGCAAAGGGAGATGGCAGCATCTTGATAGTGCTCCGGCCGGCCGCTCCTATATCCCCATCCATCTGCTTAATGTGATGAGCTGGGGGCCCAGTGATGGAGGTTATGGGGCAAATAATAGCCAGTGCTTGGCTATAAAGGTGGGTTGGAGTAGTGATGGCAGTTAAGGAAAGAGAAGCAAACTCATTTTGGGGTAAAATCCAACAGTAGTGGTAACCATGGAAAGATCTCCAGATTTTTGGAGATGAACTGTAGGTGGAGGAAATGTAATTACCTCCAATATTTTTGGAGTAATGGGCAGGTTAAAGACACTTTTCTACGGAACAAAATAGCATGCAAATACCAATTCTGGAGCAAATACATCAGCCTCCAAAAATGGATTGTACTCCACATTAACACACACATCAAAATCAGCACCTTAGCGTCTTTTCACAGGTGGCACCTAGTGGTCATAATTCAGCATAAAACCTAGATGGTATAGACGCGGAGGCTTTACATAACGGACACTCGACACCCTCGCAAATCAGGCCAAGAACGTCCGACTACCTTTAGTGCTGCTGACAGGTATCAGGATCTATGTGGAAGAGATGATTAAAATGATCTAATACAGTGTTAGAGGTAAATTAGTATAGTGAAATATGAAAGTAATTTGAGTGGTGGATATGTTAGTCAGTTATTTGGATTGAGAAGGATAGGGAAAGTGTAGAAGAGGTAAAAAGTTTTGCATTTGTATAGCGCTTGCTACCCCTGATGAGGTGTTAAAGTGCTTTTTCAGCGAGTAGCACGGATCTCTGGAACCCATAAAGGATTAGTGGTGAATTAGTATAGTGAAATATGAAATTAATTTGAGTGGTGAACATGCTAGTCTGTTATTTTTTTTTTTACAGAGTTTTATATAGCACGAACTTGACCCGAATCGGGTATCAGAGCGCTTTACATAGCACCAGTTGCATTACATGAGTACATATTCATTTTTGTTAGGCACGGGGAGTTTATGTGATTTGCCCAGAATCACAGGATATTCAGCGTCATTGCCGAGACTCGAACCCAGTTCCCCAGATTGGAGGTCGACCGCCCTAGCCGTTAGGCCAACTCCTCTCCCCAATTTTTTGGATTATTGGATTGAAAATGATAGTGGAGGGATAGAAGGGAAGGATTTAGAATTTTTTTAGTTTTGGAGCTCATAGCAGTAGGAGGAGGCTTGGGATGAGTAAAAGGGAGGTGGAGGGGGATGAGTAAAAGGAAGGTGGAGGGGGATGAGTAAAAGGGAGGTGGAGGGGGAAGAGTCAGGGGGAAGGTTTAGAAAGGCTTGTTTTGGGGAATTGGAATAGTAAAAAGAGGTATTAGATGATGCAAGGGTGGAGAAGGGAACAGTCTCTAAAGGGGGTATTTTGGGAACCATGGTAGTGGTATGGGGTTTGGGATGAATGAGAGAGTGGGGGTAATGGATATATTGATAGAGGTATAGGGTGAGAAGTAGGCTAGTGCATTGGAAAGAGTAGTAGAAAGAGGTTTGAGATGAGTCCGAGAGTTGAGCTGGAGGATATATTGAGAGCGGTATAGGGTGAAAATAGGGTAGTGCATTGGATATGCTGAGTTAGAAGAAAAGCAATAAATAAGTAAAAGTAATAAAAATATAGATCCAAAAGTAATAAAGATACAGATCCATAAGCACATGGAAGGTATATAGATGCATAAAGGAAGGTAGTATATGTAGATTAAAGATGCATTAAATAAACTCTGGCTTTCAAGTGTTGTTGTACTTCAAAAAAGTTTTATTTATTTTTATATATATTTGTTTTGTAGATCAATAGTGAAGCAATTGTAGATAAATAGTTATGATAAAAAGATTAAATTATTTATGCAGTCACTTATGTACAAGTTAAAAACATAGAATAATGTAACTATCAGTAATATATATATTTGTTAAGCAGAACTAATGAATATATATAATAATTTTTTAAACATAAGAATTCTACAAGTTTATACAAAGCAATACACAGATATAGGTACATATCTATAGTACATATAAATGCTTATATACAAAGAGATATGCTGTATATTTATCTGTTTGCGTATGGTGGTTATGTGGGGAAGAGCCAATTCTTGAGTAGATTTCTGAAGATAAGGTGGTTATCCATGGATCTTATGTGGGTGGGGGGGGGGTAAAGAGTTCCATAGTTTGGCTGCTTGAACAGAGAAGGATGTGCCACCCATGGTTATTTTCTTGTATCTTGGGATTTTGAGGCGAGGTGCCACTCTAGAGTGGAGGTTCCTTTGTTGAATGTGTTTGGTGATTTTATTCCTGATGAAGAGTGATCCTGTTCCATGTATCGCTTTGTGAGGGATACAAAGCAGCTTGAACGTGGATCTTCTGGCAACCGGTAACCAATGCAGGGCTTTCAAGGCAGGGGAGATGCGGTCTCATGGTTTTATACGTAACAGTAGTCTGGCAGCCGAGTTCTAAATCCGTTGTGGTCTTCTCATGGTCGTTAAAGGTGATCCATGGTAGAGGCTATTGGCGTAATCGAGTTTGGCCAAAACAAGGGAGCTGGTAGCCTGGACCTTTTGTGGAAATCCCAAATGGGGGAAGATTCGTCGCAGAGTTTTTATAGTAACAAAGCTTGATCTTGCTAGTTTGTCCACTTAGGCATTCATCGATAGCTTGGAGTCCATGGTCATTCCGAGGTTTCTTACTTCCTTCGATATTTTAGGCAGTGTTCCCAGATCATCAGGCCACATGGCAAGCGGGTCATAATGTTTCCAATTGCCACACGTGAGTATTTCCGTTTTGGAAGCATTCAATTTAGATGTCTCCACGTCATCAATGAGTCAAGTTGAAGTTGGGATTAGTTACACAGCGCATCGGCACTTACTAGACATCCTATTCATGTATTACCTAGTATATGGAGTAGTCTAGACATCCAGATTACAAATGCAGTTGGAAAGACAGTGTTCGCTCAATGCAATATCCAAGAGGTTTTTACCTGATACTACTGGGAGTTGTACTGAGAGTAGCCACCTGCATCGGAAGAAGACATAGTGGCCTTTTTGGATAGTGCTCCTTCGACTCAGCTAGGGCTGATGACCATGAGACAATAGGTGGGCCCCAAAAGGAAGAAAAAATTAAAGAGGCCATTGAGGAGCGTGCCATGGGTAAGATAGTATGAACGGATGGATTACCGGTAGAGTTCTATAAAACATTCACATTGAACTTGACCCCTCGGTTAGCCACAATGTATGCTGGTTCAATGGAATGTGGTTCGTTGACGGATGCGACCCATGTGGCTTTGATTGTTTCAGACCCTAAGCATCAAGGTGATGTCGCAGAAGTTGCCTCGTATAGGCCCATTTCAATGCTGAATGGATTAATTTCCCAAGGCAACACCTCCTTCATCATCAGACGACCATACAGAATAATCAATGAGACTGCAGGGGGACACTTTCCTACCACCATGGAACTGTTCATAGCCTTGTGTAAAGCCTTTGATACCTTATACTGGGGGTACCTGGGTGCAGTAATGAGATGCATGAACTTGGGAACTGGATGGGACAAATGGGTTAGCCTCTTGAATGCCAGTGTATGAGCCGGGGTTTGATCTGGGCGATGTATCCTAGTGGCTTTTTGAGTACACAGAGGGACAAGGTAGAGGTGCCCCTATCGCCAATGCTTTTCGCATTGGCAATTTAACCATTTGCGGCCATAATAAGAATGGAGGGAAGAGGAAAGGGCATACCGCTACAGGACAGAGAGCATCTGATATCACTGTATGCAGATGACATGCTTCAGTACCTTCTCTTCCCAAGGGAAGACTGTAATGCCTTGTAGTGTAAGATCACTTGTAGGCTAAGGGAAGGTGTTGGGGCTCTGCACTAATTGGGCAAGACCTGTGCCTTTCCGGACTCTCCTGAGTTTCTGAGTGCCCTGTTGGTGGTCTCTCACTTGACCATTAGATGGGAATCCTGGGTTCTTAATTACCTAGATATGCGGATTTAACATACAGATGCAGACACCAGAGAGGGGAACTTAGATGGAGTTCTGCGAGTGCTACGAGGAAGTTTGACTTTTTGCCATTCTTTGAAGCTGAAAATCATGGCAGGAGATGCCATTTCCAAAATGACGGTCCCACTGTGAATGTTATATTATTTAGCAAATTTGCTGGTTTGGATCCCACAGAGTGGGGTCAAGGCACATGGGGCAAGATGCACAAAAATTAGTAATTGCAACTTCCAAATTGCGATTCTTACTGAATCACAGTGAGGAAATCACAATTCGTAATGTACCAAAGAATATATTTAAAAACAGTGATTCTTAGTGGAGTCGCAAATCGACCTACCTCATGAATATGAGGTAGGTCGTAATTTGCGACCCACTATGAATTGCTGCCATCACAGGGATGGTGGCCTGCTGGAGTCAGCATACCACCATGTCTGTGATTGCTTTTAAATAAGGCAAATATTTTTTAAATGCAGCCCATTTTCCTTAAACAAAGTCAGGATGCATTTAAAAAAAGAAAATGAAACTTTTAAGTTTCATTTTTTAAGAGTAGGCAAGGGTCAGTGGGGCCACTGCCTGCTCTTAAAAAGTTACTTTTACATCCTCAAAGAAGGGGTCCCTTAGGGACCCCTTCTCATTTGCGAATGGGTTACTACGGTATTTGGTTGCAAAACATTAATACATAACTCTACAAATCTGTATTTGAAAGATATGCCCTAAACATGCCCTTCAAATGCGACTCTCAAAGCCAAATTGAGATTCAGTGTCAAGTTACCGAATCACAATGTGCCATTTGTACATTAAAATATGCTTTTTGCGGTGGCAAATGGCCTGATTCTGTGAATCGGGCCATTTGCAACCTCCAAAAACGTTTTGGACATAATGGCCCTACATACTTTACTTCATGAGCTAATATGGGATGGGGGACGTCATTGGGTCTTGTCAGCCGCTCAACGATGCCCAAAGCAAGTTGGTGAGGCTGCGAGCCCCAACTTGAAATTTATCAGCCCAACTTCGGTAATTGGCTGTATGGCACACAGGACTGAATGTGGAAGAGGGGGGGGGGACTGGGTAATTCGCATCAAAAGGGTGCTTTACTGGCAACAATGTTAGGACTTTTTTTTACATTGGACATAGCAGCCTAAACTCCTTGCTATGGTGATTCACTGCTGGAAAGCGGCGGTTAAGAAAACCAGGATGTATGCCCAGGCACTTCCATTAGTGAGCTTGCCTACACGGTGGGGTGGAATGGGCGGGGGGAGTTCACGTTGGGCTGACTGAGGGAGTGGAAATGGGTAGGAGTAGAAACCACAGGAGATTGTTATTCAGAGGGAACCTACATAGCCTGAACAAAATGATATAAGAGCATAGATTGCCTCAGACTCAATTCTCAGCTTATGGAGCTCTGACTGGATCTATGCACCAGCTTTGTGGTCAAGCCCAGTTAGAGCCGCCGAAGCACAAACTCGTTAAGGTCTTGTTGACATTTGGTAGTGGGCGTAAGCTGATGTCATGGCTGTATAAAACATTCCTCATAATGATCTCTGATGCTATTCCAACACAACACTGCAGATTAGAGGAAGTACAAGAGAGACAACTCTGAGGGAAAGAATGGGCTCCTGCTCTGGAACAAGTACATAAGGTATCTAGGAACACTCAAAACAAGTACACAGAGTTTAACTACTTACACACTACATATCTCACACCTCAAAGATTGAATAACATACACCATACAGTGGATAAGCGTCGCCCCAACTGTAACCTTGTGGATGCCAGCTTCATCCAATGTTCTGGAGCTGCCCAGGATTAGTGCAGTTCTGGATGACGGTCATCGCTGAGATTGAATGCGCATTGAATACGAGGGCACTTTATACTATGGAAATTTGCCTTCCAGGGCTATATATCTGGTAGCCGAAGAAGCAGATAGGCAATAGATTTCTGGATTGCAATGGTCATCGCCCGAAAAGAAACTGTATTACTTTGGTGTTCACCTGATGGCCCACCACACAGTGGATCCAAGAAAATAGTAGAGCAATGACACTGGTGGATGGGCTGCTTTGTGCTTTGAAGAGAGTAGACCCTTGGCTTGCCCCCTGCGACCCCTGGTGCTGCCTTTGCGAAACCTGGCATCAGAGGTGGCAAAATCAGTGCCAAGAACACAGCGGCTGATCCGCATTCCATACTTTATTTTCATTATACAAATAGTGAATACTATTCTATTATTCATTAATAAAGTACTAAAAAATGGAGCACACTTCACTGGAACGGGATCTTTGGCCGCTGTGGTAAGTAAAAATGGTTTTAAATACAAGGGGCCTCATTTATGAAAAGTGGCTCATCGCTGGGCAAAAACAGCGATGCAACACTTTTCATTGCGCCATCCTTGCGACACCATAGATGCGTCGTATTTAAACTACGGAGCTCTATGGCGCAAGGATTCAACAGATGCGTCAGGAATCCTGGTGTATCTGGTGGCGCATTAATGACACATTGCTGGAGTGTGTCAGATAACTGACGCAAATCCAGCAATGTGTCATTACACATGGGCGAGTCCCATGTGAAAATCCCTGCATCACTCCTTACGACTGCTTGAAGCAGGCATAAGGATTGTGACGGAGTCAAGTTGTAGGAGTGGCGCAGTGGAATCTCTTAAATTTCACTGCGCCACGTCTACAAGGCTTTTCTACAGGGAAATGCCCACCCTGCATACATTACACCTGACACAGGTATAATGTACCACAGGCCTTTACAAAGTATCGCATCTGCCTAGATGCGTCACTTTGTAAATATGGCACAGCGGGACACATTGATTATGCTGCCACAGCGTCACTGAAAAGTGACGAAACGGTGCGAGGCCTTCATAAATGAGGCCCATGTTGTATGAGTAATTATGGGCGCGAGTTTGTCTAAGTGACAGAGAGAGTGTGTGTATGTGTAAGCATTTGTGTGTGAGTGAAAGTGAGGGTCAATGAGAAATAGTGAGTGAGATTGTTTGAGATTGAGGCCCAGTTTTACTAGATTTTGACACAAGGCAACACTGCATCAAAGTTGCTGAGATGCCCTGTGTCAAAGGGAGACAGAAAACATTTGCTATATCTACTAATTTATAGTACATTTATACTCTCCCTTTGAGGTGGTCATTTTGTCTCTCCCAGAGTACTGGTACACTTTTGTGCAGTCTCTGGAGCACAGGTTTTGTATTGCAAGGGGTCCCTTCCAGTATAAAAACTATGCTTAACGGTTATCCCACATGGTATGTGTACTCTACAGTGCAGCACACATGTAAAGTTGGAACTCCAAGGAGAAATAAAAACATTTCTTCTTGTTATGTCTGCCTCACGGAGATGTAAGATTTTGGTGAAAATTCTTGTCTACCAATGTTTGTAGATAGGGGTTTGCATTAAAATACATGGGAGGAAGCATGGGAACACCCCTTCACCACCCATGGAAAACCCTCGATGCAAAATAAAGCAAAGCAGAGCATAGTTCAACTTTGCGTTACTTTGGGATACTATAACAAAAATCCTGGTTTGCCTTGGATAGTAAATCCCACCCTAACACTGCACTGGGTTTACATCACAAAAGTCATGCAAACATGGTACAAAGCATTAGAAAACCTTGGGTTGAATGTCAGTAATTATAAGTGAGCGAGAGTAAGTGAGATTAAGAGTGAATGCAATTGAGCGAGTAAGACAGAATGAGTGTAAAAGGGTGTAAGAGAGTGTGAGTGAGAAGAATGAGTGTGAGCGATATTATGAGTGTGTGCATGAATGTGATGTGATTCTTGCCAGTTTGTCCTTGGCCCTGGCATACTAAAAGTAATTATTGTCTCATTGAGATAACCAGGCCAAAATACTGGAGCTGGCAATCATGCACCAATTCTTAGCATGACAGACATTTGTGACAAAATACTGGAACTAGTACACTGGGGTGTAATTCGTGGCATAAAGGGCACCAATGGTAAAATACTGATATTAGAATAAAAGTGGTAATTCATGACATATAGAGCACCCATGGAAAAATACTGGCATACTTGAGAAAATTCTTGGTATGTGAACACCACTGGCAGAATGCTGGTACTAGCACAGTGGATGTAATTCTTGGCATGAAGGTGGACATCCTGGCATATGGGAGGGTGGCAACCATGACAAAATACTGGCCCTGACATGCTGAGGTAATTTTTGACATAAGGGTCACCTATGGTATAAGGACGGCATAAAGTCTAACATTCTTTCACATTTTATATCATTTTTGATATAAGGTGGCACCGATGAAATATAACAACATCCATGACAAAGTGTTGGCTCTGGCATAATGGAGGTTATTTATGACATATTGGGGGCACCCATACCACATTTGAAAAAAATAGGGTCAACACCTGGGGGAAGTCATGTTTCACTCACTTGAAATACCATGAAAGGATTTGAATATTTAATGAGTGCCTTTTCAGCACCTGTGTAATTTTATCAAATTTATGTGAGAATTGTACTTTGAAATGCACAATTTCACCCCATTAAAAAAAATATTTCTTGGAGGGAGGAGCCCCATAAAAGATTTCTGGCTTAGACACTTTGCTCGCTCACTACAGTTTAGAGCAAGTATTATGCCCCAGAACTTTCAAATATCAAGTGAGCACCATATTATAGGTGGTGAATAAAGTAGACATTTGTTTCTGTTATGTTGTTACACTAATCATGCATTTCTCATGGAACTTCCGCGATGTAAATTGTTGTGATGTTAGGGTCATGTGATGTGCCTTTCTGGACAAAAATTAGGGTCAACGGTCATATAATGTCACTTTCTGTAATGTCATTAAGGTCAAAGTATATGTAATGTTACTTCTGCTAACTCTGACATTTTGTTGAATCGACGCCCAGGGCAAGTCACTATGTGCCTAGGAGGTATATGGCCTAGCTATCCACTAAGAGCACACTGCGGGTATAGATCCGATGCCTGGGAACAAAACAGAGAACAAAAACAAAACCTGAATCAGCAGTAACCCCTGTATTGCAGTCAGATCGTCTTTTATCAGCCATATACGTTAGCCACTGTAATGTATCTAGCATGAAATGATTTAATGTGCCATTAGGTAAGGTGTCCCTAATGGTAACATTCATTCGTTCATTCAACTATCACTTCTCCTCTCCTGCTTCCCTTGACCATGATGTCTGCTGTTAGTTATGGGGTGCCTCCGAGTGGCTGCTGCTCCACATGAAGCTGTTGCTTGAGTCCCTACCATTCCCTTCTTATGCTAGCATTCTTCAATGCCCTCCCCTATCACTTTAAACAGACCCCCTCCCTGGCTGAGTTGTCCTTCTTAAGACCAAAGGGGAAAGGCTCCAAAGTTGCAGCTGTCCTGACACTCAGATTTCATTTCGAATGGGTTATCGGTGCTAGCTTCAAGCTAGCTTTGGATAAAGAAACACCATCCTGCGGATCTGACAGAGCTCCCCCCAGCCTATTTTTCAACACTCAAGGGCCAACGTCTTCCTTTTGGCTGAAAGAGGCTCGTCCCTCTTCACCAGCTCTTGACATACAGCGCATCCTCAACTAATTTTCGGTAGTTTTTTCAAAGACAGGACCACAGCAATTGCAACATTTTGAGCATCCCTAGATACATTTCTTGCTTGTGTTGTATTTGGGTGTTCCAGTTATAGAACTGGGAATCGAGTAATGCTCATCTCCAGTGTATTTCCTATTTCCCACTTCACATAAATGCTGAAATATTCCCTGAACATTTAAAAAAAGGGTCTGTGGGATTGCTCAGGATGTACTTTTCCAACGAATTGCCATCTGGGTGAAGCTTATTGTCCAAGCTTGTCGACACGATGTTTCATTTAGGCCCTTAATATGAGTTGCACGGTACTCGTGGGCTGCAAAATGCACCACACATGTGTTTATCACTAACATGCACCACACCGCACCAGTACCATGCAATGATAACTTAGTTAAACCCCTTAGCATGGGGAATAACTGTGCAGACAAGGAATTGCCGTGCGGTATTCCACACAATAGTCTTTTTTCTAAAGGGTTTAGAAACCTGCTTTGAGTTGGTGGTAAATGTGTGCGGGGGGGTTTATGCCTGGGGTGGAGGGTGGGGTATTTTATTTATTTATTTTTGCGTTTTTATATAGCGCGGACTTTACCAGAAGGTGTCAGAGCGCTTCACAATAGGAACAGTAACATTACATGAGGAGAAGGTTACAAGTGAGCATAATACAAAAGCAAGCGTTACATACATGAGGAAAAAGTGACAATTGTGCAAATAGAGAAGGGGATGGAAGGTTAGTTCTGGAAGGGGGCAGCATTGAATGCTCCTGGTGGAGCGATGGCGACGCTTGGCTGCTGTAACAGCTCAAGTCACATGTATTTTTGCCGGTCCATAATCAGGTCGGATGTCTCTGCTCGGGAAAACCACATGCAGCAGCGCCAGCACCGGCCCAGCCGTAATCAGGCAGAGCACAGTCCCTTCCAAGAATCCTGTTCCCTTTGAGTCGTACTTAGGTCCTTTTTCACCCCAAGGAATACCCTAAAGCTGTTCTCTGCCAACGTGTCTGTGATCCTGAGCGATCTAATTAAGTTCTTATTTAGATAGATAAGATTTGCTGAATTACATATTTATATTTTGATTGAATCACATCCTTTGTATCTGACTTATAACTATCATTCATTCATTCATTTGACAGATTGAATATAAAATTTCATCGACACACAAGCATACAAACAGGATAAAAGTACAGTAAAAGTCAGTGGCACCTACCAATCAATAAATTAATGTCCGAAGTAAGAATAGTAAATACATAGAAAAACAACCAATACATACAACGTATAAAATCAGAATAAAATCATCATTCAAAACTTAAGATCAATTTTACAAGCTATCTGCACAAATATATCAGTCCTAGAACTGCAAAGAGGGCGCTAACTATGAGGGGAAACTTGGCTACGCAATCGAGTCAGCTACGGCAAGTACAAAAATGTGGATACTGTAGTCACTACCAGCAAGCTGGAATCGCTTATACAGACTTGTAACTCATGTACCCGATTTGTTAACCCCAATGATTGACACATAGGGGTAATTCAACGAGATCTTGGTTTATTGTAAGCTGTGCAGAAGAACAATAGATATTCTTTGGGTTCCACAGGATAACTGCACAGCAGGCACATTTTAGTGTAGATCAAAGATGTTGGCCAAGATGAGGTAAAGGCAGCCATGGGCAAAATGCCATTTATTAATTTCAAGAACACCTTCGCAAATGTTGGATTGAGTATATCAAAAATTTCTTCATCCCTGAAAACATATTTGTGGAAGAAGGAATTCCTGACTGCCCATAAGAGCTGATGCACTTTGCTTGATATACTTATTCCAAAATGTATTCTTTGCAACAACCTTCAATGATGTGTGTATCGAAGAAAGATCATGCCAACGCCCGCTCAGTCATAGATCAATCAAAGCGTTTTTAACATAAGCCAACCAGGGGATCCTGATTCTATTACAGCGGCCAATAACTATCAATATATAGCCCAAGTTCCTATGCATTTTCTCGATTTGATACATCAAAAAAATCAACATTGGCTAAACATTGTATTTGATCATATCTTTGATTGTCATAGGTGTTGTATAGGCTGAACATATATTAACTGAATGTGGAGGAACATATGGGCCTGCCTGTCTATTTCATCCAGGTATCTTACTTCCACTGCAAGTTCGTCAAAACGGATGTGAAATGTAGAGGCTGTGCACCGAAACAAAGTCTACACCAAAATTGATTTCTGTTAGGGTTGACGAGAGGTAATCACAGTCAATTGTTTCAGCTGCTATTTTGCCAGCAATGGAAGCTACGTTAATTGCTGCAAGTTTGCTTAATGTTTAACTGTGTAAGTGTCCCTTAGCATTAAAGCAATGTTGATAAAGGTTCAACTCACTTTGTTTAATTTGTTTGCCAATGTTTTGGAAAAGATTTTATAATCATTTTTGAATATGTAAAATGGTCTGTATGAAACATGAAGACATGGAGCCGTATCATGATGGGCTGCGCTGGCTTTACGTAGAGGTGGTGGCCTGTTTTCATGCGCCTGCAGTGTGTAAAGTGAATTCATTTAATCCGATATTTCTACAATTTGGCACTGGATTTTCAGATAGTGTAGCTCCGAAACAGTGAGAAAGGTTTGCCTCCATCTGTTTCTCAGCCATCCTGTCTGAAATAATCCAGTAAAGAAATAGGAGCTGGGCTCTGCACTGAGTCACTGCAGCCCATCATGATAAGACCCCCAATTTATTTTCTGGTGTAAGAGTTCTAATTATAATACCTTCCTGCCAAGAGTTTGTTGTGCTTCTTTGCAAGATAACTGTATTTTATAGGTATGGGATAAATGGTCTAGGAATCTCCTATAGTACGTAATACTGTTTCCATGCAGATTCTTTCAGGCTTTGGAGCTTTGCCCCTGTTGAAACTATTCATCACCTTGGTTCTATTTTGAGGTCTAGATCCACAAATTCAAGGCAAGCTGTGGTAAATGTATCTCAGATACATATTCTCTTTGTCTTCTCTTTTTACTTGGATCCCCTGGATTTAAAGTTCCTTGTAGAATTTCCAAAGAACTTCTGCAAAGTGGTATGAGTTTCTGTAACAACATCAGTTTCCATATTTCCATTTTCATTAAAACTTACTTTAGAATATTAGTTTGTATTCACCAAGCTAGAAGTGGCCAACTTCCTTCTCCTGTTCAGGAGTTTTTCAGATATTAAGACTCAAGAAAGTTTTATATTTCATGCTGCGGAGGATCCGCTGAGCCGACAGATCTCGAGATGAGATCTGAGTGGCTGCTACATCAACAACAATGTGGCAGTAAACATCTTAGGACTTGGGACTCAGTTCCTTGCCCTGCAATTTTTTTTTAAAAAAGATAAGAGGCAGCAGGGTAGGGATTCCTTGCCCCACTAAACCTGGTGGGTGGGGGTAGCAGAGAGACTCTCCCTGTGGCCAAAAACATATATATATTTTTAATTTTACCATAAACCTGTGCTAATTGTTTTTAAAAAGCGTGGGCTCCCGTGTGGGCCAGGATGTCACAGTTAGCCCAATCCCACCTGCAAATCAGCCACCTGTCTTGATCAATGACTAGCCATCTGCCACGACTGATGGCCAGAACCACACCCTTGCTGTTATAGAAGATCTCAGCCCCCGAGGTGATGGGTGTTAATATCTTTAACCTGTTATGTATTTCTGTCATTGTTTCATTTTTGTACTACTGTTATGCATTGCTGTCATGGTTTTATTTCCGTTGCCATTGCTTTCTGTCACCAAAAGCTATGCATGCTTTTAGTCCAGCCATAAGTCGAGGCATTATCACCCAAGGTTGGATCCACTGAAACAAAACACTGAAATCCGGCAATAGTCACCATCTCGTGATATTTCGTTGAGTTGCGGTGCCCATGTTGGGTTGGGCGCTGTCCTATTTAAACAGCACCCAATGCAAAAGCGTGCTTCGCTTCATCGTTTTTGTCCGACTGGGATCTCTCTGGCAGCCTCTGCACCTGCTTGACTTCGGAGGGCCGCCTGCACATCTCAGAGCCCAATGCACGCGGCTCAGAACAAGCAACTCCATCACAACTCCAGAGCGCTGCATGAGAAAGGAGTACAGTAAATCAGGTACATGCTTAAAACCATAGCAATGCTGCATAAAGGGACATAGTTAACGAGCAATTTAACTTGTGAAAGCGATTAAGGCCACAGAACTTGAATAGACTTTACATGAGGAAAGGATTAAAATCACAGAACTTGTGACCATACCGTACCTGAGGTGAGGATCGAGACAGTGTTTTGCACAGACAGTGTAACTGTTCTCATTGCGCATAAGTGACTAACAATTTAAGAGCAACACAAGCCAGGATTTCTGTTGGCGATTCACGCTGGAGCAAATTCATGTGCCAAAGGTTGTGCGCCATAACACAACAAATTTGGACACCAAGAAGGTTACTAGGTAATGGACACAGCTGAGAGAAGATGTTCACATGTTCCAGCAAGGAATGATTAATGATGTTATGAGTAACTGATGTTATTAACATATCTCTGTATGTTGTAGGTCAAACCCATTGAACCAGACGATATCTGACCCACTGAACCAGATGAAAGTCGCATAATCAAACATTGTGCATCAAAGATCTAAGATACATCCACAACTACACCACAGCACCTATTCTCCACTACAGCTGCTTCACAGGTACATGCCCTCATATTTACTTCAAAAGAGGTAACCAGGTAGTGGGTGTGGGCACATAGTACGCAAAAGAGGGTACTAATATTTAGCTTTTCTTTCAAGGTCGATGGATGCCTCTCTACTTGAGGTTAATACAATCTCAGGTAGGGATGTAAGAGTGCAGGAGTTGGGTCAATACCATTTCTGTGAAGCCACGTTGTGGGCCTAAGAGCCTACATTGCTAGTTCTGACATACGGTAGGCCAGGGTCCAGGGGAGGCAGTGAATCTGTTTATTTTGGGGACGGGGTTGTACAACTCCCCTCCCCAAGCCTCTACGAGGCCCTGGGGACCCCATCCTCGGAGTTGATGTCATAATAAGGGGAGGAATTGCATGCTGCCCCCTCTCCTAGCCTGTAGAAGGCCACTGGGACCTCATTCCCTGGGGCCAATTATATTAATCACTGCTCCTTGCAAGGAGTGCCGCAAAGGGCCTTGCTAGGCCTTTTAAATCATTGTTTTAGCCTGGTGGTGTTCCTAGAAGGGGTAGGGGCACCACAAAGCATTTTCTTGTTGTTGTGGGGGGCTGCAGGAGTGCAGAAGCACCCCAGCAACATTTAAAAAAAACAGTAAGTTATGCGTCATTAAATCCATGACCCAGGAGAGCTTATCATATTTGTTAAAGGACTCCTAGCTGGAGCTATATGCTTTTCAACTAGAGTTCAGAGCCCCCTTATGGTTGGTTCTTTGGCTGCACTTGTTGCTTGAAAAATATTTTTAAAAGACTTATAGACATGTTGATGCCTTTTTTTAATAAAGCTTTATTATTTTTGTGACAATCACTTTATTAAACATTGAACTGTGTGAATTTATTAAATATACATTTCATTATAATTATTAGTAACTTATATACACAATACATCTGCTATATATATGTTGATCCCTTCATAAAGCCTATAGGTCCACTTTTTATAGTTTGGCCCTTTGACAAAGTCAGTAGCTCTGCCTCCCTTTGTATTAAGCCATGCTGCGCACAAGTGTTTGGACATCAGGCCATACACCCAACCCCTCCCTGCTAGCTGGTGGGCAGTGGGGGGTTTGGGCACCAGTGGACGTTGAGCGCAGGGCCTGGCTCCTGGCCAACCCCATGTTGCACATTGCTGGAAGCATTATGTGTGGTAATAAAATATTACTTTATGTTAAAAAAACTATAAATGGTGAGTTTCAGTGGTTTTGTTAGATTAAAACGGTATGTTTTAACTGACATTTTCACCTAACGATAACATCCCTCTAAACTTTGGGTTTGGTGGACACACATTTAGTTGAAATGACGAAAAAGTTAAAAATATGTTTGAAGTTGACTTTGATGGGAGTTCATGTCTTACCTGACAGACGGATGGAAGAGGGCAAAGTTGCTGCATGCAGCATGTAACTCGGTGATAGGTGGTACAAAGTGTTGCCACATTTGGATCAATGAAGCAGTGATCATAATATTATACAGAAAATATGTGTACACAAATAGTATCAGTGCAATTTAAAATGTCTATCAACCCATGACATAAAGAAGAATATGAAGCTCTGATGGATCTAAGCTAGTGGAATGATGATATTGTTAGTGGACACATACCGACATGACATGAGAGCATGTAAGGTAGTAAGAGATATAAAATATAATTCATGAAATGTAAGCAATGGGACATGGGTGGCACAAGAGGGTGAAAAGGAAAGCATAAATATAGTTACCAAGACAGCTGGAAAATTGAAAGATGTGTTTAGGGACATAAGAAAAAGAACATTAGCTGTATCGGTTCATGCTTTCACTTTCACAATTAACAGATCTTCCAACACAGAGAGAATAATGCAGCGGCGGCTCCTCCGCTAAGGCGGAGGACCATCGCCCCACTGCTCTGTGAGCAGTTTGAAAAGGAAAACTAAAATGATAATAACCAATGTTATTATCAGTTTTGTTTTCCGTTCCTGCTTAGATGAGGGGTGGGCGGAGCGGGGCTGGGCTGGCCAGAGCAGGGGCCAGGGGAGGAGTGGTGAGCACACGCTAAAGTGCACATGACGGGTCCGGTCCGGCCAAACAGTCACGTGCACTGTGCATGTTCTCCACCGGCTGTAATGCACAGCCTAGGTGGAGAACATGCACAGCCTCACAGTCCCTCCCTGAGGGCTGAACCACGGCGCTCGGACCAATCACAACACTGCTGTAAGGCAGCATCGTGATTGACTAGGGAAGCCTGGGAGCCTTTGTGCTTCCTGCTTCTTGCTTCCTCCTCTCGACCGAAGACGACCGAGAGGCGCCGGCCGGCCTGTAGGTAAGTGGTTTTTTTAGATTCATTTACCCCCCTATCCCCACCTCCCAGTAGTGGCCACCACTGGAAATATGGTTATACACGTTAAAAATGATTTTGCTAAAGACTTACCATTCTCTGCAGTGGATATAGCAAAATAGGAGGAGGTGGCAGTTGGTAAATGGGTAGAAAACACAGGAGATTTATAAATTAATATAATATGGCATGATATGATGACATGAATGAGCATGTCACATTCCTGTGGATTAACAATGTAAGGATATGTTTAGCACATTATATATTAACATATATAATAAAGGTACAGTCATATCAGTGTTCAGGTATGAAAAGCTAAGACATAAAACTTTAGATAGTGATAGTAAAGACAGAGAGAGAGAGAGAGAGTGAGAAAGAAACAGAGAAAGAGAATGTGAACGAAAGTGAGGGAGAAAGAGCAACAGACTCTTTTCAGCCCGATGCAGACTGTGCTCAGAGCAACAAATTGTTCAAATGATTATCAAAACCTTCCGCACACTTATGGCAGTGTATCTTTGGGATTTTCTTTTATGAGCAGCTCCTGATCTTTTCATTCCTAGGGGAAACAACAAGTTGACACTAACACCCCCAGAGACTTTCTGAAAGGAACTAGTTTTGTATCAGAACATCAACAAGAATATATTTAGGATTCTTCGTGTCTCTCGCTCTCTACATTGGGATTATTGGATGCCTTTTAAGTGTGCTTATCTGCAGTACACTGTGAAGCATTTTTTTTTTTAAAGTACAGGGAGAAAGATGTTATTTGCACTGCGATCAAGGCATGCAGTTTTACACTTCACTGTTTACCAAACAGGGATTATAACCATGGCAACCACAACATCACATAACTCCGAGGGTGTACGCTGCCTTTTGCAGATCAACGATAAAGAAAAGCCTCTGTTTTAAAACAATATTCCTTATGGAATATTATTTCCAGCATAAAAAACAATTATTATCATCTATTCTATGCTTGCTTTTTTATTTCCATGTGCAGCAAATCACGTAGGGGACAGATAGCAAAGTGAAGCGTGTTATTGACTATACAGCATAAATGACATTTCTGGTGCACTGTATTACCCAAAGAATTATAGATGGGTAACAGTAAATTACAGGGATGTTTTCAATGAGTTGTTCTGAGTGACTTCAAATTGACAACGAGGGTGAAGCTCAAATGATCTTTGATGTGACTCAGAACCCTGCGGTAAAAAAACACTCCCGTAATTCACTTCTTACCCATTCATCATTTTATATAATTTATGGCCCCCCAAATCATCTGCCCCTACTTTCGACTCCTATGCAGAAACAGAGGAGTAATGGGGGAGCCATATATAATATGGCCTCTCCCTCTCTGACCCAAATGTGAAAAAATACCTTAGCTGACATCCTTAACCAACTCCACCACCTTCCTGCCTTCCTTTACCCTCCTCCAGCTAAGCTTCTGCTTTCAGTCAAAGAGACCTGTCAGCCTGGCCTGAAAGGCCTTTCTGACGTAGCAACAGTTTGTTATCCACATTGCTACGTCATAGCAGTGAGTTGCCATATGGGGAATTTCGTGTAAATGATAGAGGCTTCCTACGGATGCCATGCATAACAAGACTTTACCCGTTTATCATTCACTGTGCACGGTAAGAGCATAGGCAGGCAATCAAAAAAAAACTTTATATCTTAATAAAACATCTGTGGGGTTTGATCAAGTATAGTGGGTAAAGAGATGGGTCCGGTGGTTCACTGGTCAAATGCAGACACTCTGGGGTTCTCTGCTTGACCCCTTGGTCACAGGATCAAATCTTAGTGGGTCCACTCAGTCTTTTGTGCTTCTGAGGTTGATAAAATTAGTTCATTTATCTGTGAATCGACATCCTCGAAGATGAAAGTGTGTTCTATAATGACTTTTATGTTTAAGGATGTTGACTGGTTACCAAAACTTGGGTACCGTTCAAGGTTCTCTGCTTCAGTTATATAGTGCCATCACAGTTTTGCTCATACTGCCACGCCAGTTTTATAAAGATGTCCTAATTCTGTTTCTCTCTTTCTCGTCTCTAATTTTTCATCAAATAAGAATCAGTGGTTGACAAGTTCTGTCATTTCCCAATCTATTTCTATAGTGCAATCTCCTGAAATTTCCTGATACGTTTTCAGTGGCATAGCTAGGGTGCCAGAGTACTTACTACAAACAAGTAAAACGGCCTTCCTCACCCTGGTTTGGTAGTAAAAGGCTCCAGTAATTGGGATGCACCCATGAAATGCATCTCTGGCAATTTCATGGTACTCACAGCACTGCATTTTCTGGTTACTCTTATACCTAAAGAAGCATGTGCAGTTCCAGCAGGACATGCATTATGGAGCACAGCAGTTGAGTATCACACCTTACTTGCATCATATGCGTCTACCTAATGGCTTTACATGTCACATCACAACCAGCCTGGAAAGCTGTACAATTTTACCGCAAATTACCCTGCTGGCAATCTATCAATGTGCAAGCTGTCTGCAACGCCAGAAGATGATTCACTTGTTTGCCAATTTTCTTTGTTCAACACATGACACACGAGAGTTACAAACTATTCCAGATAGGAATTGCAGCTCAACTGAATGCTAAGAACTGCAGAGACATATGTCTGCTGAGTGAATCTCAAACTCAGCATACCTCATGCATGTTCACAAAGGGTACGGCATCAATATTTCTTTACCTTTCAAAGGTTTTCATTTATTTATTTATTTACGTACTGTTTTTTAACAATTCTATCAAACATAATCACAAGATTTAAAAAAACAATAATTAAAAATAATATCAAAACATGCCCATCTTCAAAGCAACATCCCGATTCCGACACAACATTTCTTCAGACTATCAGTACATTGATAAAACAAGTTCTACTGCACTTAAAAACCATTGCAATGCCACAACAAAATCTAGAAAATGTACATTTACTAACAAGTCAAGAGCTTATGAATGTGACAGAGTGCCCTGTTTAATAAAAACCGAGAGCCACAATTCTCACCATACTTAAAAATATAGTAAACAATCCATTTGTACATGGGAATTGCAACATTTCCTTAGATGTAGAAATGTACACCTTCCCTCATTTGTTTTAACTTCAATACAAAATTTCCATAACGTTTTAATGAATCAATTTGTTTCATCCATATTGACGGCCTATGTCCACTCACTCATTTGGAGTTCCAGTCAACAAAGTGATGAGAGTTTGTTATTCTCCTTATTATTAATTTGGGGGAAAAAACACAACATTCATATTCCAATGGTGACTATGAAAGACATAACTTTTACTTCAGTCAAGTAGCCTGAACCATGGAGCCTGTGGGGTCTGCGAAAAGGTTTTCTAGACGACTTTCCAGTAGATCCTAAGGGACCTTGTTATCTAAGGTGAACAGCTAAAGTCTTTTAACAAAATGACATTTGGGACACCAACATAATCTAATCCAATTTAAATGGTCCTGAAAGAGACGTAAGAGAACAGATAGCGAGTGAAGCAAAATGGCTCTGCCATGATAAGCAATGAGAGACTAAAAGGGCTAAATATTTATAAGTTCTCACTCTCTTTAAAACGAAACCATTGAAATTCCATTCAAACTTATTGAGTTCTGGCAACTAAATACTAAATTCTCAGATTCTTCTGCATTAACCTTTAAATAGTTTATTATACAATAATCATCCAACAACCTAAATTTCGACTAAAGACCAATAGGAGTTAACAAATCAATTCGTCATCAGCGCAAAGTAAGCATGGAATATGCGGACCATTCAGATCAGATCAATCATCTTTATTCGGTTTATAAAACACATAAACCATAAAAGAACATACATTAGGGCATAATTACATACATTATCATAAAATCCATAACATCTACATAGCTGCAGACTAAAATATCAAAAGGGATATACTATAGTTCATAATTTATACATTCCAGATGAGTTAAACATTTTCTTATGCGCACAGTCTGTAAAACAAACTTTGCAACCGCACTACAGATCATTACATCTCCTAGATTATTCAAATATATCAGTGCTGGTCTACATGTAGTGAAATTCATATTTAAAAGTAGAGGCTTTAACAACTTACTTCTTGGAACACTATACAATTTATAAAATTATATAAAGTGCGTAGTAGATTGTAGGGATGGGGGGGCATCTAACTATAAGCATTGCCTTGATAAAAGATGCATTATATGCCCTGGTGATGGAGAAATTGTGCATTTCATTTTCCCCATTGTAGATAACTAGCCCCATAGGATAACATTGCAAAAGTTTATAAACGCCTAACTATCGCTAGGAATTAAATAAAATACCATTCAAGGACTTAGGAGAATGATATTGATAAACCCAGCAATATGCCATTGCTGAATTTATCCTAAATTGTACAGAAAATAAGTTATAAAACTTTCTTGTCTGTAAGCCAAAATTCAGCTCTTCCTTCCCTCTTCCCTGATTGGTCAGAGTTAACAGGATTAGCCAGGCCACTTTGATGAAGTGATAAGTGTCTCACCCAGGGAGTGACTATCTTGTGGAGAGAGCTCTGCTACACAGGAATGCTAGAGTAGGGGGGAGAGGTCATAAAGCATGAGGCTTCAAAGAGGAAATAGGACATGAAGGGAATGCCAAGTCCATCTACCCACCAGTCACTCCGACCCCGCCAGATGAAAGGCTGAAGGCAGGAATTTGTAGATGGTAGGGGAAGGAGAGCTATGGAAATGAGCCAAACTGGAGGTTGGTTTACTAGTTTCTGCACCTCTGCTGAGATTTCAGCCATACTGACCTTTGGAGGAATAGGGCTTTCTGGGAGAAGATTATGCCACACTTTGGAGGACGTGATCATGCTCTGGGGTGTTGCCCTGCACCTCATGGGACAGGAGTGCTCACCTGCGTGACCCCAGAGAACACTAAATAAATATTTGAGAGAAGCAGAGCTTCTCATATCTGCAGCTTGAAACTAAGAGAAGAAGGATTGCCACACTGGAAACTTGATTTGCACCATCAGGTCCTGCATTTTGACTGACTGCACCTGCTGCATTATCTGGAACTACAGCCATTTGGATGTACCTTGCTTCAAGAGGAATAGAGAGTGGACTCCCTGCAAGCTACAGGTTAACAGAGCTCACCTGCATCAACACCACCAAGGATCCCCTGCCTGGAGTACATCCAGTGGACTTTTAAGGGTTTTCTACTAGGTGCACTGTGAGAATTGTGGTCCCAAACTTTCCAGGACCATCTTGGAGCTTCCGGACCCTTGGATTGTGTTTTGGACCCTTTAAACCCTCAAGAGGAACTTCAGCAAGAGGTTCCAGAAGTTTGGAGCAACTTTGGAAAAAAACCTCTTTCAGGTGACTAAGTGCTAGAAAGTGTTTATGTTTAAAATGGCACCAAAATGACAAAAATCCAATGTAGGGAACAAGAGATATGAAGAATAAATACAGCATCATCTAGATATTACAGTAAAGGTACCTTTCGGTCTCCTATTCTAAGTGACTGTAATTCTACGTCCATTCCATTAATATAAAGGAGAAAAGAAAGGGTGCAATTACACACCCCTGCCTGACTCCCCTCTTTATCCCAAAATGTGTGGTACATTCTCCCTTGGGGCCATATCGAACTCTTGCAGACAAGTTTGAATACATTCTTGATAAAAGAATTACTAGTTCTTCTGGAGCACTTACTGTTTTCAGGGTAAACAACTGTAGGAAAGTAGGATCTGCTTTTATGGCTACCCCCACTTTTTGCCTGGTGTAATGCTGTTTCTGACTAGTCCGACTGGGATCCTGCTAATCCGGACCCCAGTCTCTCTGCTTTCTCCCCTAAATTGTTATGGTAATTACTTAGGTACATCCCAGATTAGATACAGAGGTCCTCCATAGGCTGAAGCATGTATTATGCCACCTATGGGAGACCATTCAAACTATCACTACAGCCCTGTCATTGTAGCCTGTGTAAGCTGGTGCTTGCACCACTTACGAAAGATATAGGTTTCCCTATATCTAGGGTAACTGCACTTAAAACCTATAAATCACCCCTACAGCAGGCCTTTTCAATCCTGAAGGCAGGGTGCTTGGTTCTAAGTGTAAGGGTGCCCCTGCATGAGCAGGACACCCCTACAGCCTTCGGAGTCCATTCTCCCGGGTTGTAAGTGAGACAGACATTAAACATATAGAGGGGCACCGCGTCATTACACGATGACCATCTCGAAACTGGCTGTAACAAACCCTATTGTGTTTGGTATCAAACATGTTAGAATCATACCTCCCACACTGTAAACGGTGTGGGAGGTATGATTCCAAGCACTGTAAAGGCCCCCCCATTAGGTCCTCAGTGCTCCCGGTACCAGTCTTCTAGACCCAGACAGCACAACATGGCTGCTGATGACCAGAGACACGATTCTGCCCTCCTGCTGCTGAGCCAAGCTCGAGCAGGGGAAGGCAGAACAATAGATATCCTGTCACAGGGAGGTGTGATCACCTGCCATACAAGGTTTAGTGTATTGGGGCCAGGTGGGAGCGCTTGCCAGCGCCACTCAGTCTGCTTGAAGGGCACATTTGGTGCTCTCCTTGCATAGTCCAGTTCAAACCAGCTCAGGGAGCCGTTGGCTCATGCTCTGGCGCAAAACTGGAAAAAGGACATGGGAGTATCCTCCTCACTGTCCAACCCCTGCCCTGGGAGGGAACCCTGAATCGTCCATACCCTTTCCTTAGGGTACTCAAGGGCGTACTTGAGGGTGGGTCCCTAGATTCGTCGTGGGACATGATTCAATTCAGACACCACTTCAACTTTGACAGTCTGGGCACTCTGGACTTCGCTGGACTTCGCTCTGGGCATCAAGGCTGCAACCGGGAAGACTCCTGCTGCTCCTGATCTCTTCGCCCTGCTCATTTGCTGGAACGTCCATGCCTGTGCTCCATATAGGAAACCTTCCAAGGCCTGTGGGCATCCAAGACACCTGAAGGAATCTCCCTTGAAGTGAAGAAGTCACTTCACTGCATCTGCAGGCACCGCAACTAAGCTGACTGGTCTGCTGATCCTCGGCTCCCACGGACTCCGAAAGGCTCAGCAACACAGGTGGTGGTTCTTCACATCTCTCAAGGCCTGCCCTGTCCTGTCACTAACTTTGAGGCCAGTATCCCTCGTCGGAGCCGCAGGAACCAACCCCCTGTGCACCGCATCGACTTGCCATTGCAAAGGCTTGTTGTCTTCCTTCCATCAAGATCTTCGGGCTCCAAGTAGCCCCAACCTCAAGCATCTCCAGTGACCAGAATCTTCAACCACACCACATTGCTTGCACCGTGGGCCTGCTTCTTTGGTAGCTGCTCGAGGTCCTCTTGCGACGCCAGTGCCTTTGGCCTGTGGGTCCTGTCGAGGGTCACATTTGAATGTGGGCTCCCCTGATTGCTCGGGGCCTGCCCTGACTCCCCTGCTTGTGGTGAGTATCCTGGACCTTTTTGGTCCCGACATTGCACCTTCTTCTACTCCTTCGTTGGTTGCAGTTGCCAAGGCTTGTTGGTGCTCCCACCGGACACTGACCCCCTCAACTCTCGACATTCCACAGGGTCGCCTGGTCCACACAGCTGCAGTTTCAAGGTCACCCTCAGCTCTCCTGCAACACCCGACATCGGTGGGCATTCGTCTTCCGTGCCTCCTGGTCACTCCTGAGTGGCATAGACTCTGTCCCCTCTGCTTGCAGGTTCTTCACATCTGGAATCCACCTTAGGGTTCCACCAGACACTTTTACCTTCTCCAGCAGCTGCATCTTTCTGAAGTCTCTCATTGAGTTCGACAACGGTTTCCAACGCCCTTCACACCTATGCACCTGGCCTCCCTGGTGCAGGTATCCTGGTTCCTAAGGTATCCACAGGTGAGGTGGCTCTCCAACCTTTTGTCTTCCACAGGGTTTCTTCAGGGTCCACTGGGAAGGGTCCTTCTACTTTAAAATTGGAACTGCGACTTACCCGTTGACTTGTATTGAGAACGCGGTTGTGTTCCCACACTGCACACGACCTCCGTGGGGCTACTAGATACTCCCCATTCGGTGGTTCATTGGGTCCCCGGCACTTCTACGTCCTCTGAGTATTGTCTTGACTCGAGTCGTGGTTCGCATACCACTATTTTAGTATATAGTTTGGTCTCCCCCTGGGTACCTCTGTGTATTCTGTGCTACTTACCTGTTTCTATTGAAAAGTATTGTGTGCATTTTGTATATCTCCGGCTAGGAGACATCTGTATGTATTAGTGAGTGTCTTATAATAAATACCTATTTTTATAAATACACTGTTTGGTTCTTTTTCACTTAATCTCTACCAATAAGATTATGTTCTGGTACAACAAGCTGCAATACACTCCTTCTGGACTAAGCCTGAAGGCTGCTCTCCACAGCTACCACTTAGAGAGCTTTCTAAGGTTGTCTAAGACCAGAAAAATCACCATAAGGCTTGTCTTGGTCAGTGCTAGGTGTCCACTTACATAACTATACATCATATACTGAGCCAGCCTCTCACAACCACTACTTGTTATAGTTGACCAAGTCTAAAGCGCTGCTCAGTTCCATAAAAAACAAAGAAAGGAAACCTGGTTTTGCCCTTGTATATATCCCCACTATCAAATTGAGATTCAGTGCTTGTTCAAATGTGCCCAAACCCTTTCTGAAACCATATTGAGACTTTATAAAAACTGAGTGCCCATCTGCCCAACGCTCCATCCTCTCTAAAATCACCCTACCCATCAACTTAGCTGAAGAATCCAAGAGTGATATTGGGCAATAACACGAAGGGTGGCCTTGTTACTCTTTTTAAAAATTGGAATGATAATGGTCTCCTGCCATGAGGATTGGAGGAACCCGGCTCCTGCTGCATTGAAGACATTGGTTAAAAATGGGGCCCAAAGATTTGTTGCTCGGATATGAATTTACCTTGAAAAAATAAAAAAACAAGAGACAATTGGCAAAACAGGAACAAGGTGGTTTAATTGAACGCAGCGGCCAGGAGAGCATCGACAGAGTAGCGCCTGAAGACAGTGTCAACGTACAAATGTTTTTTTTTTTTTTGTTTTTTTACCCAACATTGCATCTACATGTCATGATAAATTCATCATCAAAAAATACATTCCTACTTTTACAATACATTAGCGAGATCTACAATAAAGAGGTATGACATAATTGCTTCATTTCATAATACAGATCTAGAGGAAAAGCAACATGATAAAAGGTAAAAAAGTAAAGACGGAGAGAAAGAAAAGGGAACATTCCCCTACTCTTCTGTTGAATTGTCTTATCCTAGTTTACTCTATCCATCCTGCAATTGGAGCCCAGATTTTTTCCCCACGTTCTTGTTTCCTACGTCCTCTCAACCTATATACAGAAAATTCAATATTATATATAGCTAAAATCCTTGACCGCCAGTTTATGAAAGTAGGAGAATCAGGACTGATCCACTGAGAGGTAATGCATAATCGCACAACAGACATAGCAATGAAGACAAATCCGATCTCGGGCCTTGCTCTTGTATTTCCTCCCGTATTATATTCCGTGCCCAAGTTAACTAGATCTGGTGTCATTATTACCGGGATACCTAAAACCGTATTCAGAAAGGACTCAATGTCCTGTAAGAACTTCGCTAAGTTAGGGCATGAATAGTACATATGCATGGTGTCAGCTGCCTGTAGCCCACATCTGCTACATTTACCTCCCCGTGTGCCCCCCCATTTTGCTACCTTCGCTGGAGTATAATACAGGTCGAAGATGGACATATAATGTTGGGTCCTAAGGCTCCCTGTTATTAATATCTGATTAGATAATTCAAGTGAATCTTCTATGTTTATTCCCTCCTTCCCAAAACTTCTCTCCCACTTGGTATTCTGACTACATATATCGTCAGGAAGAGTTTCCAGTAGAATCTGATAAATTTTCCCAATTCGAGATTTGTTTCGTATTGTTTCCACCAAGCGTATTTTTTCCAAATTTGCAGCTATCCCTTGGACATTTTTCCCCAGGAAACTCCGAATCTGCAAATACTTAAAGAAGTCTCTTCTGCCCAGCCCAAATTTCTCTTGTAAAAACATAAATGCCGCTATTTGACCTTCGTTACATATGTCCCCCAGTACACTAATTCCAGTGCTCCCCCATCTAAAAGTGGTTTCATCTTGAAAGATTGATGGCAAAATGCCACAAGCCGAAAATGGAGTATACGCATTTATGTTTAGGATCTTCAATCTTCGCCGAACCTGTCTCCAAATCGAATAAGCCGCCTTGATTATTTTGAATGTTTTTTTTATAGTAGCTGGGTTCTAAATTCTTGACTAAACATTGGCTTGCTTCATCCCCCAGTGCTATTTCATATATCGTTGGTCTAATAGCCATAGGAATTTCAGCTTTAGCTCCGACCACAAGAATCCCCATATGTTGCAAGTGTGACGCCCAATAATAAAAAAGGAGATTAGGTACGCCCCACCCCCCTCACAGTCTTGGGAGTGTCATCCACTTAGCCGCCCTTCTCGATCTATGATACCCCCATAAAAATCTGGAGCACACCCTTTCTGCCTTTGCTAAGCAAGACGTAGAAAACTCCAGGGGGATGGTCCTGAAGAGATATAAAAATTTTGGGAAGACCGACATTTTGATGACATTGCTTCGCCCATGTAAAGATAAATGTAAATGATCTAGCCTCTCCAGTGTCCTATTAACAGTGTCAGTCACTGGCATGATATTTAATTCCGGTATTCGGTCTACAGTTGCCTAGATCTTAACCCCCAAATACATTGCTTCAGACACAATTGGGAGATCTGAGGGGAACATGGTATCAGAGTGAAGAATCTGAGTCTTATCAATATTTAATTTGTACCCTGAAAAGACCCCGAATTGCTCCGCCAAAACCTTCACTACTGGGAAAGCCGCCATGATATCACTGGTAAGTACCGCGATATCATCCGCGTACGCCAATGTCTTATACTCCATATCATTAATCTTCACCGGCTTGATGTTCATATTCATTCCTAATTTATTAAGAAAAGGATCGATGTATAATGCGAACAGCAGGGGAGAGCACGGGCACCCCTGCCTTGTGCCTCTATTTATACTAAATAATTTCGATTCCTGCCCTGATATGCGGATCCCAGCTTCAGGTGATAGATAGAGTGCCTGTACTGCTTGAATAAATTCAGGACAAAACCCCTTCCATTGCAGGACAGACCACAAAAACCGCCAGGAGACCCTGTCGAACGCTTTCTCTGCGTCCAACAGGGCCACCCCCAGCGGAGATTTCGTGGCCTGAGCCCAATCAAGAAGGGCGATGACACGTCTGACATGATCAGTCGTATCCCTACCTGGGATAAACCCATGTTGGCGGATAGAAACCAAAGGAGTGATAATCTTCCCTAATCTGGAAGCTATTATTTTTTAATAGATCTTACTATCAGAATTGATAAGAGAAATGGGTCTGTATGATGATGGGCTAAGTTCAGGTTTGCCTTTTTTTTTTAAATACTACTATAGTATTCTTCCTGCCAAGAATCAGGAATTCGCCCACTTTGAGCCAGCTGAAACAGAGATACCAGATCTGGCCGAAGTACTTGTCGAAATGTCCTAAAAAATTCCAAAGGAATGCTATCTGGGCCCACAGCCTTACCGGCAGCTAAAGAGATTATAGCACTTTCAGACTCTTCCCAAGTAATCGGAGCTGCAAGGATCATATTTTGT
Source organism: Calotriton arnoldi (assembly GCA_963921515.1). Classification (NCBI taxonomy): domain Eukaryota; kingdom Metazoa; phylum Chordata; class Amphibia; order Caudata; family Salamandridae; genus Calotriton; species Calotriton arnoldi. The sequence continues at coordinate 3,107,164 of CAWUFW010000350.1, read as the reverse complement.
TCACAAGTGACCTTCGTTGTTTCAAGATCTAAAAAGAACTCCTCTAAAAAGTCTTTCCCGCTCACATCTACCTCCTCAGTATATAGTTGCTGGTAAAAGTTCTGAAATACCTCCAAAACTCTTGTTGGAGAATCCTGAATCTGGTCAAGATGATCTTTGATCCTACAGATTCTATTCGACACTTCCCTCTGCTGTAGGCGCTTTGCCAGGACCCTCCCAGTATTTTCCCCGAGTTCATATGTTTCAGCCCTGTGCTGTACATACTTAATAGCAAGCTCTTCCCCGAAGTGCTGATGCACTCTGGACTTCATGACAGCTATTAACTGATGGCACTCTTCTATATCTTGTCCGTCCCCTATTTTCCTCATAAGCTCAATCTCAGCCAACCTGAGCTGTTCAACCCATCCTCTGATCTTCTCCTGTATAGCCTTCTGCCGATGAATAGAAAAGCTGAGAGTCTCCCCATGTGCGGCCGCTTTGAATGCATCCCACACTACGGTTTCAGAAGCAGTGTTCCTATTTATGCTGAAGAATTCCTTAATCCACTTAGTCATATGCTCACAATATGCCAGCTCAAGCAGCAATTTCCTTTCAAAAGACCACGTCCTCTGAGCTCTAGGAATGCCACTTAATGGTAATTCTACAACTGATGGGTTATGATCTGAAATGATCCTAGGGGAGATCTCAATACTAACTCTCTCCGCAATTTGGTGTGAAATAAAAAAATAATCCAGATGGACTAGTTTGTTATGAGGGGCTGAATAGAAAGTAAACCCTGGATACTCTTGTCTGTGCCTATACCAAACGTCAACCAATCCATGTTCCCTAACTAATCCTTGGAGAGCCTTACAAGTCCTGACCTTCCTTCCTTGATATGGAGAATTACTGAGAAGATTAAAATTACTATCTAAATGAATGTTAAGATCTCCACAGAGGATTAACGGATACCCCCATAAAGCCAGTTCTACGCTTAAATGATTCAGAACCTCCCGATCATCCAAATTTGATCCGTATAACGAACAAATTGAGAACGGGGTTTCATTAATTACAAATTCCAGAATCACCCATTGCCCCCATTTATCCTCCCTGATTCGTTTAGAGATTCCAATACCTCGCTTTGCTAGGATAGCCACCCCCCTTGTTGTGGTACCTTGCTGAGTACATGCCAATAAGTCCAGACCCAAATCCCTCAGCCACCCACGTTTACTCCAAGGTATATGGGTTTCTTGCAAGCATAATACGTCTATCTGCATAAATTGTATAATCTTGGCCAAAACACCTCTTTTTTTCCTGTCGTTCAAGCCACATATATTCAGAGAACAGATACAAATTTTACCCTTTCTACCCATCATCCTTATAAAAAGCTAGGTCTTTACTCGGACTAGTCGAGCAATTAAGACAATACAGATTAGCTCTGCAGATCATACGAAAAAATACTTTCATTTTTACACAAAAAAAATGCCATGACAATATATGGAAGACACCAACTGTGCTACCCTCCTACCCCCCTGACACCCCCAGCACCCCACCCTCCCCCACCAACCCCCTACCTACCCTCCACCCTGAGGCCCCCCTCCCACCCCCTCCCTGCTACCCACCTCATGAGGCATAAGGACCAACGGTCCCTGGTGATGAAGAGCTAAGCCACCACCCCCCTCCTCTGGGCCAACACCCCCCCCGTTAAGCCGCCGAGAAGTTTCAGAAAAACATGGAAAAAAGAAGAAGAATACCCAAAAAGAAAAAGAGGAGAGACCCGGTTCTAGCCCTAAATAAACACCGGATGGTCATCCCCTGATCAGCCATAGCAAAAGTAGATTACTGGAACCTTCATGTTTGCATATCCACCCTATATTGATTGCATATATTCTTTTGCTAAGATCTCAGAAGAGAAGAATTGCGTCTGTCCCTGAAATACCACTTTCAATTTGGCAGGATTAAGCAAGAAAACCTGCGCCCCCTTTGCCTGGAATAGTGGGATCAGATGGCGCAGCTGCCATCTTTTCTCAACCGTCATCTGACAAAAATCGGGTCTCACAAAAAATTCACATCCCTTTCCCATTCTTTTTCTGTCCGGTCTAGCCAGATCATAAAATGCCTCTCGGGCCAGAAAATTATTCAAACATATGAGAATAGCCCGCGGCCTATCAGTGCCTTGACCCATTTTTTTTTATGTTGGTTAAAAGGGAACCGGTGAACCCTTTGCAGTTCAGCTTTCCAGTCCCATTGCCGGAGTTCAGGGAATGCCTCCTCAAAAAGTTCAATCACAAACTGCCGAGCGTCAGAACCCTCCTTGCCCTCAGGTATACCCAGAATCCGCTAATTATTCCTCCTTGATCGATTCTCAAGATCAGTCAAATTCCACAGCGTATCCTCCTTCAGGGCTTTCAGGGAATCAGTGATAGTTTTTTGTGCAGCCAACTCGTCCTCAAGTGTGGATATTCTGGTCTCAGCTTCACCAATCCTAACTGCGAAATCGGAGCAAGTCTTAGCGATCCTGCGTATTGAATTTTGTAATTTGCGACATGCACCTTCAGTGCGCATACTCTCCAGCCGGGTCTCCTCGCGATGGGCCATAATAGACTGATAAATAGTGGATAGTGTAATTTCATCAGGGTTCCCTGGATTTGCCCTTGTGGTTTCTGTAGCCGCCTCTTCAGCCGTTATTTTGCTCCCATCCAGTTTAGGCGAGAAAGAATAGTCCCATGTCATTGAGCCGGTTGAGCCTAGAATCTTATCTAGTAAAGCAACACCTTGTTCCCTTTGCTTGCGAACCGTTCCTGGAGTGTGCGGGGGCTTATCTCCTGTCTCTTCCTCTTCCCATCGTAAGCTACTGGCATCACTTTCATCCTCGGCCCAATCTTTTCCGAGGCTATCATCCCCCGCGGAGTTAGAGTGGTCTGACATGGAGAAAAACTTATCCCCTGAATCCCCCTCTTTTACAAAGCCTGAAGCTGAGCACTCTCCTTGAGATTCCTGCAAGTCCATTTCCTGTCCATCAGCCCTCTTACTAAAGTTGCTCCCGTCCGTCTGGTTCCCCTCAGCTTTTTCCTGACCGCTATCTTGAGGAACTACAGCTCCCATAAAGCTATTTTCTTGTTGCTTGACAGGTATTCCATCCACTACACCCGCCAATCCAGCACCAGTAATCAAAATCTCCTGGTTATCACCATGTCCATTAATGTCAGGGGATCGGTCTTTAAATTCAAGTACCCCCTCCCTTCCCGCATTCTCCATGCTCAGTTCGTTCGCCCCAACCAAGGAAGAGGAATCAGTACCTTGAATAAGCCCTTCCTGTGATGCTACAGCTGTCCCAGACGTGGCCGGCATTGTTACAGTTTTACCAGCGGCATTACCTCCAGCAGATAGATCGCCTGCTGCCTTATTCTTTCCAGCTTTTGCCTTGAATAACGCGGGAACCGTCTGGCGCCCGCGACCTGAGGCTCCTCCTTTGCCTGTTCGGTCCCCAATTCCTGCGGATCCAGTATGCACCCCCGCGAAAGACCGGCGTGCTCCAACATCCACCGCAGCGCCATCCAGAACAGGTTTCCCAGGGCTCCCCGAGCCCCCAGAGCCTACGGGCTGCCCCCGGGTCTTTGTGCTTCTGGTAAATGACTTAGGCGGCATCGGGACAATCGGGACGATCGGGCAAGCAATTGAAGGAACGGCCGCCGCGGGGAAAAAAGAGCCCGCGCGAGCCAATCTTGCAGGTGAAGGCAGTCCCCAAAACCACAACTACGAGCGCCAGATCATGCCAGGAGACCACGGCTACTTCTTTCCTCATTACATTGCTTCAGTACCGGGTAAGAGAAGGGGGGGAAAGTTAGCCAGGAGAGAGCAGTACAGCCAGCTCACTCGGCCGACATCGCGGCCGCCATCTTGCCTCGATCCACGTACAAATGTTTTGGCTGATCATGTATACAGCTCGTGAGGTGCAATAAACCAATTTCACATTCTTAGAGAACATGTCGGTCCGGGCATAGTCATAAATTATAAGTACAACCATCTGATAATAGGAACACAGGTGCCTCTCGACCTCGGGAGAGCTAATGTGGGCCAGTGTGTATGTGTCCAGATGTCCAGCATGGGGAACACGTGATCCTCACGAGTGGTGTGTATGCTGTGTCCTGATTGGCTGAGTTTTCCTAACTACACGTGGCATCTAACTTTGTGGTATTTTGGGAACATGTGTGTTGGTAATGGCCCTTTTTGAAGGATTATCCCCAAAATCTTTGCTTCTTCCTCCTATTTTTTCCTGACCTGCTGTTGTTGGTTTTAGGACTCTGGGCACTTTACCACTGCTGATCACTGGTAAAGTGCATATGCTCTCTGGGTAAATTGTGTTATGGATTGGTGTTTCCAAAATTGGCATATTTGATTTACTAGTCAGCCCCTAGTAAAGTGCACTGAGTGTGCCAGGGCCTGTAAATCAAATGCTACTAGTGGGCCTGCAGCACTGATTGTGCCACCCACATGAGTAACCCTGAAAAGGTAACTCAGACCTGCCACTGCAGAGTCTGCGCGCAGTTTGTAACTGCCATATCGACTTGGCAAGTGCACCCACTTGCCAGGCCCTAACCTTCCCTTTCCTTACACGGGAGTCACCCCTAAGATAGGCCCAAGCTACCCCTGTGGGCAGGGTGCAGTGCATGTGAAAGGTAGGACATGCCCTGATGTGTGTGGCATGCCCTGATATTGAAAAACTGCCAATTTCGTTGTTCACTATTGCAAGGCTACCTGTTCCCATAGGATAGAATGGGGAATTTGCTTATAACATTTTATAAACATAACTACCCCTGGAAACAAGGTAGGAAAATAAAGTTTAGTATGCCTGAACTCAGAATCTAAAGATGCATCTTTTATTAAAGGTGATTTTTACATTCTGTGTTTGAAAATACCACTTTTTGAAAGTGGGTATTTTCTTGCTTAGCCATCCTGTGTGCCTCTGCTAGGATGTGTATTGACTGTCTGGTTTTGGAGTGACAGGGGCTGGGGATGTGCCGTGGCTCCAGAGAGTCTAGATGGGTTGGGCTGGGCTGAATAGACCTGGGCTGCATTCAGAGTAGTGAGAGGAGTTGTCAGTAGCACCTGAATAGGCCCGGTCTGCATTTAGAGTGGTGGGAGGAGATTTCCCTTGCACCTGAATAGGCCCTGTTTGCCTTGGACAATACTGTCTCCGCCTCCTGCTGGGAATCTGGGCCAGAGAGAACCAAACTGGTTTGGACTAAGCACAGACACTCTCTGCCTGAGAGGACAAAGGATTTTGGGGTATAAATATTGGGGCCCAGACCCCAGAACTTTAGAACTCTTTTGGCACCAAGAAGACTGCCAGGAAGAAGAGCTGGAGAAGCTGTGAGGAGGGACTACCACTTTGCTGTGTGCTTTGCTGTGTTGGCCTGCAGTGGCTGCTTCTGTCTTGGGCAGTGAAAGGACTGGACTGAACCTTCTGCTATTTCTTTTTGTGAGTTTCTCCAAGGGCTTGGGGTAGAGCTTGCCCCCTGTTCAAGAAGTCTCAGGAACAGCAAAGACTTCAAGTTCTTCTTCCATCAGCACTTGGGACTGTGTGTTTTGTGCTGCAACAGAAGAAAAGCAACCCGACGTCGTCTACGATGCCGCTGCGGACTACATGTCCTGGAGGCACCGCAGAGGGCACTGCTGCAACACCGCACCGCAACCTTGGTCTCACGATGCCGCCACCGAGCAGCTGCTTGCACCGCAACCTGTGGACACCGCACTCTGATGCGCTTCACGCCGTTGTCCTGGTATCCCCGAGGATGCCGCTCCACGCAGACATCGACGCTGCTGCTTGCACCGTGGTACGAGGGCACCGCTCGTAAGTAACACGACGCACCATCCTCATCCCGCACCGCAGCCTTGGCCTACCGGCGCCAGCGACTCCAGTTCGTCAGCTGACGACAGCGCTTCAGCAACAATGACGCCGCTGCTTGCAACATGACCTGCCAGCACCGCGACGAGCACCGCATCACTTCGCACCGCAGCCCTGGTTTCACCGACACTGCTGGACGACCGTCACCTAACCGCTGCCTGCACCGCTACCTGAGGGCACCGCACGCCGCACCGCTGCACTTCGCAGCGCAGCCCCGATGCCTGCTGACGCCAGTGCTCCCGACTTCAACCGCGAGGAGTTCGATCTGCAATGCGTGTGACTTTAAGGGCCTGACGACTCCTGCACCGACCTCCGGAACTGACGCTTGCAGACGCCGTGCTTTCGAGGCTCAACGAGAGGTCGCCAAATGCCCTGCATTTCTAAAGGTACTGTTTTGCTTGTCTTCCCGACACTGTAGCTGGCCTGCGACACCGCGGTCAGCCAGAACTGTTTGGATTTGTTGTTCACGACGCCGTGATAGCCCCAGGCGGAGCTATCGACTTCAAAGAACTATATTTCAAGTCTATTTTGATAACTGAAGATTTCTAAGTACTGAATTGTGGATTTTTATCGTTTTGGTCTTGTTTTAAGTATATAAAATATTGGATATTTTTCTAAAACTGGTGTGGTGTCTCTTTGTAGTGATTTCACTGTATTACTGCTGGTTATGTGCAAATGCTTTACACACTGCCTCTAAGATAAGCCTGACTGCTCTTGCCAAGCTACCAAGGGGGTGAGCATGGGTTATTTTAGGAGTGTAACTCCCTTGTTCTGACGAGAAGGAAGGGTCCCTACTTGGACAAAGGTGCAAACCCTTGCTAACCAGAGACCCCCATTTCTAACAATGCGCTTTTGGGTAAACGTGTTTTATTGGGGTCAATTTTCTCTGACCTGTTTGTGGTCTAACTGCCTATCTGTGGGATTGATCGGGGTTTTCCCTGTTGCGCGTTTGTCTTCGGGCTGAGTATGACCCCACCTGGTAGGCCTGGGTTTGGGTTGCAGGGCCTGTCTGACCACTTATCTCTGACTCGGGGTTGATGGGGAGGTCATCTTGGGTGAATTCGACAGCAATGATACGAGCTTTCGATTGTGTGTACATAGAACATGGCGGTCATTGATATCATATTAACCGATATTCTCATTATGGTGCGTACAGGTGTCATAGCGTACATCGGCATTGCTTTTACTAGTTTAAACATTGTTATGCGTGCATAGTTTATGGTGCACATCGACATTGCATTTATTGGTATTGCCGCTGTTGTGCCTGCATATATCACGGTGTACATTCAAATTGCATTCACTGATATTAACATTCCCCCCTCTAGTTGAATTTTCAACTACATAATTTTCCTCATATGTCATGACAGTCACATTATTCAATATGGTGTGTGTTGCTGTAGTGTCTGCTATTCTTTCCATAGCTATTTGTATACTACCTAATTTGAGGACTGAGTTTTTACAGCAGGAAACCCCCATTTGTAGGAAACTACACAACAGTAGTATAAAAATGAAAACTGGAAGTAATGACGTAAATAGTTTGGACATCCATGGGGGATCCAAGAAAAAATACTATGAAACCAGTCCTGCTCAGGGGCAACTCCCTCATTCTTCATGTCAGCTTGTAGATGATGCAGTGCTTCGATGGCAAGAGCCAGAGCTCCGTTTTCAAGATCATTTCCAGGAATAAAAGTTCAACAGGAAGCACCAATCTTGACACACACCCCACCCTCCATCGCGGTCATCAAGTCAAACATTTATCGATGTTGCATCACCCTAAAACGCATGGCTCTCAGTTCTTCCTTGACAGCATTTAGACCGAGCTCAGTGTTGTTGATCATCTTCAACATTTCCCACCTAGTTATTTGTAACCAGGGGGCGTTCACCTTCGCTTGCAAGGTGAAGAAGAGTATTGACCCTCCTGCATTCACTTGAGTTTCAGAAAACAGTCTAAATTCTTCCGGAATGTCCTTGTACTGAGCCCACCCAAAATACTCAGTTCTTCTTGTTCGAGTCTGATCAACAGAGTTGTTTTCTTCTGTGGCGGATGTTGGGACAACTCAGACAGATCTTCACCAGGGATGACCAGTGTTGGGGTGTATATGGTCATGAGGGTGCAGAGGCACAGCCATCAGGGAACAAGCTGGGTGTAGGCAAGCTCGCTGCACTGCCAATACATATCCATCAATGTGGAGGTGCCTCATTGCAGGTTCGGTATATGCCGTATTACTTCACAGTTCTCATTAGAACTGAGCGGTATGGTTCCTTTACCTCTGAAACACTGTGTAAGTTTCCATACAATTTGGGGTTGCCTCTTTCCGTCCAATCATATGTACCTATTAATCTCGATATCCCAGATTTCCTGACACGGGGTGTTTATGCTGGCGTCTGACCCCCCTCCCATGGCTCTCATTTTCCCAAGAGTGGTCAAGGTGAGTGGCCCTGCACTGAAATTCCATATCTGGGGTCAATTTTTCAATAACAAAGGTGGCCCATATATGTTAAGGACCACTCTAAGACCACAGACGGAGGCGGCAGCGGACATTTTTGTGCACTGGTGGGGGTTGGTCTTGCTACCTCCAGGAATCTCTTTTCTACGAAGTCCCAGGGCTGCACAGTGTCCTCCCCTGTGCACCCTGTCTGGTTCTGTTTGAATGTCGCTAGGTACGGTAAAAAGGTACAATGCCGTGGGGTTGGTCTTATACCAGGTGATGTTTACTACTGCTCTATGGAGTTCTATTCTATTGGGTTAAATCTTGGCCCTAATCCTATATAGGTACAGGTGGATGAGACATTTTGCTTTCTCTCGGAATATCTCTTGGGATAAGTAAAGCCTACGGCGTGGGGTATGAATGAACATATGTAGCATTACCTGTTTGTGATTTGAGTGCCCACGGTGGTCATGTGCTGATACAAGGTGTTGTGTAGGAGTGTGCTGTGTAGTGCTTGTGGAATGCTAGCGTTTGGTCCAGCATAGGTGTAAGTGAGGTGAGAGAGGTCTCTGCAAATGTGTTGCAAAAATGACAAAACAGGTTTCATGAAACTAGGCATATTTCTGGCTCCGGAGGGGTACGAGAGCACCCATACTAAACAGGGGTATACAACAATACAAGAATACATAACTTGGAAAACATTCATAGGTGTTGGGATGGTCTTCAGGGGTGTCTTGTCTTAGTGTAGTGCAAAAAAAATAGTCTCTTTTCTTTTAAAAACAGTGTTCGTGAAGTCAATTTGCAGTCTGTGTTCTTGAGCAGTTGGCCTTGTTGACGTCCTTTTGAAAGTTTTGATTGAAGGGGTGGCGGGCTGCTGTAATGACGGTGCACATGTGGCTGTATTGTAGACCTGTGGGATAAGAGCTGTGCCTTGTAGGTTTGCTTGGAAAGAACACCTAGACAGTTTTCGGGGAGTTCCTGTGGTTTTCTTTTTTAGTGGTACACTCCATATCTTTCACTGTGTGCAAAACTTTCTAGTGCAGTACTAGAAAGAGGTGGTGGCGTTTTTAGGGAATGGTCAGTTTAAGTTGGGTAGCGTTATTTTGCTAGTACTTTGTTCCTTCCGCGTCTTGCTGCAGCAGGGAGAGTAGTTTCCTCTGTGGGCTGCTTCCGTTAAATATATGTGTGTGTGTTTTGCCAGTACATGGGTGTCCTTTTGATCTGCATGGGCTGCGTGCACTGTGAGATGAAGAGAATTTTTGTGTTTTGTGGTAAGGTGTGTCCTAGCCTAGTGTTTTAGCCGTACATTAGAGCGGTGGACCCAGGCTTCTCTTCCTTCCCCCTTAAGGGCGGTAGGCGTTGAAAATATTACTCAGTAGGGTCCTTCAAATTTGGCCTTCTTCCACTTCTGCACAAAGTTGTTGATGTAGACCTCTTGCCCTGGGTGAGGTGTTTGATAAAGTATTTAGGTGTCTGTTCCTTTAGAGCTCCGATGGTGGAACTTGGCAGTTTTTGTTAAGTCGGAGAGGTACACATCCAACTCATCCCCTAATGCCTGAGAACTTGCTTCAGCACTTAATTGTGTCCGGGTCATTGGGATGAGTATCCCCATCAGCCTACCTATTACAATCTGGTGAGGTGATGATAGCTGCTAGGTGTGTTTCTTAGCACAAACACGGTCAAGGGGAGGCAGTAAAGCCACTTTTTGTTGAGACTGGCACAAATATTGCTAATTTTGTTCTTTAGCAGACCGTTGAGTCTCTCAATGATGCAGTTGCTTTGAGGATGGTACACCAAGGCCAATTTGTGAGTTATACCTAACGGGTGCAGATATGGTCAAACATGGGGTTGACAGAGTGTCTGCCATTGTCCAATCGAATGACGTCTGGCACTCCCCATCTCGGTATCACTTCCCTGACCAGGAATGTGGCCTTGGCGTTACAGTGTACGTCAGGGCCAGCCTTGATCCACCTGGAGTAAGGGCAGACCACAACTATCAGATATCGATAATTGGCACATCGGTCGATCAGCTCAATGGAATCGATGTGTAGGGCTTTGAATGGCACTGCAAACCGGGGAATAGCTGATGAAACAACCTTCAGTGTGGGTTTGGGAGAATATAGTTGGCAGACAATGTACTTGCTCAGATACATGGTTACTGTTTAATTATCATACTGGGTGATGGTTATTACTGCTCTACGGGGTTCTACTAATTTGGGTTGAATCTTGGCCCTAATCCTATATTAGTACAGGTGAATGAGACATTTTGCTTTCTCAGGGAATATCTCTTGAAATAAGTAAAGCCTGTCTGCGCCTACTGCATGGGGTCACTTTGAAGCTCTGCTGTCATGTTATTTTTTGCTGTATGTGTAGTAGGTGTAGTTGAGGTAAAGCTCTGCTGACTGAACTGTGGGGCATAACGGCTTTCCCAGTCATTGCGTGTTGATATATGAGGTTGTGTTCAGTCCGTGTGCAACCCCTGGCTAGCCACCATTTCCTTTCGTCAGACGGAGCTGTCTCTTGTAATTTCCTCAACTACAAGCTTTCTGTCTCTGTGTATGGTTTATCGCATGATAGTCTGGTCTCCTGAGTCCGCTGTAAGGGCAGTATGTGCGTCTTACTAACCTTCCCATATGCTGCTTTTTTTGCCATTTGGTTGGCTAATGCATTTCCTCAGGATAAGAAATCTCTGTCCCCGGTATGGGCGGCACATTTTACTATGGCCCCACGCTTGGTTATGGCTAGTGCATCTATAAGTAACTCCAGGAGGTCCCGGTGTGCGATGGGGGTACTGTCTGATTTTAAACTCCAGTAAGACAAAAAAAGGAGGGAGTTACCCCAATGTTAAACAGAGGGACGGGGTAAGTACAGGGAGAGAAAAACACTAACAGTCCCTACACTGGATTATAGAAAGGGCAAACTGCCTCACTTTGGATCAAGTGTCCCGGTGTATACACAACCAATCTAGCACACAGGATGAACAGGAAAGACTTTCATTTTATCAACATAGACAACAAAATATACATGAATGAAAAAGAGATTTATTTTATATAAAAATATATTTGCAAACATACAAATTTTATCGCATATTTATACAATTGATGTAATAGCACTCCTCCCTGGAGAGGTTACAATCTAAATAAATCACAAAAAAAGAGATAAAAATCTTTAAAAACTTTAAAAACAGTCGACGCGGCATTTCGGTGAGACCTTGATTTTTTCACCTTCTTCAGGACTAAAAGTTTTCATAAAAATCTAAATTGCAAAGATATTTCATATTAGATACATGTACATTTTAAAAAACTGGTCATGTTGTTTATTTTACATTTCTATATTCACTTATACTGTGCTCTCCAACTATAACTTCGACTACACTTGACACTTGAGCCCCATATAAAAGACTTTTTTTATTGGATTTTACAACAAACCTATCTCGAGTGTTCATTTGCTACATTGTTCTATAATACGATTCGTTCTCTAAACGGATAGTCTCATTTTGTAAATCGCAGAATATAATATTTGATTATACAAGGGCGGAAAACAACCTTTATTTCATAAATTAAAGGGTACCTCAAATGAGCTCATGATACATTCATAATAAGCCAAAAAAACACATATTCCCTTATCGTACAGTGATATTGTCGCCAAGGGAATGCTATTACATCAATTGTATAAATATGCGATAAAATTTGTATGTTTGCAAATATATTTTTATATAAAATAAATCTCTTTTTCATTCATGTATATTTTGTTGTCTATGTTGATAAAATGAAAGTCTTTCCTGTTCATCCTGTGTGCTAGATTGGTTGTGTATACACCGGGACACTTGTTCCAAAGTGAGGCAGTTTGCCCTTTCTATAATCCAGTGTAGGGACTGTCAGTGTTTTTCTCTCCCTGATTTTAGACTCCCTCATCTCCTCCACCTTCCTATGCTAGAGTGCAAAGTGGTGGTGACATACGCAGAGTCGAAGTAGATGGTCACTGTCCTCCCTGAGCTTTGGGCGAGGGCGTCAATTAACGCTGTAAGCTCTTCCACCTGTGCTGAGAGGTGGGGGCGGAGAGTCAGCTGTGTGGTGACGTGTAGTGCCTCCGAGGCTGCGTGACTACGAGCCATCACTACGACCGCCCCCTATGCCTCACCTTCGTTTCCTGGTCTATTGTGAAGGATCCATCGATGAACAGGACCTCATTATCTGGGATGGGATCCTCTTTGGCCGGACTGATCCCTTCAGGGGTGTGGGTCGCACAGTTGTTGGTTTCTTCACCCTCCTTGACCTCGTGTGCTAGGAAGGTGGTGGGATTTACCAGATGGCACCGTACTATTTTTAGGCATGGCCTAGAGTGCATTAGTTCATATCCCGATACCCGTTGCGTAGTCAACGTGCTTTTGCCTATCTGTATGACTGCAAACACTGAATGCTATGCATACAGTGTTAGTGGTGACCCCATCACGATGAAGGTGCTTTTGTTGACAGCAAAGGCCGCTGCTGCCAGATCCTGCTCATACTGGAAATTTCCCTGCATAACTGAGTCCTAAAGTCCACTGTCATACGCAAGGGGTTTGTGTCAAGACGGCCTTCATGACTTGACCATCGCTGTGGCTGAATAAAAAGAACTCCTTCTTATAATCAGGCGTTCCTAACATGGGGGAGCATAATATTTCTGTTTTCAGCTTGTCAAAGGTTTCCCGCATCTCTGGTGTCCAGGCGAGCTCTTTATTGCCTGTTTTGGCCTTCTTCATCGCCCCAAGTAAGGGGACAATGAGTGTGCTATAGTTGAAGACCCATTGTTGGACATAGTTGCACAGGCCTAAAAACGTCTGCATATACTTTTTTGTCTTGGGTGGTGGCATAGCCCTGATAGAGTCTGCCCGTTCCGGCGTAATCTGCCGACTGGTTGCTGAGATGAGTTGACAAAGATAGCTAACATCCCGTTGCACATATTGCACCTTTCCCTTTTCCACCTTGTATCCTCTTGTGACAAGTGCAGTTAGGAGGGCTATTGTTTCTTGGCAACATAGATTGTCATGTGTTCTATACAGGGCCTATTGTAGCTTTCCCTATGTTAGCCTAACTGTGCACGACACAGGTTGGATTAGCTTTGCACACATTACTATATAATCATGTTTGCTTTTGTGCCACATTATATTTTCAGACAGAACCTGCAGTTGTTTTCTAGTTCTGTTCTTTCCTGGGATTTAGTCTGAACAGCAGACAAAGTCAAACAACAATGTCCCTTGATATTATGTTCTGGTATGGCACTCGCACCTAGACACAACACAGAAATGCAGCTGTTGTTTATGAACATGTGTATGCTCATCACTGTAACACAGAGAGAGAGACCAATATTTCCTGAGAGAAAATCACGGCTGTATACGAGATGTAGAACGTTCATCTGTGTATGCTAAGGTACGGGGTCCACTGCTAGACCCAGAGATCTTTACTGTATAATCAGTTTTGCTTCTGTGGGAGGTGGGTAAGGTTAATCTGCCTTATAATATGACCGGTCTTTTCATAATATACAGTTTATTGACAATGCTGATGGTATTTTTGCTAGGCAGATGTTTTCTAATTGTGGCACATACACTGCATTTCAGAGCACAATAGTTTAAATAAACATTTCAACCTTCCTTCGTATCTCTTTCATATCTTATTGTGGACGAATATGAGTGTGTGAGTAAAAGTGAGTGCCCTGTCACCACGATCCCTGAGAGGGTCGGGAGTGTTGTGTTCTCGGGTGTCAATTCACTTGTTCCTCTGGTTATGCGTAGGAGGGCAAGTGAGACACTATAAATAGTCGGACACGGGCTCATGGTACTGAGGTGGTATCTCAGTCCCTAACTACCTAGTGACTCAGTGACTAGTGACTCAGTCCCTAACTACCGATGTTCTATGGTCCCAAGCATTGTTCTGTTTGTGAGCAGAATCCCTGCAACAAGATCCTCTACTGCAGACCAAGATGTCATCAGCATACTGTATAAGGGTGCTGTTCGATTGGCAAGATCCTTCCTCAGTATTCAGTTAAAGATCCTGGGGGATTGGCTTTACCTTCGTGGCAGTCTCCGGTATAACAGCTAAACCCTGTGGAAGGTAAATGCCATAAGGTACTGGTTGTCGGGGTGTAGCAGTATTCTGAAGGATGCTTTTTTATATCCATCACAGAGAAGTAGCGGGCATCTGCCGGTATGCATGTTAATATGACAGAAGGGTCTGGTACCATTGGGAACTCTGGGACCACAATGTCATTGAGGGGGCACAGGTCCTGAACCAGGCACCATGTCCCTGCCTTGTTCTTTTTAACCAGGAAGATTGGAGGTTTGCAGGGGGAGACCCTACGTGGAGGACTCCTTGGTCCACTAGCGTCGGGATCGTGGGGGCTATGACTTCGTCTGCTTTTCAGGTGAGCGGTTATTGACGCACCTGCAGCAGGAGTGCCTCCTCGCGCAATGTTATTCTTACTGGGTCAGCAGCATTGATGAACCATACATCGTATGGCCCTTTGGCCCACAGTTGTTGTGGCACGGTGGGTGGCCAGTCTCGCTCCTGCCACACTGTGAGTACCACCAGACGCAATGGGGCCCCACCATGTACTTCTACCCTAAATTGTATGAGATCAGTGAAGATAATCTCCGAGGCCCCCAGGCATTCACCGAACAAATGGTCATCAGTTATTTCCCATATACTGAGGCCAGGTTTGGTGAAGATGACACATGCCCACATTGTCACTGCCTGGTCTGTTGCCAGCAGGAAACCATACCTGGGCTGTATTTTGACGGCCTCCAAGTAGAGCAGGGATTCCCCTGTTGGTTCTGCCGTGCAGTGGCCTTCTCGGCGGAATTTAAATTTGTATGGCAATTGCAGCTTCTGCCCAACAGCTCGATTGTGTTGGCAACGAGGGTGAGGATAGAATTGTTAAAGGCCGGCAAATAAGTGGGTGTTGCTCTCACTTGTTTAGCTGTGCCCTGTGGGCATACCAAGGACATGAGTCTAGTTAAGGTAGCCCCGGGGTTGAGCATGTCATTGTCTCGTCCTCTGAGAAATGGATGGTCATGTTCTAGTCAGGGACAGTTTATTGTGTAGTTAATTAAAACCATAACAATATAAAACATTTAAAACATTTAAAAGACATTGCGATTCCCTCTAGCGTGGCTAACATATAGTACCTAAAAGTAGAACTCACAGTCAGCGATCAGCTTTGTTTAGCTTTTTAACAATTTAAATGTGTAAAACTAAAATCGAAAATATAAACAAAACAGTGAGTCATAATAGGGCTATCTAACATGAACATGCTTGTGATATCCAAAGAATAAAATCTACTACAATTATGTTGGATGCGTGGCAATTGTTAAGACTCAATTGCAAGAGTAGCAGAGTAAAAAATGCCTAAAGTCCATAGCACAAGAAGTAAAAAGTTATCAAACGTCAGTCATCTCCAGGCTTTGTTGTGTAATTTTTGAGGAGGTCCTGCACTGCTTTAAAAAATGTACTAATTCTTGCCAGTTTAAAAAAAAAAAAAATTATATAGCGCGAACTTGACTCGAATCGGGTATCAGAGCGCTTTACATAGCACCAGTTGCATTACATGAGAATGGTTCAACGGGAACCATGGTGCTAAAAATCCAAATCATTGCATTGTTACATGTTCTTATGCCATGGATTAAAAAGAGTGGCTTTAATAGTGTTCTCCGAAGGTGTAGCAGCGACTGACAGCATCAGAGTAAGTGTGTAAAAGTTTCAAATTTATAACCGCATAGTCTGCACTTAACGATATTGGAGAGCAGTTGCCAGTTTGGGTTAAAGTCTTTAATTTGTAAAGCCAACATCCTTACGGCCAAGATTTGGGTTAAACAGGCTTTCCCAATTGTACAATTGAGATAAGATTGTGCCTGGAGGCCAGTATTGCTGGCATTATTATATGAGACTGCCAGGGCCCTTAACGGCGGTGTGGACTTATCTATTTTTTCAGTATGCCTTTTACTGCAGTATGCGTAAGTGATGAGGTATTTAGAACAGTCAGATCTATTTGTAGAGAGGCTGCTGCTTCCATTAAATAGGTGGACCAATCTGTTTTTAGTTTTAAATACATTTTGCAAGATAAATTTCAAGGTGCAGGGCATGGCATGGCCGTGATGCATCTACAATAGTATTTTAGAAAGGACCCCATGCTAGACCATTCAATGCCCTCCAGGCCAAATTCAAGTCTCACCAGAGATCCCCTGGTGTAATAAGGCAGCTTAAACACTCTTTTGTAGGTTTTTAGAAGTAGTTTTTCCATGATTTTGATAAGTTGGCCCGGAAAGGTCTCCTTGCCGTAGATGATTGCAGATGGTAATACGGCCCTGAGCACTTTTTGGATTAGGGCTGAGGTGGAGCTTTCAAGGGCTGTGTGCAGTTGGCAAAGTCTGGTGGTAATTAATGCAGCCTTGTCCTTTAAGTGGCGCAGGTGTGTGTTGGGTGCGCAATTTGCCGAAAACCATGTGCCCAGATAATTATTAGATTTTGCTCAAGTGATTTTTAGAGGGCCCAGAGACCAATTGCGAGTTGTTTGCTTTTGCGTCCTACCAAATCATATCACCTTTGTTTTGGATGCGTTTACTATCATCTTATTTGCCATGTTGTATATGTGTATTTTTGAGCAGAACAATATCGTCCACACACTGCAATATCTTGATCTTAGTTTTGCCTATTTTGGAGGGCATTAGGTTGGTGTTGTTGAGTGCCCGGGACATGCCTGCTGTATATACATTAAACAGCATTGGAGCCAAAACGCACCCTTGCTTTAGCCCTTGGTTAGTGTTGATCTTCCCGGTTAACGCAGTATCTGAGAGCTTAACCCTCACCCAAGTTGATGAGTATAATGATATAATGGCATTAAGCAGGTCACTTGGTATGCCCCATCCCTGAAGTTTGTGCCATAAGATACCCCTGTCCACCAGGTCGAATGCTGACGGATAGTCCACAAAGCATGCATGAAGAGCTGGAGATTTTTGGCTGTTCGCCTGGTGGGCGAGGTAAGATAGCGTAATTATATTATCCAATGTGGAAGAGTTAGGTCTAAAGCCTGTTTGACACAATGGGATTATTGATTTTTTTTAATTTTTTTTATATAGTTTTATATAGCGCGAACTAGACCCGAGACATCGGGTATCAGAGCGCTTTACATGAGCACCAGTTTCCTTACAGACGGACACATTCATTTTTGTTAGGCACGGGGAGATGAAGTGATTTGCTCAGAATCACAGGATGTTGAGTGTCGTTGCCGAGACTCGAACCAGGTTCCCCAGCTTCGAGGTCGACCGCTCCAGCCGTAAGGCTACATCCTCTCCCCAAAGTTTGTTGTCGCCCAAGTCTCAAGGTCTTTGAAAATTGCAGAGGCATAGATCTTGGCCTCTATGTCCAATAAGGCACCTGATGGGACTTAAAACAAGTGGTAAACAGTGGAGAAAGTATTGCAGGCCATAGTGCTGGATCTTCTTTGAACAGTTGGGCTGGAAGTCCTTTTGGGCAAGGTGCTCCTGAAGCTCGAGTTTTGCGTAACAATTTTTGAATGCCCTTCGTCGTATACTTGGGGTCACAGCTATTTGAGTCATCAACGAGGTCTAAGATTTCGAGTGAAAAGACTCTCGATTGTGCGACTACATATAGCTTTTTTACGTGCGAGGTCCACATGGCTTCATTGATAGCATTACTCCTTACGGCATCCTGGCGTGTTTTGGTTTTAATATACCTCCATAAATCGGCCTGATTGTGCTTGCTCATGATCAAGTAAACATATTGTCAATCCTTGTTCCTTTGCTGATTTTTGTCCTGCCATACCAATTGCTAGTGTTGTTTTCTTGCGCCTTGAAGGTCCAATTGCAACGCCGCTTTGTCTTGTTGGTTATGAGTTTTCTTGTGTGCCTTCATCAGCTTATGGATAAGCCCTGAGCTAGACATTATAGACTGAAATCGCCCGTGGCCTGAGCAAGAGTCCAGTGATTCATGAATGCCCCTGGTTATGGGCGCCCAGTGAGTTAATAGGTATTCACCACTTTGGGCCTGCAGGGACTGTCCTGTGGTGTCTTTCCGTGATGTTAGTTTCTGGAGATTGACCGGGCCCTATTTTATTCTCCGTATTAAATGTGCTGATTCGTCGTTATGGGAGATACCCAGTACCTTATGACCTTCGCGATTGAATAGGCGAAGGTTAAAGGTTGTACGGAGGGGGAAGTGATCACTATCATTTGAGAAGTGTACTTTGAAGCTCTCAAGGTGGTTCATAAGTTTTCCAGAGTCAAAAACATAGTCAATAGTGCTTATCCCCCTGAAAGTTTTCAAAGGCTGTATTATTGACTCAAGGCTGGTCTGTGTGGACTGAAGTCCATGTTTACTTAAAATGTTATTTAGTTGTGTGCTTAAGGAATTTGGAGGTAAACAATTGACGTTGTAAGATCCTAAATGTCGCAGGTTGAAGTCACCACAGATTATTGTTTCATGACGTACACGATCGCCTTGAATTTGATCCAGGTTGTCACTCAGCTGCCTTAGTCTTTTAGCCCATGCTGAGCCAAAGCTATTAAAGTAGACATTAATCAAGAGGATCTTAATTCGGGTGGCAGGTGTCTTCAGTCTCTCCAATACGACCGCTTGAAGCATCTCATCTTGGGTCGAAATTGGAGTTATTGTTAATTTCATATTCAGATTTAGACAAATTGATAAGCCTCCTGAGGGCCCTCCCAAAGATAATTGTTTTCTTTGCTACCTAGTGGATCCCTTGAAAGCCAGCAATTGTTAATGGGGTTATTGACCAAGTTTCTTGTAAGCAAAGGACATCAGATGCCATTAGTAGCAATTTTGCAGTGTTTAGGATTAATAGTCTTGATAGCCCAGATACATTCCTTGACAGAAGAGTTATAAGTTATTGAGACTTTGGTGGGCACTTTTCACTGCTAGGAATAGGCTGTTGTTTCTGTAGACAAGGCATGTGAAACCCAATTTCAGTCCAATTTGTATTCGAGTTCTCCCCCAATTTGTCCTTGTGCAATTTTCCTAATGGGGCCTCTTGTTGATGAATGGGAGCAAGCTATACGTATGTTTTCTGACAATGGATGACGGGGAGAGTGCCCAGTCCCCCTTAGTATGCTGTAGGGGTGAGCTTTTGGGGTGGAAAGATTGAGTAGCCTTTTTAATGGCGCTGGATATTTCGGTGTAGAGATTTTAGAGATTCCTACGCCCCAGTCCTCAAGGATAAGCTTGTAGTCTAGTATGGCTGCCAGTAGGTTTGTTTTTAGTGTTCAGAATGTGGCTTCCCTCCCATTACTACACTCCAGGGTGGAATTAAATTCTATGCTCAAGATGTCCTCAGACGTCATTTTGGACTTGGTGGGAATGGCCTGAAACAGCCTTAATAAGTTGGAGCGATTCAGTACATCGTGACTCCCTTCAGAGAGATAATAGGAATGAGGGCCAGCTTAGTCGGTGCTCCTCGCCTGAGCATTTTTTTGTTTGGCCTTTCATTATGAGTGTGAACGGGGGGGGGGTTATCATTGGTAATTGGTCTAGTCCTCTCGAGCCCGGACAATGATCTCTGAGGATCGGCGCTTTCTATTGCCGGTGATATTACTTCCTGCGGAACTTGTGTGAACGTTTGTCCTAATGATTGCTGTGCCCTCTGTATTTGGGTGGTGGAGGTTGAAGGTCTAGATGGAGGGATTCGATCAGTAATGAAACTTAAGTTTTGTTTGGGCGGAGGGAAAGCTACTGTCACAGTATCATGGGATGGGGTGCTGTATATTGTCCTGATTCAGGGTCTTTTATCATATGTCCTCTGTTTCTGGACAAGATTTCCTTCTGCTCTTGCGTGATTGGTTGTTGCATCCCCTGTGGATTTGTTCCTGACATAGTGGGTTGTATTGCTGGACTTTGTGCAGTAATAAAGTCTGTGTCGGGCTTAGGTAGGATGAGTGGTCAATCAATCAATCATGTCACTTATAAAGCGCACTACATACCCGCGAGGGTCTCAAGGCGCTGGGGGAAGAGGGGAGTGGTGCTGCTACTGATCGAAGAGCCAGGTCTTGAGGAGTCTTCTGAAGGCCAGTAGGTCTTGGGTCTGTCGGAGGTTGGTGGGGAGGGTGTTCCAGGTCTTGGCGGCGAGGTGGGAGAAGGATCTGCCGCCGGCGGTCGTTTTCCGGATGCGGGGGACTGTGGCGAGGGCGAGGCTGGTCGAGCGGAGCTTGCGGGGGGTGGTAGAGTGGATGGTAAAACCTGGGTTGAATGGAGAGGAGGATCAGACAGTTGAACAGATTTTACTATGTTCCAAGTTTTTCCATAACCTTTAACCAGTGGGTATACACTAGGTAAGTTATTAGCTGATTTTGTTTGCTTGTGTAGAAGCTGATTCGAGTAACATTCTTTCGCTGCTTTGTTTCTGGCCTTCTTTAGTTGTTTTTTTGCTCTTTTTGATAAGGCTACGGACCATTGGCTTTCTTCAGGTGTTGTTTTGCGATTGCGATTGCCAGGCGAAATTTTGGCCTTTGCTTCTGGGACCGGTTCCTGCACTGTAGGAGATGGAGAGGCTCCCTGGTCATGATTTGCTGCTAGAGTATGCGAAGAAAGTTTTGTGAGAGCTTTCATAGGTGACGTCATTTCCAACTGTGAGACTTCCTGTGAGGTTTCCTTATCAGCTGCCTCCATAATGTTGGTCCCTCTTTGCTCAGTTTGGCCAGTTTCTGTATCTTTTGGTTTTTAAACGGGCCTGCTAAGGGTGCTTCTTAAGGCCAGTTTGATGTCCATTATCATTAAGTTCAGAGCATCTGGTAAAGTACACAGTTTCTCCACAATCTGATGGCAAGAACATGTTGAGCAAGGAATTTCTCTGCCTCCACCGTTTATTAACCTCTCTTCCAGGGAACTGACTTTTTCTTCTATTTTTAAGATTGAAGTTGCCAGAGCTTGAATTAAGTCAAGTTGCAATTCCAGTTTGTCAGACTGTCATGTGAGAGCATTAACAGTAGTGGCTAAAGTAGAGTTTAAGGAAGCCAATAAAGTGTCTTGCTCAATGTTATTTTTGGTCGTTTTGATGGCAAATGAAATTGAATTTTTCAATATGCTCATGCCCTTCTTGGGGGTATGGTCCACTAATAGTTGGAACTCGTACTGCTCGAAGGCTTCCTCAGACTCTATGGTATTTGTTGTGATTTTATCCTTGCTACAAGGCGGAGCCCTGAACAGGCCCTGGTCAGCGTCTGTTCCCCATTGGCCCCTTTTAAAAATTTCGGGATCGGCTTGTTCAGTAAACCTGAGGCTGCAACCACCTGTACTGTATTGTCCTCTGCCACCTTTTTTTTCCCCGTGGCTGTGGATCTGAGCAGCCATAGTTATATTGTGTGTTTTAAGCGGAGGTTGAACCTTCAATAAACTATCCATGGAAGTTAAAGGGCAAGTTGTAATATGGGTAACGTTCTCGCCTCTTTGGTCTTTTCCCATTGTGTTAGTTGATAGGTCAATTTCTGCCAGCATACTATCCGGAGGACTTCTAGGCGATATGTCTATTGCAGTACTATTTATTAGTTGTTGGTGTAGCTTGTAATGCCTACTGTTTGTTCTGGGGGACGGGGTTATGAATGATATTATATCTACAGTGGGGGCAGGGATAGTTACTAGGCCTCCGTTGGGTTCCCATCTCCTGATTGAGTCTGGAGAATCTGGGTGGGCTTGCTGAGGAAGTTTTTTAAGGAAATAATCAGCTATTGATGTTTTTTTCTGTTTCTGGATTGCCACCATTCCTGATGATACTGGCCTTTTTCCTGTCCCTGCGGTCCCTTGCTATAGGTGTATGCATGGATGTTGATATTAATGAAGTGTAAGCAAATGCGGGGGCTACATCTTTAATGGGCTTAATAGCTTCCAAGGTCTCCAAGCTTGGTAAGCTTGTCAGTAAGTTTATCTTGTCAATTATGAAACTGGGCTTTATACCAGAAGAAAGAGGTGTGCGTAATCCGTCGTGAGTTGTTGTCAACACTTCCGTTACTTCACGTAGGTTTTGGTTTGAACTGTGTGTCTTAGGTTTTTGATCCTTCCTTTTTGCAATGGCGGTAGCACGTTGTTGGTGGAATATTCTGTGTGATATTTTCCATCCCTGGAGGAAAGGATACCCCCTCCTAGTTGCTTCCCGGTTGGAGGCCTTAGCAGCCCTGTGGTGGTGTCGTAACCTCAGGATGGACTGAACCTCAGGCTGGGCCTCAGGTGAAGACTTGCGGGCAGACATGGGAAATTTTTGCTGTAGTAAAAACTATAGTTGTAGCTGTAGTTGTGACGATGACAATGGTTGGAATTAGATCATTAATTATATTAGCTATAACTAACAGGTATAGCTATGCTGTGCTGTGCCAGGCGGGTGGTAGTAGTTATTCTGGGCAGGTACCACCCCTCACTCTTCACTCACTGTACGGAGCTCAGCGCCACTATGTTGAGCCACTGTCTGGTCACTGCTCACCAAGCTGCTGACCAACCGCTCCAACATAAAAAAAAGAAAGAGCAGACTAAACAGTGTGCCCTCCGCCTCACTCCGCTCAGTTCATAAAAAATAGGCAGGGTGGCAAACACTGTTAAGCGCTTCTTACTAAATGGCGACCCCACCTGAGCTTCTCCGGTCCGGGTCTGTGTCAGATGCTGCGAAATCTTAATGCGGATAGTATGCGAGCACACTCCTCGCGCTCTTGCACCTGGCCCCCGGAACTCAGAGAGGAAGAAAAAGAAGAAAAAAAGCAATGGCAGAGGCAGCGTTCTTACCGCTCAAACCGCTCCTACTGGTTTAACAGTTCGTCGGTTACCGGTTCGTCACAAGCGCCGGGCCGGGACCCCTAGCTCCCCTCTGTGGGACCGCAGCTGCCTTGGCTAGGCTGTCAGTTGTGCTGGTTGTGTTGGCTGTTGTGGCTGTATCCTGCTGTTGCGGTTGCAGCTGCGGCCGTGGCTGCGGCTGTGACTGCGGTCTCTGTGGCCTCTGGTGGACTGCTGTGGTCTGTGGTGGACTGGTCATGTTTAATTTAGCCATCAAGTCTCTGCCCAGGTGAATAGTCGATGATGAGGGGTGATACAGTAGATGCCCTTCACCTGGTTCCCTTCTACTTCTAACTCTAGGGATTTCGGAAGGGGACCCTCATAAACGCACCCGATAATCCCTGTGTGCCCATAGAGTCCCTGGACAGGGTCACAATCCCTTCATTTAGGCAGGACTTCATTAACCCCATGTCAATCAAGAAGCTGTAGGGTTTATTATTTATCAATATCGTCATGGTTAGCTTTTTATCTGATCGCCGTGTTACAGATAATACCGGACACGTGGGGGCGTTGTTCTTACCCGGTGGGCGCGAGGCTGGTCGGTGTTTGCCCGCCGGTTTACTGGGTGTTGCGAAAGAGGGAGAGAAGGTGGCTTGGTCCTGGCTTGGGAGGTTCCCAGTGCAACTTCCATGCTCCCTATGACTATATTCTGTATTCTTTTTGAACCTCTGTGGTGGTACCCCTATTGGTGCGGTCACCTTTTGTGCTATTGCAGCTACAACTGTTCTGACCTTGGTCGCCCTCTCCCTGTGCCAGGTTTCTGCAGCGGCGTCCAGGTTCAGTTCCACTTCCTTCCTACTTACTCTCATTTCCTTTCTTTCCTCTACTTGTCTCCTTTCCAAACTTATGAGGCATTGCTGCATGTAGGGGAAATCTCAGTTGAGATTTCCTCTTCCATATCTGATGCAATCCTCCACCATAGCTATGTCTTCTGACTCAAATGACCCCCCCTTCGGGCCAGGACATGCCAAACCGATTCCTCCCCTCCTTAATCCATTCTGGTAGTAGGTCGCAAAAATGGGCGAGCAATCCTTACCCCATCCTCCCTTGCTATTACCTCTTTTGGGGTTAGTCGGTACTTTTCGTGTGTTTGGGATGAGCAGCGGCTACTTTGGCGGCTAGCCTGTTTGCGTCCCACGAGCCTGGTCAGGGTGTGTTCTATTATGTGGGTGTCAAACGGACCCCCTCAGGCCAGGGAAATGCAAGTGCCTTGGTATGGGCGTGCCACTCACTGCAGAGTTTCTCTAGTTTCCAAGCCTGTGTGGGAAACCTAGCTTGTATGTGGTCTAGTGGTGTCTCCATGATGGATTAGGAAACTTGTTGAGGAGTTTATAAAATTTTGACTGTTCAAGTATTAAATAATTACAAATTCTACTGTGATCATGGGGAAACTGTACACGGGACTGTATCGGCAACAATCAATTGGTTATGAGTGTTATAAAAGACATTGCATCAAAACAAAGTGCTTGACAATTGACAAAGACAGATGCAATGAAAGCACAGTTGCAAAATTTTAACAGCACCACAACATCAACAATGCATAAATGGAAAACCTAAAAGAAACTAGAAGAGAAAAGATCAACAGAAAAAAATGATTATTTTGTCCAAATTATCTTAGCCCCCTCCTAGCACCTACAGCCTGAGGAGAGGGGATACTCTGTGTGGTACACTGAGCTAAGTGAGCCAGATAGTCTGTCAATATCTGCTCAGGGACAAAAATAGTAACGATTTGTGCAGAAAAAAAAACAAAAAACCTGACCAGTATCGGCTTTCTATTGCCAGACACAAGCTACACCTTATTCAGCAACATCTGAATTTTTCCCTAACGTCCAAATTACGCCCTATATCACACCCAAGGGTCATGCGTACCTTCTGTTGTACTGCCCAGTGGTCCAAGCGAACAAATCCACCTCTTCACCTCTTTCAGACACTGTCAGTGTTAAGAAACTGACAGTCCCTAGGAAAACTCTTTTAACTAAAAAATAAGATCAAGGTGGTGGCCCTATATAACACACCAAGGGCCCGGGGTGTACCAGTTGTGTAACACTCAAAGGTTCAAGCACAAAATGCAAATTACCTTCACCTACTCTAGCGTGCTGAATAGGAAAAAAGTGATCCACGCGCTTGTCCTAGTTTGCCACATGCCACATGCTGTGACTAAGGATCATATGTAGTCTCTTATCCTTGTGACGGCAGCCTCCTGACGGACCTCCGCCCGCAGATTCAGAAGAACTTTAAATCAATTATGGCGTCTGCTCACCAGGCTCATTGTGCAGGTGTGAATCCATTCGGGCAGGGGTCCTTGTCCGTCGGCAGCAGTCAGGCTCGATAAACCAAGCTCTCCTGGCTGGCTTGCCAAAATGATGCTTGGAAATGAATTTACCTTAAAAAAATGAAAAGACAAGAGGCGTATTGCAAAACAGGAACAAGTTGGTTCAATTAAACGCATCAACAGAGTAGCGTCTGAAGACAGTCTCAATGTACAGAAGTTTTGGCTGGTCATGTATACAGTTCGTAAGGTACAATAAACCGATTTAACATTCTTAGAGAGCATGTGGGTCTGGGCCTATCGTATATTAAAAGTACAACCATCTGATAACGGGAACACAGATGGCTCTCGACCTCTGGGAGAACTAGTGTGGGCCAGTGTGAATGTGTCCAGATGTCTGGCATGGGGCACGCGTGATCACTACGTGTGGTGTGCGTGCTGTCGTGATTGGTTGAGTTTTGCTAACTACAGGTGACATCTATGTTTGTGGTATTTTAGGAACATGAGCTTTTGGCCAAACGTGTTTTATTGGGGCCAATTTCCTCAGACCTGTTTGTGGTGTAGCTGCCGATGTGTGGAATCGATCAGGGTTTTCCCTGGTTGCGCGTTTGTCTTCAGTCTGTGACCTATCAATTGGTAGGCCTGGGTTTGGGTCACACGGCCTGTCTGACCACGTATCTTTGACTCGGGGTTGATGGGGAGGTCATCTTGGGTGGATTCGACAACAACGATACAGGCTCACTATTGCGTGTACATAGAACACGGGGGTTATTGATATCATATTTACTGACATTCTCATCATTGTGCGTACAGTTGTCATAGCATACATCAACATTGCTTTTACTAGTTTTGACATTGTTATGCGTCCATAGTTTATGGCGTACATCGACATCGCATTTATTGGAATTGCCGCTGTTGTGCCTGCATATATCATGGTGTACACTGACATCGCATTCACTGATATTAACAGGTTCACAGACGTACACAGGGACACCATTCGTGCCTGCCATCTTCCCTTTAAAGCTTTTATCTAGGGGAGTTATCACATCCTTCAAAGAAAAGTATGACTCTAGGTTCTGATTTTGATAATTTAACATTATCATCCTTTAAGTACTAAATACTAATGTGAAATGAGTAATCCAATCTTGGGGAGTAATAAAAGAATCTATTGAAAAAATGTTTTATCCTCCAGAAATGGCCCATTTATTGTTTTCCAAAAAAGGACATTTCATTGTTTTAGCTGCTTGCAAAAGATTAATCCAAGTTTCTTCCTGGAGTTGCTTTTACCTGTGGGTAAATGCTTGCTTGTAAGCTACCCTTAGACTATGAATCTCTACCATATCCCTTGTTGTTGAATGTAGGGCAGTTTTCAAACTCCTAAGGGAGGTTGTCGAAGCTTTGTCGAACTAGCCCTTAGCTTTCCATTTCCTATATCGGCGCGGTTTTACTAAGGCAGAATTGATTGTCTCTGAGATGTTTATATGTGATTGCACAATAGAAGCGTAGTTTGTAGTAAGAGCAAAACATATCATAACATCCTGTTTGCACTCATTAATTATAGAAACAATAAATTCATTATAGCCTTATAGCCGGCCGTAGCGGGCTATACCGGCTATTAAAGGCCCGCTCCCGCATTAAAGGCCCGAGCCGAAGGCGTGGGACTTTAACAAGGGATCGGGACTTTAATAGCCGGTATAGCCCTGCTACGAAGGGTTATAAGGCTATTAGAACATTCTGCCACTAGAGGGCAGAATGTTCTAACAAATAAAACAAAGGCCTCTCGAAGCTCGAGGGATTTAAATCCCTCGAGCTCCGAGAGGCCTTTGTAAAACATTGGAATGTTGCTCTGCGGGCCTTTACCGGCCCGTAGAAGCATGGAGCACTCCATTGTCTACAATGGAGCTCCCAACATTCCAATGTTCTAATAGGGTTTACAGCATACCATTTAATTCTCAATCCCTTAGATGCCACATTCTGGATTCTCCTAGGTGGAAACTTTACACATTAAGGGACTGTAATTGTCAAAATGAAAGGGTTATGGTCACTTAAAGAACAACTTTCGACACGGAGATCACAAACTTTTATTATCATATTACAAGAATATATAATGTGATCAGTTGTCGACCGAGCCCCTCTTCCCACAAATGTAAGGAGGAGAGTTAACCCTATGGTTACTACTTTATTTGGCCAACAACACATTCAGGCTTTCTCCAGAAGTATTATACGGAAACTGAGTTAATGCCTCTCACTGTATCGAGTACTCCATACACTTCCTCTGGTGGAAAGGGACATGTACTGATGTTAAAGTCCCCTGCCCATATAATGAATGGAATCTTAGTATTGGGGTGTATGAAAAGATTAAAGAAATTCCCAGGGTCATGACCACCTCCACTTGGATATTATCAAATATACTATTAAAAAGGTTTACGATCATTAGCTCAGGGTTTCCTTTTGACTCCAGTAAAACAAAGTGATAAAAAGGATGATATGCAAAGGACTTGGAAATTAGGGAAGGGGATACAGTTGAGATCAGAACAGCAAGACCACCTTTTGCTCTCCCTGCCACAGAGGGAGTAGCTAGAGTAGATACCGATGCAAAGCCCTCAATGAAAAGGGGGTCTATCACCCACGTTTCTTGTACATATTACGTGTCGATGCTACATATGTCTGCCAGTCTATCATAGATAGTTTCCCTGTGATACCTGCCACATTCTATGAAATTATTATAATACCAGTGGGTATATTATTAAAATCAATCCCCAGGTCTGATTGTCAGGCAGCGTATTACCATTATAGTGATGGTCGCTTGGGATTATTTGTCTCCCCTCCCCATTTTTATGACTTTTGTATTCTCTGCGTGGGAGTCAGTCTACATCACCCAAAGATTCTAGGAAGAAAATCCATTATAAGTGCTCACTCCCTCAGTTACCAATTTACCCCTGGATATCCAGCTCTCATGACGCTCCATATATTGATCTGGTTTATAGAAGTAGCCCAGGAGAACAGCATCAATTTTTTTCAGTAATGAATTATTTTAAATTTGAGAGGAGGATAGTTTAATATAATACAGTCACCAGACACGGATTTCCTCGATGTGCCAATCCGCTGTGCTCTCCTCACCATCAGAATTTCCTTGTATAAAATCTGAGTGACCGACCCTCTGTGATAGCCAATGGACTGTCTTATTTTTTAGAAACCTCTATGTTTCTGGTCTAGGTTAATAAAAAAGGAGGGGCTCCTTTTAGTATTATAACATGCAAAGTAACCTCTGGGGGTAAATGAAGCACGTCCTGTGGTCGTAGGAGAGAGAAGATATCGGTCTCAGTATGATTAAATTGACCCAAAGCGCGATTGTTTTATGCAACTCGATGTGAAAGAGTTAAATCAGTCCTGCTTCTAGATGAATTTAAAGTATCCATAGAACATGAAGGCATTTGCGAGCTACATTGTTCCATGGACCATTCCTAGAAAAGTAGCAGCATTAGTTTGTCCCCTCTGGATATGGAGTTCCCGAATTTTTTAACAATCTACAAGTTCCTTGTCTTGAGACAAGCAGGCGTACGTTTACTTCTTACGAAATTGAGAGCAGTTTTCACAAACATCTCAAGTGAGTCAAATTTATCTGCCAAGAACTTTACAAGTGGGTCAATATTGGTACCCTAATTTCTTTGTGAAACACTATTTTTATCTTCTCTCTTGACTTATTGCTACCCTGAACCAGCCTGGACACAGAAAAGGATGTTTTAGAGCAAACAGGTCTAACTTGGGCTCTCTTCTTTTAGCGAGGGGCTAGATTGCCTCAACTGGAGGGGAATGGGTAACAGCACTTAATGAAGCGTTTACAACACAAGGATTATCCTTTAACATCCCAGGCGGTGAGACCTGCCAAGCACCTGCTTCCATTACATCGTGCCCTAATCGAGACTCATGACAATTCTGAAACACTTAATTTACTATCTGCTGTTTGGCCACAAGTTTTTCCTCCACATTAACAATTTCATAATTTATTAGACCCATTGCTCCATAAAGGAAGTTTGTAATTAAAATTGAGGAGGTTTCGTCCTTACCAGATGGCCTTTGTGGGATTTTTCTTTTACCAATTGTGATGAATTGGCATAGGGTGGGTCCAGTCAAAGATGACTTTTTAGACGGGTGGCCCACCCTGGCCTCAATAGGCCTCGGACAGGCTCAGATGGGCCCGTCTGGGCCCAGTCTCTACCCTAGCCCAGCCCGGGCTCCCGCTCCGGTGCATCCTACGCAGCAGGGAAGTGCATGGTAATTTTTAGCGCATCCCCCTCCAGTAGCCCTCTGGATTGTGGGTCTTGTAGTGCAGATGATGGGCAAAAGGAGATCCTGCTCCTACTCTAAACAGCATGTCCCGTGAAAGTGTAGCGTGGTGTTCGGAGGTGCCCTAAGTGGCAACAGGCTCGGTTCTTCCTGGTGGCATCGAGGATCCTTCTTGTCCAAAGCAGCTTTCCCAGGATGCAACGCTGTGCGAATCATTTAACAATGAGATTTGGCAAGACTAAGTTTATCTGGAAGATCAGCCAGCTGAAGGTCAAAAGCCAGGGGAGCCTTATCATAGCCCTTTTTCAACCCATTATATACTAGAATTTGCTTTGATAACAAGCTGAAGATCTTCTTCCATATGAACCCAATTAATATGATAAGTGGCATGCAGAATCAATAAAATACCTCTTGGGATACACCACTGTCCGAGTTTCCCTCTCTCTGTCATCCAGATCAAAAGCTATGAGAACCGCAACATAGCAACAATACAAAGAGCCATTGCACTTAATTGACTTCTGCACTATGACTCATAGATAGAGCGAAGTAATAATCTGCAGTAGAGTGTCCGTCACTAAAGCTTCATTGTTCTATTGGCATCAATTTTCTATCTATGGCTCACCTGGTTAACATACACAAAGGCGTTTTTAAATTTTGCTGCAACATCAATTAGACTAATTAGGAAATAATCGAAAGGAATAGAAGGGTTGACTTTTTCAATATGAGTTTGACCACTGCATCCTTCCTTGAGTCAGGTCAAATGCTATCCTCTGTCATCTGAACCACCAAACTCAGGATTATGCTTAATCACACCCAGGAGGTTATCAGTAGGAGTGAGAGGGGGCGTGGCCAAGATGGCGTCGAGTGCGGGCGCACTTTACTAAGCTCTGCGCGAGGCCAGCCAAATTCATCCTGTAAATGTGGGAAATAAGCCAAATATCCGGGGTCTAGAGGTGTAGTACACACGGCCCACACACACACAGACCCGTCGGAGCGGAGGGGCAGCAAGAGGGATGCTCGAGGTGCGGCGGGGGGCTGCCGGCGATCGCGGCCCTCGGCTACTACTGTATCGTCTGACGGCGTAGGAGGACGAGAGAGGCGGAGACTATCACCAGCTTCGGCGGCAAAGGTGGCGAAGATCCCTTACCTTCCTTGATGCAGTGATTGGTGACCGGAGGTGAGCGCGGACATTGTGTTCGCTCCCGGAGGTGAGCGACTTCTGGGCCGGAACCCGCTGGGGCTGCGCATCGAGAGGCAGACGGCTGGTCGGGCTAGCGGGAGAGCGGGCCTCTGCCCTGTGCGACAAACCTTGCCTCCCCCTCCCGGGCCCTTAAGACTACGACGCCGGAGGCCTCGATTGAGGCGACTGAATTAAGAGACTCTCTCCCCCCTCCGGGGGTTGGATAAAGCCCAATAAAAGCTGCGTGGCATTGGAGGACCCGGTTGCAACCACGGCAGGGCCTGGCTGCCAACGTTGTAGTGCATCCCCCCCTCCCCCTGGCGCCTGGAGTACAGCCGGCGCCGGGCCCCAGAGGGCATTGAAGGCAGGGAAAAAGCAGGAGAAGGAACAGAACAAAATAAATAAATACATAAATAAAACAGACAGCAAAACAAAAAAGAGGGGCCAGAAGACAGTTGCAGGGCGGACACTGCATGAAGGCGCTACGGGGACCCCTGAGTAATTGAGGCTGCTGGCGATCCTGAGGCCATCAGAGGGGCGGGCTAAAAAGGTGAAAGAGATGCCAGATGGAGTAAACAAGACAGCGGGGCCAGAAGACCGTGGCACGGCGGACACTGCATGAAGGCGCCATGGGGATCCCCGAGCAGTCGAGGCAGCTGGCGATCCTGAGGCCATCAGAGGGGCGGGCTCAAAAGGTGAAAGAGGTGCCCGCATGAGGAAACAAGACATTGGGGCCTAGGGGCGTGGGGCGAACTCACCCTGTCACATCTGCCGAGGATGAACCTGGGGCGACCTGACTCCCCCCACTGTGTGAGGGCCCATAAACCCTGAAATACGGAATGGAGGACCGTGCGGAGGAGGTACTGGAGGTGCTCCCCCCCTCATAGGGCCTGAGGCACCTCGGGTGCTTTCTCTCCCTGCCATCAGGGGATACTGGAACGGAGGAACTGCATTACTGAGCACGCCGAGAGAAAAAAGCAAGGGCGGCGTGCCACGACTCCCTGCGAGGTGTGAGTGGGGGGACTAGTGAGAGCTCACGGAGGGCTGCAGTGTGGGTCGAGCCCAATGCCCCTCTGTTGAAAGGAATAATCAGAACTTGACACACAATGGGAAAGCCGCGAGGGGATAAACCGCAGCCCCAGCAGGCCGAAACATCGTCGACTGCGGCGGAAGGAGGAAACGCCGCACGGCTTGGTGCCCCTAACGTCAGTGCCCCTACAGATCAATCGCATAGGTTCGATGAACTCATGGGAGCGATACTAAACATTAAGACCACGCTGGGACCCAAAATAGATACTCTATGCCTTGATATGGGCTACCTAAGAGAGGATCATAAGAAACTCAAGGCCAGAGTGGAGGAGTCGGAGTCGGCCCTGGCGGCTATGCGCCCAATGTGTCCACGACCACTGACCAACTCAAATCCCTACAGCAAGAGGTGGAATACTTGGCACACCGGCTGGAGGATCAGGAAGGGCGATCACGCAGGAACAATATCCACATGGTGGGACTGCTGGAGCGAAGGACCAGCCATGGACCTATATCTGGAAAAGTGGATCTCCACCGAAATCCTTCAGGGCAGGGTCACAAACTTCTTCTCCATAGAAAGGGCGCACAGGGTCCGGGTGGCCTTCCTCATCCAGGTAGCTTGCCGCGACCAGTAGTGGCAAGATTGTTCAATTACCGGGACAGAGATCTCATCCTTCAAGTGACCAGATCCAAGGGCCCCTGGCAGGTAGAGAACGCAACAGTACATATCTACCCGGACTATACACTGGCCGTACAGCGCCGTAGAGCCTCCTACACAGAGGTCAAACGGTGTCTGAGAGAACATCAAATACAGTATGCATTGTAATACCCTGCTAAACTGCGCATCCGCCACAAGGAGTCCAATATATTCTGCTCCACTCCAGAAAAAGCCTGATCCTGGATGGACCACAACGGGCTCGCACACCCTCCACCCTCTACTCAGAAAGATTCACGACCACTTTGGAAATCAGCGGGTGCACGTGGGGGCCGAAAGTCGAGCAAGATACAGTGGCCCACCAGGACGCAGGCGGCGGAGGAGCGGGCACAGGCCATAAAGACGGCAGAACACCTCAACAATGCCACAGCACTGTTGAGATCAGAATCGGACTCGGATGACGGGCAGAACCGCCAGTTACCTCTAACAGACTCACAGAGCGCAGAATTACTAGGAGAAGGCCTGGAAATGACCCCTCAAATGGCGAACTATATTGGGTGAAGCTTGGCAGCGTACAGGGGCCTGAGGCAGTGAACCCGTGATCCAGTATTAACAGACATGACAGCCTGATGGACACCCTGAATATCCTTTTTCAATGTACACACAATCAGTGGTCGTACGACCGTGCGTTGTTGCGGGGTTGGATGCAATTCTCATTATTATTGCTATGTCTTTCTGCTCCGGGCTCGGGGGATTGACTTATGAGGTATCATAATGTTGTTCAAAAATGGCGGCCAGGAGTGTGCTCGGGAAAGAATATGGCTGCGACCCCAGTAGACGTTCAGTAGCTGAGATAGCAATTATGTTACGAAGTAGTTTAATAGCATATCAGTGCATGTGGCCAATTGCCTGTTGGCAAGCCGGCCTTGGGTGGGGAGTTGAGGGAATGTTACTATTAGTAAATGTGATCAATATCTCCTACTATGTAGAGCGGGGGGATGCAATTGTGCGATGTGGTGTACAGCGGGGCGACTGCGGGTGGAGGGTCGGGGGGTGGGTCGGGTAGCTAATTGGGGAGGTGGCAGGCTAAGGTGCACCCACACTTTTCTGCTTGCTAAGATCAAATGGCTAATAACAAGTACACACTTTTAACCTGGAATGTGCGGGGACTAGCAGGGTGTGTTAAACGGCACAAAATATACCAGTATCTTCGCTCCCATAAGGTCTCCATTGCATTACTACAGGAGCCCACCTTACCACACAGACATTGGTCTCACTGCGCAAGCCTTTGAGGGGCACGGTCATAGGCACCAATTACTCCAACTATGCTAGGGGCGCCCTTATTTGGGTGGCGCTGTGCATACCTCTTAAGGTGGTACATTCTCGAATAGACCCCCAGGGACCCTTTGTGACTCTGGAGGGCCAGCTAGATGGAGCTCCGCTGACACTAGTCTCCCTATATGCCCCGAACACTGGGCAAGCGCAGTTCCTACAATCGCTCACACCATCCCTGCTGTTCGACCCAACAACACCGGCACTGTGGGGGGGGGGATTATAATTGCACGTATGACCTAGATCTGGACCGCTCACGCCCACCACTCCTGGGAGCACAATCCATCCAGATTTCAAAACATCTGAGGGACTGGGCAGACCATATGCAGCTTAAAGACACATGGCGTAGTCAGCACCCTGCATCACTCACATACTCCCACTACTCCTTGTTACATGATCTGCACACGCGGATCAACGCAGTATATTGCTCTATGGAGGCCCTGGCCAGGGTAACGCAAATGGAATATTTAGCGAGGACGCTGTCAGATCATAGCCCATTGCAGTTATATCTTGCATGGGGAGCCCGTAGAGCTAGAATACCAACTTGGCGACTGTCTGTCGCTGCGCTTAAGGACACGTTGTTCCACTCTGCCATATCTCAGGCGATCACCACATATTTCTAAGAGAATTGGGGCACTGCCTCCAACAGGGGCGTAGAGTGGGATGCTTTTAAAACAGTCACCAGAGGACATGCCATAAAAACTACATACGGTTCACGCATGGCCTTGACAGCGGACATGCGAAGACACGAGGCGGAAATCCAGAGGTGTGAGGGCCTCGTGCCCATGGATCCTCTGATGGCTCCTCAGCTGGCCAAGGCGTGGCTCGCATATAAGGAGGCTTCGGACAGTCTATGTGCGTTGGACTACAAGCATTATATAGCCCGGCAACACACAGAAGGCGATAAAGCGGGCAGAATGCTAGCCTGGCTCTTAAAAACTGATACCTCCCAGCCTCCAATCACTGCATTATATAATGGCGAAGGCGTACTAGTGAATACCCAGGTGGCAATCAATGACGCATTCTACAACTACTATACAACTCTATATAAGGCGCCAGTGGCTGATAAACTCCCATGTATACAGCGTTTCCTGGTGCCAGTGCTGCTTCCGCAGGTCACGAAACCTCACTATGACTCACTAGAGGCACCTATTACAGAAGACGAAATATTAGATGCAATTAAGCAATTGGCGGCGGGTAAGTCCCCTGGCACTGATGGTTGGCCATCGGAGTTCTACTCTACCTACTCGGAAAAATTGGTGCCCCAGCTAAAGAATGTCTATAAGGACGCTTATGACAGAGGAGAGCTCCTGGCATCCTTGAGAGAAGCTCTGTAGGTAGTACTGCCCAAACCGGGTAGGGACCCGTTACAGATGGATCGTATCGACCCCTCTCTTTATTAAATGCCGACTGTAAAATATTGGGGAAGGTGTTAGCAAATAGGCTGATAGAAACAGCATCCTTTTTGATCCATGAGGACCAAAATGGCTTTATCCCGGGGAGGAGTACCGGGCTGAACCTGCGTCGGCTGTTCAGGTTATTGGATTGGGCCTGAGCGGAGGCTGACACGCCCTGGGTGGCAGCCTTGGACATTGAAAAGGCATTTGACACCCTGGGGTGACAGTATCTGCTGGAAGTGTTGGGCAAATTAGGCATTGGGCCCAAATACCTGCGCTGGGTGCGCATACTATATACTAACCCGCAGGCACGAGTAAGAACAGGCCGCGATATATCCCCACAGTTTGCCATTGAACAAGGTACTAGGCAGGGATGCCCCCTGTCACCCATTCTATTTGCATTCGCCATGGAGCCTTTAGCATGCAAGCTGCGACAACGGGTGCTGGACTGGGGTGTACATGCAGATAGGCAGTGGCATATAATTTCGCTCTATGCGGACGATGCTCTGGTTTACCTTCGAGGGGAGGGTGCTGTACTGCAGGATCTTATGGAGCTTTTGGATATTCACGCGCAGGCCTCGGGGCTCAGGGTTAATTGGTCTAAATCAGTGGTTTTCCCATTGAAAGCGATTCCGCCGGACCGGAGGCAGGGCATGCCCAGGACCCCGCTGGAGTGGGCATTTGATACCTTCAAGTATCTAGGTGTGCAGATCTACCACTCTAGCGCAGATGTCATAGATGTTAACTTGGGTAGGGCGGTATCCAGAGCGCATGCAACACTGCCGTTTTGGCAAGGTCTTCCCCTGTCCCCTATGGGTAGAGTGGCCATTCCCAAAATGCTGCTCCTCCCAAGGCTTCTCTACTTCTTCACTGCTCTTCCACACAGGCTGCCTCGAAGCATATTTAAGGAACTGGAAGTAATACTGGTGGCGCTTGTGTGGGGGAACTCCAGGTCTCGAGTGGCACTTCGTAAGCTATACCTGCCACTCACAGACGGGGGACTGGGGGCGCCAAATTATGAGAACTATTACGCTGCAGCACAGCTCCAGTGGCCAATGAGATGGTTAGCGAGTGGTCAGGTGACAGAGATGTCCAGCTGGGCATTGCCCCTAAGGCGCACAGCTATAATAGAATGGTTATCGGGAGCCACTACTCCGCTGCAGAAAAAGCAAGGCAATCTGCTAATGACGGCGGCCAGGCGCAACTGTCTAATATATGTGATGCCTAAAAATCACCATACGCACCTATGCTTCCACTCGAATTTTTGCCGGGGACGTTCACTTGTCATGATCGTCCGGAGTTAGAGACCTGGGTGGAGGTAGGATTGGATACCTGGGGCCACTTATTTGCGGATGCACAGTTGCAGAGCTTGGAGGGGCTGGTGGAGTACTTCGGTATCGCAGCAGGTACTTTTATGCTTTATACACTACTGGCGAGGCAACTCCGCCAAACATGGGGGAACGTCGAAACAGAACCGGAAGCTTCGCAGGTGTTGCAGACCTTGCTGACACATGGAAAGGGCAGACATGCGGTGACTGCAATATATAACTCTCTGAGGCCCGATCCACGTCCCATTGACAAAGCTCCGTGAGTACTGGGATTCCGAGCTATCGACCACCATGAGTGATAAGCAGTGGGCGCAGTGTTTAGGGTATCCCAAAAGCATATCCATGAATGCCCGGCTGAAATATATGCAGTTTAATTACCTGCACCATACATACTTAACGCCGCACAGACTGGCTCGCATGTATCCTACATCGGTCGACATATGCCCTCGATGCACTGGTGGGGATGCAAAGTTCCTGCACATGGTCTGGTCATGCCCCTGCCTCGGGGCTTACTGGAGCGAGATTGCAGCAGTGTTGGGGTAAGCAACCGACACTATGATCCCGGCGCAGGCCCTCCACTTCTTGCTGGGTGTCACTAAGCGATCCGCAGGGCGAAAAAATCTCAACAAATGCTTAGATCTGGCTCTGGTATTGGCAAAGCGAAGAATTGCCATGTTTTGGAAATCGAGCGCAATCCCCAACATATGCACCTGGTTAATGGACCTTCGTAAGGCATTGGGGGCAGAGCACACGACACAATCACTGAAGGCACCCCGAGACCCCCCACAGACCAACCCCATGCAATGGCAGGAGTACTTGGCGTTCGTGGAGGGCAAATTGAACGCAGCTCAATCCCCTCAGAGATAAATGGGTTCCTCATGGGCGGCAATACTAATACCATGCAAACATATACCGGTGAGCATGGAAGGCACCTGCTGGGCAAGGTATGGCTTAATTAGGCGAGGCCTCCGGCTCGGGCGTGTAAGAGAGAAAGCACGTGGCATGTGATATCCTCCTCCTTCCCCCCTTACTCTCTTTAGCTTTATCCGTATATCTCTCTCTCTCTCTCTCCCGCCTCGCCCTCTTCCTCCCTCCCTCCTCTTCATTGCCCCCGCTGTCCTCTGAAAGGTACATACATAAGCAACCACCCTAGCTCATGTAAGCCCCAAAGCAAATAGTATGGTTGGGTTAGTTGAGATCACATGGTTTGTGTTTAATGTGAATTGTCTGGTGTGACAGCATAGCAGTAAGATGAACAGTAAAGTCAGTTGTTTTTATTTGCTGATTACAGGATGGACTAAATACGTAGACATGCATAGTAGAGCAGATACGTTTTTCTTTATTTTGATGACACCAACATCCAGAGTAGCCTGGTTCCCCACCAAGTATCAAATATGTAAATGTCACTATTCTGTTGTTATATAATAAAGCTGGCAGATTGTATCTTGTATAAACCTGTGAAAACCCCAATAAAGACGATTTAAAAAAAAAAAAATCAGTAGGAGTGAGAGGAACTCAAGGAGTTTTACTCTGCGGAATTCCATGAGCGGCGGAATTTCGGCACATCGTGCTGCTTGGGCTGATTTTTAGTGCCAGGAGCTTGTTCTGAGCTGCAAAATCAAACCTAACAGCACCACGCTCCGAGCCAGAGGGCGCTGCTTCTTTCTGCCTCTTGAGTAGATTTTCTATTCCAGCAGCAGCTTTCTCAGTGCGAAAGGTAGTGATCTGCTGTGACCACCCGCTTTGAGAAATAACGCTGGGATTTGTCCTAGTGCTCAATTTTTCTTGCTCACACTCACCAACCTTGGCGAGCTGCACATGAAAAAACTCCACCACGTGGCAGTTCACTGAGTTTTTCTGGAACTTTACGCTCCAAGTGGAGCACAGAGTGGTCAAAATGTAGCGAACGCCGTCGGCGGAGCGGAGTTTACTGCCCACCCCTAGGTATCAGGTCCTGCTGCTCTAGCTAAATGCATAAACATTTTGTTCTTGTTTACATTGTGTGTGTATAGAAAATCTTAGTCAACTGCATAATCAGCAATTGAAGAGAGATTATTACATGGCGATACACATTTTCATTGTGCTGCACCCATTTATTGTTGGGTACCACAGGATGGCTTAATTTACTAAAGGACTTGCATTTACTAAGGCCTTTATATCATATGTCTGAATTCCTGTCATTCATCTCATCCCATTTTCCCTGAAAAAAACTGAGGCAATGACTTTTCGTCATGTGGACAGCAACTGTATACAACCCGTATATATAGTACACAATGCTATTTAAAACGTTATCAGAACATGGTTGTATGACGTTACAACGCATGCCATTACAACGCATGCCGTTACAACGCATACCTTTACCCCTACTTGTTGTCGGGGGTGCGCTGGAAGTTGGAATAGTATAATTTACTATTCCAACTCCAGTGTGTGCAACAGTAGGGAAGGTGTTGGAGTTAACTCCAACACCTTCTACCCCTGCAACAAGGCTTTCGCGTTGTAACGACATGCGTTGTAATGGCATGCGTTGTAACGCTTTCGTTGTAAAGGCTGTTTCCCTCAGAACAGGCACACAAGTCATCATTAGAACTAGACTGTAACATTAACAAGTTTTTCATTTATAACTGACTTGACCAAGCTATATTCGGTTCAACCAAATGCATACGAAGACACTGAGGAATCTTCATTGGTAAAACGGAAGGATGTAATGCACATAATGGACAATGACCTCGAATTTTCAATTGTAGCCTGTGTTCGCTATCTTCTGGCTTTAATTTCTCAAACTACTCAAAATCAATATGAAAGTACAGACATATAACTATTAGGTGAAACATGCATTCCTAATCGAAAGGTGTTCTAAGCAGGGCATCATGAATAAAATGTCCATATTAACAGATAAAGGCCAAACCGTTCAGAGCTTCTTGGACATGAATTGAACTTCGGAAAGTTACAGGAAAATAGCATTTGTTCCAAATATCTATCATACCCGGAGGGTTGAAATCAAGTATTCAAGTCACCAGCCAGCAAGAGTAAAGCTTTGGATAGTGAGAATGAATATCAATGAGAGCTGCTTCCAGTGATCTTACTAAATTGCCATCCTTACAAAAAATCCAAATGGAAGGTAGATATTTCGTAATACTTACTGATTTACTGCATTTGCTTTAGTATATACATGTAATAGACTTACCAACCACTAGTACTTGATACGGGAATAGACAGAAATTATTGAGACCAACATTAGCAGCCCTCCTGGCCTCCATTCATTACTGTTTGCTACCAGGGCCGGACTGGCTTTTGGAATGCTGCCGAGCTGGGGGCTGATGTCACTGCGGTGGGGGCTAATTTCGTTGATGGAGACCTGCGTGTGCTACGAAATAAACAAAGCAAAACGAATTTCGTTCAGCACACGCAGGTCCCCATCAACGAAATCAGCCCCCAGCTCGGCAGCATTCCAAAACGCCCGGTAGCCAGTCCGGCCCTGTTTGTTACCACCTGTAAACCAAGATGCAAATCCAGGAACTAAAGGGCAATCCCTAAGCCAAGTTCCCTGAAGAAATATAATGCCATACTTAAAGAAAGCATTAAGTAAATGAAGATTATATAAATGATTAAAAGCATGCACTTTCCAGGACAGGAGACTTAAGCCAATATGGACCCCTTCTCGTTTTCTACATCACTCAAACAAGAATTTTCAGTAGTCTCCAGTGAGCTAAAAACATAATAACTAATGCAATTCTGGTAAGTACTCGTACCTGGTTAGATTGTCCGTTAGTTGGGGTGGACACGGAGTTAGGAGCAGCTATCTAGATCATGGGTTGGGCCACCAACTGTCTTAATTTATACTCTTCGGGTTTCTTTTGAATTTGCCTCATGTATGGCTTTCTTGAAGGATCATCTACAAAAATGACATATTGAGGAATCAACTGGCATGGCCCCTCTGCCATCACTTGCACGAATAACTTCCCTCCCACTTTGCGCTGCGGTGAGAACGCACTGTGAAGCCAGGCATAATCACATAGTGAAGGTTCGCTGCATGCCAACACTTTGAGAAGGTCATGACATCAGTAAGTCTTACTCGTCTTCACGTGAGATTTCAGCATGCGGTGGCCATTTTGGGTGCAGCCTTCTATAAAGACCATGGCCTGTCTCATTACCAGCGCCAGTTCCTGTGAGCAGCTGGAGGGGTAACATTGCGGGAACAGTTTTTTCAAGCCTTACTTGTTTTTACCTACCAGCAGCATCCACATGCTGTCCTCATGGTTGCTCGTTTTAGGTCAGAATCTGGATTGCAGTTAAGCCATCCAGGCATCTAGAAGAAAACAAGAACTCACTCCCAAGGACATAACACGGTAAGAGTGACCCAGAATGAAAGAACTCTTTTTACAAAACAAAGATCCGATATCTTGCAGCGCTTGTTTAATTAATCAATATATCAAATATCAAAACAATTCAAGCCTGGAATCCTTTGTGTAATAAGAGGGTGGAAACAGACAGTTACAGGTTAACCTAGAGATAATCTATGGATGGAGGACGTCCAAACGGAAATGTGAAAACCTCAGAAGCAGCGAGACTCCGGTAAACTGGGAAGGCAACAGCTGACATTTCAGATCGTTGACTTCTTTGTACAGTTCAATCAATCAATCAATCAATCATGTCACTTATAAAGCGCACTACATACCCGCGAGGGTCTCAAGGCGCTGGGGGAAGAGGGGGGTGGTGCTGCTACTGATCGAAGAGCCAGGTCTTGAGGAGTCTTCTGAAGGCCAGTAGGTCTTGGGTCTGTCGGAGGTTGGTGGGGAGGGTGTTCCAGGTCTTGGCGGCGAGGTGGGAGAAGGATCTGCCGCCGGCGGTCGTTTTCCGGATGCGGGGGACTGTGGCGAGGGCGAGGCTGGTGGAGCGGAGCTGGCGGGTGGGGGTGTAGAAGCTGAGTCGTCTGTTGAGGTAGGCTGGTCCGGAGTTGTGGAGTGCTTTGTGTGCGTGGGTGAGGAGCTTGAAGGTTATCCTCTTGTTGACAGGGAGCCAGTGCAGGTCTCTCAGG
Organism: Calotriton arnoldi; assembly: GCA_963921515.1. Taxonomy (NCBI): domain Eukaryota; kingdom Metazoa; phylum Chordata; class Amphibia; order Caudata; family Salamandridae; genus Calotriton; species Calotriton arnoldi. The sequence goes on along the minus strand of CAWUFW010000350.1, from coordinate 3,065,526 downwards.
TGGGGTGTGATGTGGCTGCGTCGGGGGATGTCGAGGATAAGACGTGCAGAGGCGTTCTGGATGCGTTGCAGCCGTCTCAGGAGCTTAGCCGTCGTTCCTGTGTAGAGGGCGTTTCCGTAGTCCAGCCTGCTGGTGACGAGGGCCTGGGTGACTGTTTTTCTTGTTTCGGTGGGGATCCACTTGAAGATCCTGCGGAGCATTCGGAGGATGTTGAAGCAGGATGAGGAAACGGCGTTGACCTGCTTAGTCATGGAGAGGGTGGGGTCGAGGATGACCCCTAGGTTGCGTACGTGGTCGGTGGGTGGCGGGGCTGTTCCCAGTGATGTTGGCCACCAGGAGTCATCCCAGGCTGAAGGGTTGGAACCAAGGATGAGGACCTCCGTCTTGTCCGAGTTCAGCTTCAGGCGGCTGGTCCTCATCCATTCGGCGACGGCCTTCATTCCTTCGTGGAGGTGGGCTTTGGCGGTGTGAGGGTCTTTGGTGAGGGAGAGGATCAGCTGGGTGTCGTCGGCGTAGGAGATGATGTTGAGGTTGTGCTGTCGGGCGACGTGGGCGAGGGTGCCATGTAGATGTTGAACAGCGTTGGGCTGAGGGAGGAGCCTTGGGGTACGCCGCAGATGATCTTGGTGGCCTTGGATCGGAAGGGGGCGAGGCGGACGCTTTGTGTTCTGCCGGAAAGGAAGGATGTGGTCCAGTCCAGGGCCTTCTCTTGGATCCCGGCGTCGTGAAGGCGTGTTCGTAGTGTGTGGTGGCAGACCGTGTCGAAGGCGGCTGATAGGTCCAGGAGGATGAGGGCTGCTGTTTCTCCGTTGTCTAGCAGGGTCCTGATGTCATTGGTGGCGGCGATGAGGGCGGTTTCGGTGCTGTGGTTGCTGCGGAAGCCGGACTGGGAAGGGTCCAGGATGTTGTTCTCCTCGAGGTAGCGGGTCAGTTGTTTGTTGACGATTTTCTCGGTGACCTTCGTGGGGAACGGGAGCAGAGAGATGGGTCGGAAGTTCTTGAGGTCCTTGGGGTCTGCCTTGGGTTTCTTGAGTAAGGCGGTGATCTCGGCGTGCTTCCAGCTTTCCGGGAAGGTTGCTGTCTTGAAGGAGATGTTGATTATTTTCCGGAGATGGGGCGCGATGGCTGTACTGGCTTTGTTGAAGATGTGGTGAGGGCACGGGTCTAGCGGTGAACCGGAGTGGATGGTGTTCATGATCTCGCTGGTGTCCTCGTCGTTGATGTTGGTCCAGGAGAGCAGGCGGTTGGTGGTTGTGGGGGCAGTGGTCTCGGTGGTTGCCGGGGCGGTCGTGGTGTTGAAGCTGTCGTGGATGTCGGCGATTTTGCGGTGGAAGGAGGTGGCCAGTGAGTCGCACAGGTCTTGCGACGGCTGGATGTCGTTGGTGTTGGAGCTGGGGTTGGAGAGTTCCTTCACGATGTTGAAGAGCTCTTTGCTGTTGTGTGCGTTGTTGTCTAGGCGGTCTTTGAGTGAGGCCCTTTTGGCGGATCTGATGAGGTGATGGTGATTGCGGGTGGCGCTCTTGTGGGCGGCGTAGCTGTCCGCTGTCCGTTCGTGGAGCCAGATCTTCTCCAGTTTTCGGCATGTTCGTTTGGAGGCCCGGAGGTCTTCGGTGAACCAGGTGGCTTTCTTGCTGGTGTGGCTGTTGGGCGGATTCTTGAGCGGGGCGAGGGTGTTGGCGCAGTCATCGATCCACTGTCTGAGGTTGCGGGCGGCGGTGTCGGGGTCGGAGGGTTCGGCGGGTGGGCTCAGGGCGAGGGTTGTGGTTAGCTGGTCTTCCGTGACTCTGCTCCAGCAGCGGCGAGGCATTTGTTCGGTGCGGTGGTGCGTGGTGGGCTTCCTGTAGGTGAAGTGGATGAAGTGGTGGTCAGTCCAGTGGGGTTCGGAGGTGTGGTTGAAGGAGACGTGTGGGCTTGCGGAAAAGATGGAGTCTAGCGTGTGGCCGGCGGCGTGGGTGGGTGTAGTCACGAGCTGTCTGAGTCCGAGGGTGGCAAGGTTGTCGATCAGGGTGGTGGAGTTGGTGTCCTTGTTGTTCTCGAGGTGGAAGTTCAGGTCCCCGAGGAGGATGTAGTCCGTGGAGGCGATGGCGTGTGTGCTGACGAAGTCAGCAATGGAATCGCTGAACTGTGGTCGGGGTCCGGGGGGTCTGTAGATGAGGGTTCCTCTGAGGGTGGTGTTGGGATCGGTGTGGATCTGGAAGTGCATGTGTTCGGCGGTGCTGAGGGTGTCGTCGGTGTTGGTTGAGACTCTGAGGGTGTTCCTGTGGACGATGGCGATGCCTCCTCCGACTCCGTTGGTGCGGTCCCTGCGGGTGATCTTGTATCCGTCCGGGATGGCAATGGCGATGTCGGGGGCTGAAGCGGGATTCAGCCAGGTCTCCGTCAGGAATGCGACGTCTGGGGAGGTTGAGTCGAGAAGGTCCCAGAGTTCAGAGCCTAAAATATCTCCTTGTAATGGCACGCGGTGTTCTTCAGTTAAACACTTCCTTGGAGCGAAGGTCCATACATGTTTAGAGAAGCTACTTGCTGTGATTGTGGTGTTGATTTAATCATGTATTTTATTAAAGTGAAAAACATGGAGAATAAGATTCGGTGAAAATACCGTTGCCTAAGAAGGAATCCCCGGAGCACAGCTGATGAAGGGATGCAATCGGGTATCAAGTCCAGGTTAGTAGTTCAATGGCAGAGAAGAGTTGAGTAAAAAAAGCTCTAGCAGTTGAAAAGTAAGCCAGGGGCTGAATATTGTGTGCACATACAGGACTCAGCCCTGCCAAGTACCACGCATCAGGCGTTAGACTAACGCATTTCAGTGTGGTGGTCTGCATCACCGCACTGAAATGCAAAGTCACGCATATTGCGCCTCCTCTGCCGTCAACTGCCCGGAGCACTGGCTGCTAATATACCATTTAGTGACTGAGATACCTGGAGTGGCAGCGCGCACTGCGCGCTAGTCCCGGCAAGCTTGGGGGCTGGCTGTGATCTAGCTGTAACTGCTAGAATATAATAAACATCATGATTTAATCATCGCACAGCCGCAGCATATTTCTGAGACATTTCACTCACTGACAACGCCCACAAACCCGACCCCACCGACGGCTGACTGAACCATGGACTGCCTGGTGGCAGCCTGAGTGGTTCGCCGCCTAAAACACACGTGACTGACTGCAGGTAGCTGAGTTGAGCTGTGAGGCCGGAGAGCCTCTCTGAACTCTGCAAAAAAGTAAGTGCCCAGTCTAGCCCCATATGTATCGTTCAAAGTTGGCGGTCGTAATAAAAATATGCTTGTATACGCACCACGGCAGCTGACAGCAGAGGAGGCGCAATATGCGTGACTTCACATTTCAGTGCAGTGATGCGGACCACCACACTGAAATGCATTAGTCTAACGCCTGATCCGTGGTACATGGCAGGGCTGACGATTTGGTTTTTGTTGTGGCGGGCAAAGAGAAGTCAAGACGAGAGCATATCTTTAACATGACTATCATGCTCCTGGCCTCCTCCCGACCCCCAGACAACATAATGACTGTCTCTGACGCTGCTGGACGCCCTTTCAATTATGTACATTCGCACCCTAAGGAGCCAGAGGCATGGGCCCATGTTCATACTGCTCACAGATTTCCTCATTGATAAAAGTTAAACTCTGCCTGCCTACCTTGTAAGGAGCAAGAGAGCCCTGCTGCAGCTCTGGGAACAGCTGCCATCCTGGGACCGCAATAATGAAGAGGTCAGTTGAAAATAATCACGTTCCAAAGAGCAGCACAGTGCATTTGTTTAGAGGTATATTTTTTGCCCTTTGACCAAATATTTATAATTAATGACATTATTATCGTAATTGAGTTACATTCTTTGTCTTAATGAGTGGCACTGTTTTAAATGGGTAACTACTTCAGCAGCCAACATGAATGTTAACACATTTAATTTGGGTCTGTAAAGCAAAAGGAATTTTGGTGAAAACTATTATCAAAAGCGTTCTCACTTTGCACTGCAGCCTATGGGTTATGTGAAAGGCTGGTTACAAGAAGGTATTAAAAAATGGAACTTTCAAGAAAAAAGCTATTGGTAGCTGTCTTTAGTTCGTTTCTAAGTGTCAAAGATAAGGCAGTGAAGTGCTACTCCTAAATACCCTGAAAGCCTATAAATGTCACTCATGAGCAAACTAAAAACTTTGCAACTATGCCCATACCAGCCAGAACCAGAGCACCCGCCCCCTAACTAACACAACTTACTGAAACTACAGAAAATGAGTTAACTGGCTGGTGAGATCCAGTTTATCCGGGCAGAGAAAGACCCAGCAGAGTTATCACAGGGCTCTCTCTGTCACCGTTATCACAGGGCTCTCTCTGTCACCGTTAAACAACATCCTGTTTCTTCCTCAAGCGACAATTGCTCCAACCAACTACCAACACCAGTCAACCTGGGTACTCAGTAATCAATACTGCACAATCCGCATGGTGCAGCTGAGATCATCTTCTGAGCAGCGGCAGTGCCTGCCAGCCCTCTGTTGCTGAGCACTACAGTCACCCAGTCTGTCTCCCATTAGTGCCCTTCCATTTCTGGTGTTTTGCAGCAGTTTTAAGATATTCTTAGAGTTTTTTGTTGCTAAAATGGGTGTAATCTCTGATATTTATGTTTCTCTCGTCTTCATTGCTTGATTTTGCTTGCAAAGAAGTGTCACTCATAATTACAATGAAATTATGAAACTGTCACACATAGCAATCTGAAACCTTGGCAGCTATGATGACTACAATGCAGGCTGGTCTGGGGTGGCCTGGGCACTAGAGTGACAGTGCCAGTGAAGGAAGAGGCTAGTACCGGCACTAGAGACTCTAGTGTTCTTCCCCCTATCCCAACCCTCTCCCTTGTTCCTTAGCGCTGCTGCCTGTGAGACCTAACCGGAAGTAGTGTTTTAATACAGGGGTGAGTCAGGGTCACATCGCTCCTGGCCTGAGTGGCTGCATGCTTTTTTGACACTAAAAAACACCACATGATCCTTCATCGGGGTAGTGCAGACCTAGGTATCCAAATCCCCGATCAATGATATCCCCTCTTGACGTAGCTGAGTCTCCCTGAGTCATCCCTAATTTCATGTGTGAAGCATACAATTACAACTTTTTTATACAAAATCCACGAAATAGATGTCAGATAATATATTCAGAGATATTGCAGGGATTTTCATAAATACTGTAAGAGTCTAGGAGGGATTTAAAGGTATTTCTCCCCAACCACACACACACATTCCAAAAAGCACTGGTTCTGAATTAACAGAAAGAGTGCCACCAGGCTGCTCATGTGCAGCATTGTCGCTCTTATTTCACCCACTCTGGTACTGGCAACGGAAGCAGCCTCCCTACTACTCTTAGATAGCTCAGGACTACTCTTATCCCGAGATAAGACTTCACTATAGATTGGAACGGGTCTAACTTGGTGGAAATAGTCATGTGTGGATTCAGTAGGCGCTGCTTCAGTTGCCAAGGCTCGGGTGTTTTCCACCCAAAAGTACATTGTAGGTAAAGCAGACCTCTAAGTCCTTCTTAACAGACCCTGAAGAGTTCCCTTTCACGGTTCAGGATATTGTCTGTATTAATAGACTAATTTAGGATGCTGGAAAACAGAAACAAATAAATCAGTGTGATTAGCCGTGCTTTTTCCTTCTGTGAGTCTCTTGGCATTAAAATGATTGCTCACCACAGAGTTTATATCCGGCTGCTATAACACTGATTACTGACTTTATTTCTCCCAAAAGCCTTGGCTGAGTAGGTTGACTTTTATTTATATATGCTAAGTCTTCAAGGGAACCCTGCAGTGTCGCTTGCATTGGCATCTATAAATCATCTTGGTTGTCCCACAAAATTGGTGTTCAATAAAGATAACCATTCAGTCTCCTCGGGCCTCCCGTCTCACTCAGTCGCCTTACTACATTAGGGTGAGGCAGCTAAAAAAACTAAAATAATCAAGGCTGTGGTTGGGTGAGGTATGTTTTTGTAGGAAACGGAGCGCATGGTAAGGAATGTTGGATGTGTGTGAGGTCTGAGTGTTCTGTGTACATGTGTGGCTGTAGAATATAGGGGTATGGAATGTGTGCAGCTGCAGTTGGTGTGGAAGACTTGTTTTCGTGGCTGTACCTCATCTGCGCTCCTTCAAGTTCTCCTGTACCCACCTAATAACTCCACTTGGAGACTTATCTTCGAGCCCTGTTGTCCTTGCTTTATCATCTCTATGATGGCAATGAGCTGAGGCAAAGGGGGGCAAGGTACCCAAGGTCATCAGAAGCCGCCGACCGCAGCATCTCTTCATCCTTCTCCTTCATCCTTCTTACAGATGCTTTGCTGCTTGCTTAGTACAGGAGTTTCATAGGACCATGGTGCTGTATGTTGGATGTTTTTAACTGTGCTCTGTCCCAGTGAAAGGACAGTGGTTCACATATTCGTTTCACCATCGACCTTGTGAAAAAGGGCCACACTTGGAAGGACCAACCTCCCACAGAAAACAGATGCATTACACGCATAAGGTGGCCAATGCAAATTACGTCCTGGACCTTTGAGTCCAGACTTTTAATCCAATTGTAAAAAACCATGCACATTTTTGGAGCATGGTGGCCATCTTGAATTTTGCCAGTCCAGCCTGCGTGAGGGTGCAGGTGCACTTAGTTATAACATCTTCACCATTCATTGCCTGCTCCCTTAATGCTGATTCTCTACATCTCAACCTCTTCAATTTCTCATGACTTGCATCTCCAGGTGACAGGCACACATTATAGACAAATCTAGTAGGTGCCTGCATCCTCATCTAATTCTTGCTGCTTCCCCATCCAGTGATTTGCACACCCAGCCAGGATTGTCGATTGGAGGGTCATGCGATATATTTGAGCTGTCTTCCCTCTACAATGATAAATTCACCTAATCTGGATTGTTAACTGCAGTGCATTTTATTGGAGTCTGTTATCCTTATTATGGTGGCAGACACACTTCTCTTATTGAAACTATTCGATGCTATGTTCGATTCTGTCCATTCCATTGCTATCCATATTTACGCTTCCTGTAGAATACCTGTGTTTTACCTGTATTTTTTATCCATTCGCATGCAATTTTAACATACACATGTTTACAATTTTCTTTTTGAAATACTGTATTCACTTACCATGTGAAGTACTTTGGACGGGTAAGTCTCAGATTCCCATCAAACAGGAAGTTATTGAGGTCAAAGCATTGGATAAAGTGGGATTAATTTCCTGGTTTAAAAATGGCAAGTTGTAGCTGTATAAACTAGGTTTGGGTGAAGTCTGGGACAACCCAGAGAACTTGACTAAAGAAATGGTAGCTAAATTGAAGTCTAGATACTGGGATTATATTCTGGGTAACTGGTTGTTTTCATCTGCACATGGCACTTTAACTGGTCGTTTTATTGATATCAAATGCACCTTGACCTTCAAATTATTTATGGATGGGATAGAATCCTTATTAGCATGATCTGTGTTTTTAAAATTCAGATATGGGATTTTACAGGTAAACTTAGTCAAACGTAAGTGGAAGCTGAGCTTTACTACACCATTGTGTCCGGGGTGCAAATCTAACACTGAATCTGTGGAGCATTTTATGTTTTTTTGCCCTGCTAATTGAAAACCAGGAGATGGATAATCCCAGTTTGTCGGCTACTTTCTATTAAACGACTCACAGATGCTATTCGAATTTTAAGCTATGAAAATACTGAGTTGATTGTGTTCTCAGTGTCAAGGTATCTTTTGTATGCTTGGCACATTAGATGTAAAATATATGATACAACTTAACATCTTTATGATATAGCCCGATTTTAAGCACATTCACTTTTTATGGCAGTTGGTGCAGCTAAACTTAGATTGTTGTTAAAGGCTCTTGCACTTTACTGATGGATAAGCTTTTAAGCATATTATATATAGCCAGAAGTACCAATCATGTCTTAATAACTATGGACACATATGTTTAATGTATATTGGAATCTAGACAGGTGCTACCATTTCTGTATTGCTAGGGGAATAACAACTATCGTATATTTAGTTGAAATTGTATTTTTTTTTAAATTGATGATGTATTTTTATATTTTGATATATTGTATTTATTCCTATTTTATGTGCAGCTGTGTTTTATGATCATATACTGATCGATTTAAACTCCTACTCCTACTACTACTACTACTACTACTGTTCCCCCACCATCATTTCCCCATGGTCCAGGAGAGCTACCCATAGAATGGGATATCTGGCTAGATATATTCTTGGCATATGTTGATACCTTGGAGTATGATCAATGTACATCATAATGGAAACTGTCATTAATGAAGCACAGTTTTGGTGGACAAGGTCTACAAGGATATAAAACTTTGCCTCCTTTGGTTAATTCAAGCAGTATTGACATCTTTGAAGATGCTATTAAAAAATGAGACTAGAGAGGGCAAGGTGGTCAATACTGTAATGGGGAGATTCCATTTTTTTCTCTCCAGAAAGCAGGCTGAAGAGGAAACCATAGAAGATTACATGGCTGCCGTTAGGTCTCCGGTTGTCTCTTGAGACTTAGAGTTTATAAATTGCAAACAAGTTCTTTACAATCAGATTCTGATGTGAACAAATAGCAAGAAGGTGCAAGAGTGGATGTGTGTGTGGGACCTGACTTAACTTTAAGTACAGCTATTGAGACAGCTAAAGGCATCGAGCAATATGAAAATTTGTGTTGAAGAGAAAGAGTGATGTGTTTTTTCCATATGAACATGGTCAATAAAAAAGGTGGCTGCAATGGCACTCAAAAGGGTTTGTTGGGAAGGAAAATCAGGAATTAGACAAGAAAAGAGCCTATGTGAATTGTTTCCATTGTGGCAGTACCTTCCTTTGGGGGCCATTTTATGAGATACCATGCTGTCACCAAATGTTGTGTGAAATGCAAGAAAGAATCATTTTGGACAGGTGTCCAAAAACAGTAAGAAAGTAAATATAATTTTGAAAGATGAGGGAGAAACAGCTGAAGAGGATCAGATATTGAATCCCAACATATCAGACTCCCCATTCAGGTAACATCACTGGAAGGAAAGGTTTCCTTACCGGGACAGTTAAGATTTATGGTAAAGAAGTTCTGCTTATGTTTGATTCTTGTGCATGGTACACTATTGGGATTAAACAATTGATCAATGATTTGTGGGATGGCCATGTTTTGCACAAACCTGACTTGCACCCCGGAGGGTATACAAGTCATGAGATCAATTTATTAGGGTATATTTGGGGTGAAACTGATTTCCACTGCAACTGCCCCACGGTAACATTTATGTGGTGGATATGGGGGAGGTGATTCTGGGGTGGCCATATCAGGAAAAATTGATGATAAAATTGGACCCTGGATTGGACCTCAGAGTATAAGTTTTGATGATCCCAGTGCAGGGGTAAAAACGATTAGTCTGAGTGATCAAGAAGATGATGACAATGCTTTGGTTATGATGTGCCTGGTTGTTTTCAGTGACAAGCAAATATCGCATCATCCAGAAAATGGGGTGGTCCTGGTCAAACTCAAGGTGAGAAATGGCCCTTTGAATTAGAAGGTGAACTTCAAGGATATTTTTAGCGACTTGTGCAAAAGAATACAATCAAACCCATTAAGTCTTCAGAATGGGGTTCCCCATGGTTATTTCTCTTGTGAGCTCAAGGGAGCTGAGACTGTGTACTGACATAAGACGTTAAAATGACGCTATCTGCGTGGAGGGCCATCCCCTTCCAAACTTGCCTGAGATGGTATCGTCATTGAGTGGTGCCACTGAGTTCTCCACTAAAGATCTTGCTAGTGCATACCACCAGGTCCTATTAGCCCCAGAATCTAAATACTTTGGGGGATATCCCCAAGAACGCGTGTTAACTATCGCCAAAATCGATTAATGCAACTTCTCACATCGCAGTCCATCGCGGGAATATAACACCGTGTTAATGCAGCATTCACAACCCGGCGGCACCATGCAATAGCCTCACTATAACGCGACAAATGCCCGTGTTAAAATCACCGCGACGCCGAAAAAATGCGAAACCCCAACGCGAAAAAAGTTGCGACGTCCCAAATCGCGAAACAAAACCAGCGATAACCAGCGACAGGCCTGCGATTCCCACGCGGCATACGGGAAAATGCACCATAAAAGCAGAGGAAAAAAACCTAAAAAAATGTAACTGCGTACCACCATGGACGCACCCGGACCGAGTGCACAGGACAACGCGAACCCCACAAGCCCCACAGACGACCAGCCAGGAACCCCGGGGCCGGGGAAGGGCAAGGAGAAGAGGAAGAGGGAGACGGGGTTCAGTCCGCAGGAAAACCAGATCATCGTCACGGAGGAGACAGAACACAACCAACAACTGTACGTCACCTCCACTGTGTCATCGGCAACACAAGCGGAAACATGGCAGTACATCGTGAACAACGTGAATGCAGTCGGAGTGTCGAGGAGGACAATGGAAGAGGACAAGAGGCACTGGAATGACGTGAAGGGCAAAACCAAGAAGAAACACTATGCCAACTTGAAAGCAGCAACGCAGATTGGAGGTGGGGGACCAGTGGCACACAAGGAGCTGGATGACAGTGAGAAAATGGTGGCCACAGTCATCAGTCAGGATACGGTGCCAGGAGTTGGGGATCGGGACACTGCTCAACATGACCTGACACAACATCAACAGGGTGAGTACCGACCAGGGACTGGGGGGAAGGGGGGAGATGGGCACAATGGCACACATGCATAATTAAGTACAGCACACTGCACACCCACAATGACTCTGGAACATGTCCCTAATCCCCGTGCCACATAGCAGCACACATACAGATACTCAGGGAATGTGTGTCGCATTGAATTTATTTGCACATGCTGTGCCTGTGGCCATTTTGCACTGTCTTATGATTGCCAAGCACTGACACAATGTGACGTCCTCATGTGAAGAAATTGTCAATGATGTTGTTCGTACGGGCTATTCCTGCTGCAGCTGCAGTGGGGTGTGGTCCACCTGCCTCATCTTCCTCATCATCGTCCGGTGCATCTGGCACACGTAACCATGGGTCATTGGTGCATACACATATGTTGTGCAACACACAACATGCAACGATCATCTTGCACACGATGACGGGGCTGTACAGGAGCCTCCCACCTGTGATGTCCAGGCACCTGAAACATGACTTCAACACGCCAAATGTGCGTTCCACGATGCCCCTGGTGCGTTTGTGGGCCGCATTGTACTGCCTCTGGGCCTGTGTGTTCGGGGCTCAGAGGGGTGTCATCATCCAAGGGCAGAGTGCATATCCCTGATCACCTGTGACAGTGCAGAGAGACATGAGTCAATAGTTGGTTCTGCATAATGTGTTGGCAGGCTCACTAGTTCATTGGCATGTGATATGTGTGTCATAGTGATTCCGGTTTGACATGTACTGCTAGTAGCAAATGAGCGCCATCAATGTGCATTACGTAGCCTCACTGCTGCTCCTCCCTCCCCCGAGCCTATTTCCTCGTGTGCGCTGCGCGCTTGCATCACCTGCACTCCTACGGCACACCATTGTCATGCCTGTCTGCGCATGTCCACAAGCCTGACAACGACACTGTGAGGTTGTGCGTTGAAGGTGGTCGGCCACGTGTGTGTAGGCCTATGGCAAGGATAGGGCGGACACAGATGTGGAGTACATGGCTGGCCGAAGTCGCGATGCGGTCAAGTCAAGACCTTTGGCTCATGCTGCGGTAATAGCGATACACACACAACAGTTGGCATGTATGATCCCGGACCCAGAGCGGTCTTGCACTCATTCATTAATCCCCTCGTCCGAGCCCGCACTCGGGGGCATGTTACATTGCAACTTTGTCCATTGCGGGACGGGTGGCGCCGACACCACAACAAAGACACACGCATCAGGTACCAAATTGGCATGCCCAACACTTAACCACGCCCAGAGCCCCGGGGTGATCATCCACACACCTACGCTGGACTGCCGTACGCCAGCCCACTCCGGCAACGCCTACAGGGGGGTACGACACAGCTACATGTCCCAGGTCTACCCCACTGCCTGAGGTGACATGGTTGCGTCCGCTGTACACAGCACAATGCAATGTGGTCGGGCCCGGGGCCCTCATGCACACACAATGACCACACGGACACACTTAGATAGTTTGTGGAACTGGCTACGGGCACGTGCACCCGGTCCCTTTATTGCCAGGGTCACATGTCCAGTGACGCCTGTGCTGGATGGGTGTGGGGTGAGTGTAAGCCAGCCCTCAGGGAGTTGTTGGCGCTGGCAACAACTACAACAGTGATCAGACAATCAGAAGTTCAAAGTTCAAACAGCAAGGGTCCACGACTTGAGCTGCACAGAGTTAGTGGCCACGGATGCACTGCGGCCGGCACAGGCACACTGCCACGGGACGGTGACTACCGGTGCACTGAGGTAGGGCCATGAGAGCTGAGCGGGTTCTCGTCGATGTCCAAGGTGATTGTCGCAGAGGGTTTTGGGGGACAGTGGAAGGTGTTCTTCCAGGGCATGATACAGAGGGCAGTACCAAGCAGACACATGCAATATGGAGGAGATGAATGCTACAGACTCATGTTTAACACCAAGTCATTACCAGCCACATGATGATGAAGACAACCCCCAGGCCATTGACTGAGACGCCACCAAAGTTCAACCAGATGGTGTCCATGAATTTCGGGGCACAGAGTTAGTGGCACCAGAGCTGAAAGGGGATGCAGTCTGCGATGAGGCCTGTACAATGGTATAAACTCTGCCATAAATAGATCAAGGCTCAGTTCCAAATGTGTAACCTACTTGACCGTAGTGTGGGCTGGAGGCAGCGGTCAGCAGGGGCCCCCAGCCACGTGTCCTTGGCTTGCGATGCACAGAGTCAGTGGCACCAGGGCAGTTGTTGGTGGGGTTCGGTCACCTCCGTAACGAGGATCCTGTTCGTCATCCGGACTGAATCGCGTCTTCCTCTTACTCCTCTCCTAGCGTGCAATGATACGGACTCTGCCATTGTAAAATCAAGGCTCAGTTCCAAATGTGTGACCTACTTGACCGCAGTGTAGGCCTGAGGCAGCGGTCAGCGCAGGGCAACGGCTGTTCAGGCAGCTCCTCCTGGTACTCTCACACATGACGTTGGAATGCCATGTGGCGATGATTTGTGGTTGACAGAGGTAGTGGCACCAGAGCTGTGCGTGTGTGCAGCCGGCGACGATGCCGTGTCCTGCCTGGTATGGATTGTATTGGATTTGTGTGAGGCCTGCTGGACCGCAGGGTAGGCAGTACACAGGTGAACCCCGCGGTGCTGGGCCGCAGTGTAGGCCGAAGGCAGTAGTCAGCATGGGCCCACAGACACATGCCGTTGGAATGCAATGCACAGAGTCGGTGGCACCACATCATAGGGAGTACGGTGATATAAACCCTGCAATAAACGTATGTACTCTGCCATTGTATAATCAAGACTCAGTTCCAAATGTGTGACCTGCTGGACCGCAGTGTAGGCCGGAGGATGCGGTGGAGTACGTCAATGAGAAAGGAGTAATGGGGGGCCTGTGTCGCGGAGGCTGTGATGGTCTGAGGAGGCTGCCATGGTCGCGGGCCTCGGGCTTGGAGCTTTCACTGGCACGTGGTGGGCCCTCTTTGACACACGGCGGTGTCGGCAGGTGAGCAGTGCGGCCTGGCTGCGCTGGGGCGGGCCTGACGCGTTTTGGGAGCAGCGGCCTGGGGTGCAGCAGGCGCACAGGATCGCAGGCACCGCCGCTCACGGCGTTGGCCTCGTGGCGGGGTGAGAGGCGCCACCCTGGCAGATACGTTGGCCATTCCGGAAGAGAATCACGCCCAGAGTAACGGGCTTTTTATTAACACCCCTACGCTGGCCTGGCGTACGCCGGGACAGCCCACTACGGGCACGCTTACAGGGGGGGACGTAACAAGCTACATTTCCGCATTGTTCCCCGCTGGCTGTGGTTACATGGTTGCGTCCACTGTCCAGTACACTCCAGACCCCAGCAGTGTATGTCGACATGGAAGTGTCTGTGGTCTGCATACTGCAGTCTGTCCAGCACATCCACTGCACACTTGGCATTGTGTGCATTCTTATTCATGGGTCACTTGCCTCCTTTGCACATGCCGGGTTCCCACCTCTCCCCACATTCTGCTATTGTGTGGCTGAGGTGCCATGCTGTTGATGGTTTGTGTAGATGGCTAGCCCAGGTTGCCACAGTAAGTAGTGTTGTCGTGTTTGGAATGTGGGGATGTTGGTTGTCATGTTGTATGTGATTTTGTGACGTGTGCATTCCCAGAGTTGTGAGTTGTCTGAATGTGGTGTTGAGGTGTGTGGTGGGTTCCGTTGGTACTTACCGACGAGCAGTGCATTCCCATAGGTGGCATCCTGGAAGCGTTGGTTGATGATGGACTGTCGGAAGATGAAGGAATCATGCACACTGCCTGGGTAGTTGGCGACGACATTGGTGAAGAGTCCCCGGTGGTCCACTATTGCCTGCACATTGATGGAATGCGTGTTTCCCCTGTTGCGGTAATTGTGTGCAGTGGCGGCAGGGGGCACGAGGAGTACATGTGTGCAGTTGATTACCCCCAAGACATGCGGGAAGCCAGCTATGGCGCAGAAGCCTTGCTTGATCTCCAGCTGTTCCTGCGCAGTGTGTGGGAAGTAAAGTTGCTGGGGTACCAAGCTGATGATGGCATCCAGGACAGGTGTGAGGAACTTTGACAGGGCTGGCTGTGAGACTCCTCCGACTCTGGCAGTTGATGGTTGGAAGGTCCCAGAGGCCAACAGGTGCAGCACAGCCAGCAGCTTTGTCTGCGGAGGGATGTTGGTTCTCCGCTGTGTTGGTACCGTCAGCCTGTGGGCAATGATGGTCAGGATGCGTAGGATCGTTGTCCTTTTGAGCCTGTAGTGGACAATGACTTCCTCTGGCGTTAAGTCTCCCAGGCTGGTGCGATTTCGGAAGGTCCGGTGTCTTTGTCTCCGCTGCCTCTGTGGTAGTCCGGGGGGGGTTCTGAGGGGGGTGGGGGTCCTGGCGGTGGTGGCGGTGGGTGTTGTGGCCCTCTTGGCGCTCCGAGCTGCATGATCAGTAGCTCCATGGCATCTGTTGTTCTTCTGGTGTGGCTGTGGGCTGGGCTCCCTTATATGGTGCAGGTTGTCGTCCGACTTAACACCAGGTAGGAGCAGGTGTTAAATCCATACTGCTAACAAGCCTTATCGCATGTTTTTGAGTCTTATCGCCGTTCTGGCTGGTCTTTGCGAATGTTGCGAAGTGGTGTTTCCGTGGGTTTTTGCACGGGAACGCCTACTCTGCATCTCATTAGCGTTAGTTGCCGGTGTCATCCGTGGCGATGTTTTTTGCGGCTGCTATCGCAGGACTATTGGTGATATCGGCTGTTAGCACCAGCTTGTGAATGGTGCGATTAATTTATCACCACTTTGACTGCGATGAAGTGCCGCTAACTCGACGATAAGTCCTTGAGAATATGCCCCTTAATAGCTTTTGTTACTCTGCACAGTACGTTCCAGCACATAAGGATGCCCTTCGAGTTTACTAGTGAAACTTAGGTGTTCCAGCACCTGTTGAAGGAGACACTGGAAGGGCTACCCAGAGTAGTAGCCTTTCAGGATGATATTCTCATTTTTGGAAGCAACCAAGTACAGCATAACAATAATTTGTCAAAAGCTGAATCCCAAGGGTCTGATTTTTAACCTCTAAAGGTGTAGATTCTGCAAAGGTAAGGTTGAGGATCATCACATTAGTAATGAGGGCATCAGAGATAAAAAAGAATCTGGTCAGGGTTATTGTGGATGTTCCCACTCCTCAAGCTAAAGTCAGTTGGCGTTGTTCCTTGAACAAACTATATTTTATTTAAAGTGTATTTGTGACTATGCCACCAAAGTCTAACCTGTAAGGTGTTTCTTTAAAAAAAAAGTAAAGTTTGTGTGGTGAGACCAACAAAGTTAAGGGTGATATTTTGAAATCGCCATGTCTGCATCCATTCGTAACTGGGAAAGAAGGCATAGTTGGTGTCGATTGGCGAGTGGCAGTGATATTAGGGCAGTTTTGATCCAATGCAATTCTGGCAAAGAGTGAGTGGTGGCTTATGATTCGAGGACGTTGAGACCTGGGGAAAGAAAGTGTTATAGAAAGAAAGCTACTTTGTGTATTTGGGTTGCTGATCTGTTCAGGGCGGTCGTATGAGGAACAAGTTTTATCTTTCACAATGATCACAAACCATTAGTCAATATGGCATCCCTGGGCAGGGGCCTACCTTAATGGCCAGACTAGCCAGGTTAGCCTCAAAGTTACACCCTTTCCGGTACAAGATGGAGGATACATCCTGGAAGAGTAGCCTTCATGCCAATTGTATGCCCAGGCTGCTTTAGACAGTGTAAATACGAAGTGGGCTGAGTGTGAGGTGGCATATACTCAGGACCACTGGAATTATGCGGCAGGAGATGGCCAAATTATGCAGCAGGGTTGAGTAAATTATGCAGCAAGAGAAGGTAAGTTATGGGGCATAATGTGGCACATTTCATAACAGTATTACTTCATTATGTTATCTTTTTTTTAACTTGGTAACACTTTCCGGGCATTGGGTGCACCTCATTAGTACCAGTTTAACACCCAAAGATAGTAAGTAGTAAGCAAAATAAATGTGAGCTGTCCTGCTTTGCAAAGGGCCTTCCACCGCGCAGCAACACGTCCCGCTGCATTGTTATTAAATTTTGAACCGTTTGAGATAGAAACAATTTTTTTTGTTAAAGTCTGCAGATTAAGCGGCAGATGATGGATTATGTAACAAATGCGGAAAATCTACAGCTATGCAAAAATCGCCACGTCCGCACAATCGCATAATTCCAGATGCCCTGCATATACTACAAGAGATGTCATAGAGGATGGAAGTTTGAGCCCCAAGGAAAGTACATCCGAATGATACTGGTAGCCTGTAATGGATGTGCTTGTGGATAAATGAGTCCAGGAGTGTTAAGACTGTGCCCTTAGCGATATGTCTACCAAAGCAAATGCTTTGAAAGCCCAACAAGTCTCCCCAATAAACCTTGGTGGAAGCTTGTTGTGGATATTATTGGTTAATTTCCTGTACTATCTATGCAGAAGGATTTTGATATTATTCTCATAGACTATTTTTCCAAGTGGCTAGAAGTAAGGATGGTAGGAAAGGTAACCTAAGAGAGTATTAATTAATTTCTGGATCATGTTTTTTGTTGAGAAGGCATACCAGGGGAAATTGTCTCAAATTCCCTCAGTTCATCAGTAGTGTTTTCCAAGCCTATCTCTTAATAAAAAGAGGGTTAGAAGAGATCCATCAGCCAAGTCTAAGGAGCTCAAACATGCTGTGAATGTTTGCAATAGTATGATGGCCGAGGACATGAATAAGAAAAGTGGTAGGTTTACCTCTGTGACGTTTTGTGTGAAGGATTTGGTTAGAATTAAATTTCCTGAGATTGAACGTAAGTTTGGCACGGAGGTCTGATCCCATTTGTAAGATTGAAGTCCTTTGCAATGCTGTGAAGAGTACAGGAAGGAAAGTTTGGGATGTGTCATAACTTTTTAATATTTCAAAGGGGCAAGTCATTTGCTGCCCTAAATCAAGGTGCAGGTTTGGCTATGACTGGCAACATTTTCCAAGATGCTGCGTTTGACGATGTGGCCGCTTCTGATATTGCTTCTCCTGGTGTGGGTTCTCCTTCATCTGGTGTGACGTCTTGTGTGCACTCTCCCTTGTATGCTGATGAAGGTAGTTTTGTAGAAGACAGTCAGATCTCAAGTTAATCAGTTCCAGTGGTCACAGTACTGGAATTGGGCCATGGCTCAAAAAACACTGAAATGCACCAGTTTTAGTTAACTGAAGTAACTATTCCTCGCTCCCTTGCCATGCACTACTTATGGACCTCGAATTTTATATTACTCATGACATGTTTTATGACTTCCTTTGAGATTTGAGAGGGTGCAAACCAAGCTCAATTCTTATTCCTTGTTGGTTGAAAAGGAGGGTTAAAGAAGATCCATCGGTCACGGTTAAGGAGATCAGACCTGCTGTGAATGTTTACAAGAGTATGATGGCAGAGGACATGAATAAGCAAAATGGTAGGTTTACCACTGTGATTTTTTGTGTCAGCGATTTGGTTAGAATTAAGTTTGCTGAGGTTGTAGGTAAAAGTTTGTCACCGTGGTCTGATCCCATTTGTAAGATTGAAGTCATTTGCAATGCTGTGAATAATACGGGGGGGAGCGTGGAATTTGTCATGAGTTTACTTTTTCACTGGGTCAAGTCATTTGCTGTCCCAGGTTCAATTTGCAGGTTCACTGTGACTGGAAAAAGTTTCCAGATTGCTGCATTTGACAAGGTGGCTGCTTCTGATATTGCTTCTTCTGGTGTGCGTTCTCCCTTGTCTGGTATGACTTCTTCTGGTGTACACTCTCCCTCATATGCTGATGGAGGTAGTTTTGTAGAAGAAGGTCAGGTCTCAAGTCAATCAGTTTCGGTGGTCACAGAACTTGATTAGGGCCATGGCTTCAAAACCACTGAAATTCACTAGTAATGGTTGACTGAAGTACCTTTAACTCTCTCCCTCACTCTGCACTGCTTATGTCCTCACCTATCACATTATTCATGACATTTTGCATGACACCTTTGATAACATCACTAAAGACATCTGAAATGACATCACTGTTTGAGTTTAAAACGTTATGTTTAAACTGACATGTTCACCAAATATAACGTCACTTTAACTTTTGTTTTTTCCAGTGAGCATATATATATATATACCTTAGATATTCACTGAAAAAAACAAAGGTTACAGGGCCGTTATTGTTAGACTGAGATTTCACTCGTACAAAACCAGTGAAATTCAGCAGTTACAGTTACCTGAGGTGACTATAACTTTCTTCCCCGCAATGCACAGCTTATGAACTCACATATTGCATCACTCATGACATCACTCATGACATCACTTATGACACCATCAACTTGATGTAAGTGTTTTCAAGAGTTTATAGGTGTTAAACATATATACTAGCCCACTACAAAAGTAAAATTAGTATACTTGGTGTACTACTACTGAGTGATACTATTTCTAACATATATTATGTGAATGACTGTGTGACTGTATGTATCCTTGTTTGTATGGGTGCATAAGGGTGTGTGTGAGTAGCTATCACATGCAGTGTGAGTGGTAATATTGGTGAGTAAGTGGGTGTGTCAGTGACTGTATGAGTGAGTGAGTGGTGGTGTGAGTGGCTCTATGGGTGGGTAAGTGGGTGTGTAATGATTGTATGGGTGAGTGAGTGGGTGTTTGAGTGGCTATATGAGTGAGTGACTCGGTGTGTAAGTGGACGTGTGGGTGAGTGAGTGGCTGTTTGAGTGGGTGTTTGGTTAAGTAAGTTAGTGTGTGAGTAGCTGTATTGGAGAGTGTGTGTGAATGGCTGTATGGGTGAGAGAGCAGATGTGTGAGTGCTTGTATGGATGTGTGAGTTGGTATGTAAGTAGGTGTGTGAGTGTTTGTATGGGTGAGTGAGTGTCTGTGTTGAGAGGCTGTATGGGTGAGTGAGTGGGTGTGTCAATAACTATAGGTAAATAAGTGGGTGTGTCAGTAGCTGTATGGGTGAGTGTGTGGCTATTGAGTGGATGTACGGGTGAGTGACTGGTTGTATGAGTGGCTGTATGGGTGAGTAAATGTTGTGTGAGTGGCTCTGAGTGGGTGAGCTCAGTTAACTATAACTGCTGAATTTCACTGGTTTTGTATGAGTGAAATCTCAGCCTAACTATAACGTCCCTGTAACCTTTGGCTTTTTCAGTAAATATCTAAGGTTTTTCAGATTCGATTTCCTAACTATAACGTCCCTGTAACCTTTGGTTTTGAAGTGACTTTATATGGTTATTTAACTAGTAGTCTCATTTGCAGAGTGGTTATGAAAGGGGGCGGTACCTCCGACCAGCTCTCAGAAATCCTGCTGTAAGCAACTTACTGAAGGTAACAGGAGGGCTTCTTGGCCCCCAAGGTCCCTCAGCAGCCAAGGGGACTTCATCCCCAAGCAGTAATGTGCCAGGAGGCGCGTTTGCAGAGTGTTGGAAAAAGGGGGCGTGGCCTCTGATAACCTCTCAGCAATCCCGCTGTGTGGGACTTACTGGAGGTAACAGGAGGGGTAATTAATCCCCAAGGACCCTCTGGAGCCAAGGGGACTTCATCCCCCAACCAGCAGTATGCCAGGAGGTGTGTTTACAGAGTGGTGGAGAAAGGGTGTGTGGCTTTAAAAGTCCTCTCAGCAATCAGGCTGTGTGGGACTTACTGGAGGTAACAGAAGGGCTTGTTGGCCCCCAAGGACCCTCTGGAACCAAGAGGATTTCATCCCCCAACCAGCAGTGCACCAGGAGGTGTGTTTGCAGAGTGGTGGAGAAAGTGTGTGTGGATTTAAAAGTCCTTTCAGCAATCAGGCTGTGTGGAACTTACTGGAGGTAACAGGAGGGTGTGTTGGTCCCAAAAGACCCTCTGGAGCCAAGGGGACTTCATCCCCCAACCAGCACTGTGCCAGTAGGTGCATTTGCAGAATGGTGGGGAAAGGGTGCGTGGCCCCCGATAACCTCTCAGCAATCAGGCTGTGTGGGACTTACTGGAGGTAAAAGGAGGGCTTGTTGGCCCCAAAGCACTCTCAGCATCCAAGGTGACTTCATCCGCCAACCAGCAGTGCGTAAGGAGGCACGTTTGCAGAGTGGTGGAGTAAGGGGGCGTGGCCTCTGATAACCTCTCAGCAATCCCTAGGTCTGGGACTTACTGGAGGTAACAGGAGGTGTTAGTTGGTCCCCAAGGTCCCTCTGGAGCCAAGGGGACTTCATCCCCCAACCAGCAGTGCGCCAGGAGTTGCATTCATTTGCAGAGTGGTGGAGAAAGGGGGCATGGCCTCCAGTCACCTCTCAGCAATCCCGCTGTGTGGGACTTACTGGAGGTAACAGGAGGGGAAGTTGGTCCCCAAGGACCCTCTGGAGCCAAGAGGACTTCATCCCCCAACCAGCAGTGCGACAGGAGGCGCATTTGCAGAGTGGTGGAGAACGGGGGCATGGCCTCTGAAGAAGTCTCAGCAATCCCATTGTGTGGGACTTACTGGAGGTAACAGGAGGGTTTGTTGGACCCCAAGGACCCTCTGGTCCCTAGGGGAATTAATCCCCAAACCAGCAGTGCTCCAGGTGTGTTTGCAGAATGAAAGTGAAGGGGCGTGGCCTCTGGAGACTTTCCGGAGGTCTTTTTTCTTTTTAATTTTTTTTAAGGGAGAGGGGCTGCGTGGCCCCCTTTTCTGGGCTGTTTCTGGCCCCGGGGACCCCATCCCCAGGGCCAGTTCTTTTTTCAATGGGGGAGGAGTGCCAAGTGGCCCAAATTGCCCCAGGGATCCCATCCTGAGGGGCTCGGCCTTTTCTTTTTATTTCATTTTTTAATGCTTGAAAGGGAGGGGGGCGATTTTTGCCCTGGGGACCCCATCCCCCTGGGCCTGCCCCCTTTTTTTTAATAAAAGGGAGGGAGGCATGTGGCCCCCTTCCCAGGCTGATTTCGGCCCCGGGGACCCTATCCCCCAGGGCCTGCCCCCTTTTTAAAAAAAAGGATTTCCTTGGGGCCAACTAGCCCTCCTGTTACCTCCAGTAAGTTCCACACAGCTGGATTGCTTAGAAGTCTTGGAAGGCCACACTCCCTTTATCCACCACTCTGCAAACACGGCTCCTGGTGCACTACTTGTTGGGGCATGAAGCCCACTTTACTCCGAAGGGACCTTGGGGGCCATGAAGCCTTCCTGGTACCTCCTGTAAGTCCTACACAGTGGGATTCCTGAGAGCTAGTCGGAGGTCCGCCCCCTTTCTCCACCACTCTGCACATGCGACTACTACTTAAATAACCATAGAAATTCACTGAAAAAAACCAAAGGTTACAGGGACATTATAGTTAGGCTCTGTTTCACTCATACAAAACCAGTATAGTTCAGCTGTTTTAGTTAGTGAGCTAACTATAACTCCGCCCCCACAATGCACTGCTTATGACCTCACATATTACATCACTCACGACATGGTCAGTGACATCACTGATGACATCACTGATGACATCTCAAATAACATCACTGGTGACATCATCCACAGAATTTCTGTCACACCCACTCACACCCTATATAACCTTTCATACACCCACTCCAACTTCCACACTACCATTCTCAAACCCATTCACACACCCATACCAGTACTTACACAGCCACTCACTTATTCATAGATCAACACACACATCCACTCACTCACCCATACAGCCACTCATACACCCACTCACTCACTAATACAGCCACTGACATATCCACTCATACAGCCACTCACTCACCTCTACAGTCACCCATAGAGCTACTCACACACCAACTCACTCACCTCTACAGTCAATCACACAGCCAATTACTCACCCATACAGTTACACACTCACTCAATCATACAGATACTAACACATACTCACTCACCTATAGTCACTGACACAAGCACACACTCACCCATACAACCACTCTCACATTCACTCACATACCCTATCACTCACCTATTCTGCCTTTCACATACCCAGTAACTCACCCATATACCACTGACACATGCACTCACCCACCGACACAGCCATACACTCACTCACTCACTCATACAGCCTCTCACATACGCACTCACTAACCCATACAGTCAATGACTCACCCACTCACTCATCTATACAGGCAGCCATGCACCCCCTCACACACCCACACAGACACTCAGACACCCATAGAGGTTCTCAGACATCAATCACTCACCCATACAGAAACTCACGTACTCACTCACACACCCATGCAGCCACTTAGACACCAACTGACAGACTGATACAGACATTCACACAACCAGTCACTCACCCATACATTCACTGAGACACCTAATCACTCACTTATACAGTCAGTCACGCACCCACTGAATCATCCAAACAGGCACTCATACATCCATTGATTCACCAATACACCTTGGTATATATATATATATATATATATATATATATATATATATATATATATATATATATATATATTTTCACCAATTCAAAAGACGCTGCACTCTTCCAGGGATTGTTTTAACGGTTTATTGTGCCATGGAACTTCTCCTTCCCTCACCAACGCGTTTCGACCAGCAGGTCTTGATCACGGTGCACCGTGATCAAGACCTGCTGGTCGAAACGTGTTGGTGAGGGAAGGAGAAGTTCCATGGCACAATAAACCGTTAAAACAATCCCCTGGAAGAGTGCAGCGATTTTTTGAATTGGTGAAAAATATTAATTCGAGGCGAGTCCGGCCTCGCAGCGCGCACCAGCTGTGCGATAGTGCGCCCTTCGTGTGGACAAATTTGGTGGATAAATATATATATATATATATATATATATATATATATATATCAACGCTCCAAACTTGTAAAATCTCCACAACAAGAAAGAAAAGCACTTACGGGAGCGAGTCCAGGTCTTTTATTTCACGGACTCACTGCAACCAGACGCGTTTCGGCAGTCGCCTTTTTCGATGGTAATCAGGCGCGCCGGAAACGGCCGTTATTTATTTCATTTTCAACCACAACTCGGATCGACACAAAGAAGGGACCAATTCATGTCAAACAAGGCGCCATCTTGCAATGTGCATAAATTCAAATATACAATGAAAACTCATCATATTTTACATAGATAAATATAAATATCCATTTTAAAAGAACATCAGCACTTTAAGTCACAATTCATTCTGACTCATAATTATGCCCATCAATGGGCTTTGATGCCAACCACCAGCCTCATGTTCCAATCATTTTTTCGTTTTTCGAAATTGATATAAAGAATTTATATACATATCTGAAATATTTTACTTTTCACACCAAACACATAATGTCAACAGTTTCTACGCATCCAAATGTAGTACTACTGTGAGTCCGTGAAATAAAAGACCTGGACTCGCTCCCGTGAGTGCTTTTCTTTCTTGTTGTGGAGATTTTACAAGTTTGGAGCGTTGATGTTAGCGGGGGCACCACCCGCGAGAAAGCACCCGTTCGTGAGTGCGCGAAGCAGATGTGAGATCTATGGAGCTGTGATATATATATATATATATATATATATATATATATATATATATTTATATTTAACACTCATAAAATTTTTTCAAACAGTCACAGTCACTGGATGATATCATCAGTGGTGCTGAGAGAATATCGAGTTGGAAATGTCGACTTACACAAATATCGAGTTGGAAATATCGTGATTCAGAAATATCGACAGCAAGAATATCATGGTCAAGAATATCAAATTTAAGGTAAGAAATATCGTTTAAAAAATATAGAAGTCATTAATATTGTTTGCAAAAATATAGATGTTTAAAATATCGATTTTTTAATTAGTGTTATGTATTTTAGTTTATATTTTAAATGTATGTGATGTATGTTTTCTTGTATAAGTATTGTTTATGTTTTTTAATATATGTGTTACATTTTTAGTAGTTATGAATTTTATTTTAATTACATTTTGAATTTTTTTGTTCTGTAGCGGGTTGTGGGTTTATAGGTGAATAGGGTAGGAAGTAATTTAATTATAATAAATTAATGATAATTTTTTATTTATTTAATTTAGATTTTATAGCGTTAATTGTGGAAAGTAATTTATTTGTAATTAATTATTAATTGGTTGTTAATTAATATTAATTCATTAATTGATAATTAATTATGGTAATTGTGTAATTTTTTTAGGTGCGAGTTGTGGGGTTTATAGGGGTAAAGGGTGGGAAGTAATTTATTTTTGATTAATTAATAATTAGTTGTTAATTTATATTAATTGATTGAAAAGTAATTATGGAAATTGTTTTATTAATTTTAGGTGCGGGTTGTGGGGTTTATAGGGGTAAAGGGTGGGAAGTAATTTATGTTTAATTAATTAAGAATTGATTGTTAATGTATATTAACTAATTAATTATGGTAATTGTGTGATTTTGTTTAGGTGTGGGTTGTCGGGTTTATGGGGTAAATGGTGGGAAGTAATTTATTTTAAATTAATTAATAATTAGTTCTTAATTAATATTAATTAATTGATAGAAAATTAATTACGGAAATTGTGTAATTAATTTTAGGTGTGGGTTGTGGGGTTTATAGGGGTAAAGGGTGGGAAGTAATTTATGTTTAATTAATAATTAGTTGTTGATTAATATTAATTAATTAATTGAAAATTAAATATGGAATTTGTGTAATTAATTTTAGGTGTGGGTTGTGTCAGGTTCACGTACCAGAGCTTAATATCCACAGGAGCAGAATGGCTGAACGTCACCGTCTACGATGAACTTTTCCCAACTCCCCAACGTCTCTAATACCAGAACAGCTCTGACCTCAGAAACGAGGGAGAAAGGGGAATGGGAAGAAAAGAGAGACTGCCACTGCGGTGCCCACACTGGAAGTGTTCCCAGAACTGGTTCTCTGCACCTGAAACCACAAAGCAAAATATTACTACAGAATAGATTGCTAAGTAATACCTCCACCAAACTACTCTAAACTCTAATGTGACTGTCCCTGAAATAACAGTGGAATTAGCTTCTCTCTTATTGCAGTAGTCTGATTGGTAATTACTTGCTCCAATATATGTATATATATAAGATATAATGAATACGTTGTTTGCAATCTTATTCTAATATTGCCCTTTTCTCAATTACAGGAGTTCCTGCTGATACTTGTAGATTTATTGCTGAGTATAGTTGTTAAGTACAAATATATATATATATTTATAGTTACTAGGTAAGTTCACTGAATGACGCTCTGCAGTTGATAGTTCATACAGTCTTTGAGCAATCTTGTCGTTGAATCCTTTGTATTAGTAGTTGAGCAAGGGGTTAACAGTTCGAGTCAGTACCACATGTAAATGCGCAATTTAAATTAAGATTGTCACAGCGCTATTAGTACAAACTGTCATTATATGTCAAAAGTTAATCAGTAGCTTGTTAAACTGTTGCGCCTGAGTTGAAATTCTTTATCGCAAGTCCTTACATCTGAAACTCGAACTTGACGGATTTCAGTTCTATAATCTAACGAGTTACTTATTGGAGATTGTAACCCTGTCCAAGAACAAACGGGTGTCTATTGAACTGAACCACCAAAGTAACTCAGGGTCTAGGTAACACTCCGAGCCCCTTGGGAAACACTTGCTAGTTCACGGAGACAAATGAGAAATAAACAGCTTACAGACCTCCAGACGCGAAGCTGTCACTGGTGGATACAAATGCGAGCGATAAAAATCCTCGCGGAAGATAATTCCAGTCAAACCTGAAGCGCAGCAGCAAAACCCTGTCTCTTCTCAGGAAAGACGGTTGAAGTGCGAAGCGCCCCAGGTGCGCGCGCACGATAACCGCTAACTCCGCAAATGAAGAGAAACAATAGAATGCTAACCTAATTCCCTGTGCCCACCATCTTGAAATACCACCGTGGGTGTTGAAAGCTATAAATCATTGGAAGACCGGAACAGCCTTGCTACAAGTTGACTCCACTTGATTGGAGTGTGTAAAAATGAATACCCTCGCTTGACTCTGAAAGAGGGCCCAGAACGACTCGACCTAGGGTACAATAGCTCAGTCCTGACAGGTTGTGGGGTTAATAGGGGTAAAGGGTGGGAAGTAATTTTTGTTTAATTAATTAAAAATTAGTTGATCATTAATATTAATTAATCAATTTATATTTAATTAGGGTATTTGTTTATATTTTTTGTGTGTGGGTTTTATTGTTATAGGGGTAAAGAGTGGGGAGTAAATTAATTTGACTTTATAATTAGTTGTTAAATACTATTAGTTTTTTAATTGAGAATAAGTTTTAATTGTGTAATTAATTTTTTTACAGTTTAACTTTAGTCGTGGGTTGTGGGGATTATAGGGGTAAAGTGTGGGAAGTTAAATCATTTTTATGAGTTTTAATTTGTTTTTTAATTAATAATATTTCTTTAATTGGTAATTAATTATGTTAGTTGAGGAAGTAAATTTTTATTTTTATTTAGATGTGGGTTGAGAATTGTGTGGTGCTATAGGGTAGGAAATAAAAAAAGTACATTTATGTAATAATTAATGTTTTTGTTTCTAAATAATTTTTAATTAAAAATATTTATTTGCTTGGAATTTCTTTTCATTTAATATAATATTTGTAGGTATTTGTTATATTTATTTAACATTATATGTTTTTTTGAAAAAAATTATATTAAATATATTTGTATTTGAATTTTTGACATATATATATTTTTTAATTTATTTTGTTTTTAAAATATTTTTATTGTTGTTAAAATGTTGTTTGTTTTTAAGTTTGAACTGACTGGAGTGAGAATATTAATTGTTGCTCCTCTGCAATCTGACACTTTCCCTAGTGTTGCACTCACTGGAGTGGGAATAGTAATTTTTACCCCTCCTCTATCCATCACTTTCCCTACTTTTACAAGTATTGGAGTGGGATAGTAAATTTTATCCCGCCACTATCCAACACTTTCTCTACTGTTGCACTCACTGGAGTGGGAATAGCAATTTTTACCCCTCCGCTATCCAACACTTTCCCTACTGTTGCGCTCACTGCAGTGGGAATAGTAATTTTTACCCCTCTGCTGTCCAACACTTTCCCTACTGTTGCGCTCACTGGAGTGGGAATAGTAATTTTCACCCCTCCGCTGTCGAACACTTTCCCTACTGTTGCACTCACTGGAGTGGAAACAGTAATTTTTACCCCTCCGCTATCCAACACTTTCCCTACTGTTGCACTCACTGGAGTGGGAATAGCAATTTTTACCCCTCCGCTATCCAACACTTTCCCTACTGTTGCGCTCACTGGAGTGGGAATAGTAATTTTTACCCCTCCGCTATCCAACACTTTCCCTTCTGTTGCACTCACTGGAGTGGGAATAGTAATTTTTACCCCTCCGCTATCCAACACTTTCCCTACTGTTGCACTCACTGGCGTGGAAATAGTAATTTTTACCCCTCCGCTATCCAACACTTTTCCTACTGTTGCACTCATTGGAGTGGGAATAGTAATTTTTACCCCTCCGCTATCCAACACTTTCTTTACTGTTGCACTCACTGGAGTGGGAATAGTAATTTTTACCCCTCCGCTATCCAACACGTTCCCTACTGCTGCACTCACTGGAGTTGGAATAGTAAATTTTACCCCTCCGCTATCCAGCACTTTCCCTACTGTTGCACTCACTGGAGTGGGAATAGTAATTTTTACCCCTTCGCTATCCAACACTTTCCCTACTGTTGCACTCACTGGAGTGGGAATAGTAATTTTTACCCCTCCGATGTCAAACACTTTCCCTACTGTTGCACTCACTGGAGTTGGAACAGTAATTTTTACCCCTCCGCTATCCAACACTTTCCCTACTGTTACACTCACTGGAGTGGGAATAGCAATTTCTACCCCTCAGCTATCCAACACTTTTCCTACTGTTGCACTCACTGGAGTGGGAATAGTAATTTTTACCCCTCTGCTATTCAACACTCTCCCTACTGTTGCACTCACTGGAGTGGGAAATCTAAGTTTGAAGACTGGTTCTGTGGATCATGTCACCAGTGATGCCATCAGTGATGTCACTGACCATGTCATGAGTGATGTAATCTGTAAGGTCATAAGCAGTGCATTGTGCTGGCATAAGTTATAGTTAGCTCAGGTAACTATAACTGCTGAATTTCACTGGTTTTGTACAAGTGTAATCTGAGCCTAACTATAATGTCCCTGGAACCTTTAGGTTTGTTCAGTAAATTTCTAAGGTTTTTTAAATTCTATTTCCTAACTATAACGTCCCCGTAACCTTTGTTTTTTTCAGTGAATTTCTAAGGTTTTTTAAATTTTATTTCCTAACTATAACGTACCTATAACCTTTGTTTTTTAGTGAATTTCGGATGTTGTTTAAAATGCATTTTCTAACTGTAACCTGAAACCTTTGAGAGTGGCTGTATAGGTCAGTGAGTGGGTGTGTGAGAGACTGTATGGGTCTGTGAGTGGGTGTGTGAGTGGTATTGTGGGTGTGTGAGTGGTATGCGAGTGTCTATATGGGTGTATGGGTGGGTGTGTAAGTGGCTGTATGGGTTTGTGAGTGAATGTGTGACTGGCTGTATTGGTCTATGAGTAGGTGTGTGAGTAGCTGTATGGGTTAGGTACTGGGTGTGTGAGTGGCTGTATGTATCTGTGAGTGGGTGTGTGTTTGTCTGTATTGGTGTATGATTGGGTATGTGAGTAGTTTTGAGGGTGTGTGAGAGGGTGTGTGAGTAGATGAATGGGTGTGTGAGTTGCTATATGGGTCTGTGAGCAGATGTGTGAGTGGCTGTATGTGTCTGTGAGTGGGTGTGTTAGTGTCTATATGAGGGTATGAGTCGGTGTAAATAGTTTTGAGGGTGTGTGAGTGGATTTGTGAGTGGGTGTCTGAGTGGCTGTATGGGTCTATGAGTGGGTGTGTGCGTAGCTGTGTGAGTGGGTGTCTGAGTGTGTGTGTGGATGTGTCAGTAGCTGTGTGAGTGACTGGGCCAGAACAGAACCTCACCCACCCCTTTATCCAACAATAGTCCACTGTTTTGCACAAAATATCTACCCAACTGGAGTACTTTCTATTGGTTAATTTGTAAGTGCTAACTTGTTGTGTAAATGTCTAGTATATATTCTACACTACATTTGCGTAACAGACCACAAGGAAATGTCTCCAGTGACCTTGTGTGCCTTTCGGCAATGTGATTGTTCCTCATGTGTCTTTATCCCGAAATCTGTGATAACATGAATTTTCCTATAGAGAAGACAACAAGACTACAAAGAGGTAAATCTCCACTAAACAACAGTACTTCCTCTTAACTATATGAAGTAAGTGATTCTTTGTTTGGTGGAGATGTCCGCATATTCTTCGGCATCAAGAAGGCATCACCAGAATCTGAGGGAAACGCGCTGGGGGAACTTTTGGTAAGCTGTCCATCATCCTGGCAAAACGAGGAAAGACGTTTGCATACTCCTAAGTTGGACAGGTCGGGGCCAAACAGGCGAGGCTCCCAGGTGATTTGCACATTTTCAAACTCATAGTAATTTAAAGGGAGAACTCTCACTAGGAGAGGCCAAGAAAGAACCCACTTCAGTCATTACAGATTGCGCTCCAATAGATCAACGATGCATATATATATATTCATTACAAAAACCCAAGGTTACAGGGCCATTATAGTTAAGAAATCGAATTAAAAAACCTTAGAAATTCACTGAAAAAAACAAAGGTTAAAGGGACATTATAGTTAGGCTCAGATATCACTCGTACAGAACCAGTGAAATTCAGCAGTTATAGTTACCTGAGCTAACTATAACTAACACCCCTGCAATGCACTGCTCATGACCTCACATATTACATCACTCATGACATGGTCAGTGTCATCACTCATGACATCACTGATGACATCTCTAATGACTCCACTTCTGCCATTGCGGCTGGACCTACGTCAAAGGTCCATTGTTCAAAAAGTAGACCTTAGACCTCTGGTGTACTGGAGACAGCTAAGAGGCCTCAGTGGACCTAGCCATGTATCAGGTGATATTGAAGGAGCACCTTCGGCAGCCCGGGGTCTCCAGGATCCCCTGGTTAGGGCATATTAAGACCATCTTGACAAATATGGGGTCTGAACACCTATGGACTAACGCGGGAACTATGACCGGTATGTCAAAAGCTGCACTCAAGGGGATGTACTGGAATTACATAGATGGAGAAGTTATCAGGAACAGGAGTCTTGACACTTTGACACTAGCCTTCCTGGAACTCAAAGTTAACTTCTGTATTGAAGAATATATGAACCCCCATTGGCAAAAACCCTGTACATTAAATTTCGTTTTTGGACTTTACCACTGTGCACCTTCACTGCTAACTGAAGGTTACATGACAGTGATTCCAATCTGAACTGCCCCTTTTGACCCCAGGCGAAAGAATGCATCAACCATATATTACTTTTCAGCCAGCGCTATTTAAACAGCAGACTTCAGGGTTTTCTCCAGAATCCTTCGATTTGACACAACACCATTGACCGTGTTGCTCTGCCCCATTTTTTAATAGGGGTATCGAGAATTAGAGAGGGTAGTGTTGGGCCCTGCGTACTGTATTGCTTTTTATTGTTGCTGGTAATGCGATCTGTATACATATTTAGCCCCACCTCTAATTTATTGACCCTCCCCAAAGAGGTGCTACTGGAACCCAGAAGTCCAAGCAATTGGCCCCCAGCCATGCTGTGAAATTTCATGGCTAGTATTTTCTTTGGTTAAGTTATTAAACTAGAAATCTCCATTAATGTCTTTTATCACGGTTTTAAGGATTTTATTGTTTTGAAGTTTTCATGTGAACTGTATTTGGGTGTACTTTTATGGCAGCATTTGCTGAACAAAGAAAGACAACACTGATTCCCTAGATGGCATGACAAACCCTTTCCAACCCAATCTCTTTGAGATCTTTCTAGAGGCTTTTGCTGTTTTATGGTTTTATTTACTGCCAGTGGGAAGTCGACTTTGTCCTCTAGGGCACCTTGTGACAATTACAAATGTTTTTATTGCTCACTGTTTGTTTTAATATGAATTGTTTGTATCTGCACTGTGCACTTTTATGGTTCTAAAGAGCCAGATAAAGTTTATTGATTTATTGATTGACATATAGTGAGGGTAAGTATTTCATAAATGTTTCTGAGACTTAAAGATATATACTTATCAACTGCATAAGTTATATTACTATTCTTTCTGTACTACAAATGAATGATACTATTTCTAACATATGTGATCTGAGTCGTTGTGTGACTGTCTGTATCTATATGTAAGTGGGTTGTAAGTGGCTGTATGGGTGTATAAGTGGATGTGTGAGTAGCTGTGTGGATGAGTGAGTGGCTGTATTGGTAAGTGAGTGAGTGTGTGTGTGTGTCAGTGGCTGTATGGGTGAGTGAGTGGGTGTGTGAGTGAGTGACTGTATGGATGAGTAACTAGGTATCTGAATGGCTGTATGAGTGAGTGACTGGGTGTATTAGTAGGTGTATGGATGAGTGAGTGGCTGTTTGAGTAGGTGTTTGGTTAAGTGAGTTGGTGTGTGAGTGGCTGTATTGGAGAGTAGGTGTCTGTGAATGGCTGTACTGGTGAATGAGTGGATGTGGGAGTGCTTGTATGGATGCATGAATGGGTATATAAGTGGTTGTGTGAGTGAGAGTGTAAGTGCTTGTATGGGTAAGTGAGTGGCTGTATTGAAATGCTGTAGGGGTGAATGAGTGGGTTTGTGAGAGGCTGCACTGGTGAATAAGTGTGTGTGTGTGAGTAGCTATATGGGTGAGTGTGTGGCTGTGTGAGTAGCTGCATGGATGAGTGACTGGTTATATGAGTCAGTGTATAGGTGAGTGAGTGGTTGTGTGAGTATTTGTATGAGTCTGTGAATGGGTATGTGAGTGGTTGTGTGGGTGTGTGAATGGGTATATGAGAGGTTGTATAGGGTTGTGAGTGGGTGTGTGAGTGGTTCTGTGGATGATGTAATATAATTGGCCATAAGCAGTACACTGCTGGGGCGTAAGTTATAGTTCGCTCAGGTAACTATAACTGCTGAATTTCACTGGTTATGTATGAGTGAAATCTGAGCCTAACTATAACGTCCTTTTAACTTTTGATTTTCTTAGTGAAATTCTACAGTTTTTTATTGTTATTTCCTAACTATAATGTTCCTGTAACCTTTGGTGATTTTTTAAGGTTATTTAATTCTATTTCCTAAGTATAACGTCCTTGTAACCTCTGCTTTTTAAAGCCATTTCCTAAGGTTTTCTAACATAGCAAAGAGTTGATCCTTAGTTAGTTATATGAAAGAATATTTTGATATTTAAAAAATCTTGTTTGACTATACTATGTCTATAACACTGACAATTCTGAACATTTTGTTTTTTGCTTAACAGTATAGTGTTGAATCATGGTGCACATTCCAAGTTTGAGACTGATCTGTGAAGGTTTGCTAGAAAAAAATAGAACTGGGGTAGAACGAACGCGTGTTTTGCTTGTAACTTTCATTAGCATATATACATATATTTAAAGTAAGGATTAAAGTAGCATCATATTTAGATTTTTTTTGATAGTTTTATTGTTTTGCAAATAATAGTTTGACTAAATACATATATTTTGATAGTGTAGGTGATATTTGCCTTTAGGGGTTGCTAGTGGACGCAGCTTTCACTAGTATTTTTCTATGTGGCTTTCGTAAAATGTATGTTTTTAATGTATTTTCTTTGTTCGCAGCACCGCCAGAAGTCACGGTGACGTCGCCATCCATGAAGAGCATGTCTAAAAATGAAATATACAGTTATATTGTGGTGTAATACAAACGTTGTACTAATTTACACATTCTCAAAATTAATATATTTGTTTATGTGTGATTGGAAATTACTTTTTATTACCATTACCGATAATCGCAAAGACGTTGGTAGTCGCGAAGATAATGTAACCAGGACAAACAGTGATGTGATGGGATAATACCCTTTTCTAGTATCTTCATAGGAAGACACACCCATATCTTTTTTCTTGAAAGTTCTTCACTTATCAGCATCATTCAGATAAGGTGGTTGTGGTTTCTGTAAAGAGAGAGATTTCTTTTTTCCCAAGTGCACTGTTAAGGAACAACGAGAAAGAACCAGGTCCTTCAGGAGGCAGAGGAAAATGTGGAGGAAATGCAGCATGGAGAAGATTCAGAAGTAGATAACCATCCCCCAAGGAAAACAAGCATTGCCTGTTAGTGTTTTGTAATTTCATCTGGAGCGTCCAAAACAGTAGCAAAGCTTGTTAAGTGCTCTTTCTGTGATAAAGTTTTGTTAAGACATACCAGCAAAGAGTACAGCTGCGGGACAACTTCTATGATTTATCATTTGAGGACCTACCACGAAAATCAGCTAAAAAGAGCAATGCGTTAAAGAGAGCTTGGTGAGCCATCTACATCACTTCAAGCAACATCAACACCTGGACATTATATTCCTGATGTGGTGGAGAACCAAACCCAAGAAATGGCTCCAGAATTTCGACATGTAACCATGTACTGTATGGAGTCCATGTACTATATGGAGTGTGGTGTATCCCGATTTACAACCACTGTGAAAAGGTATAAACAGAGAAAATGTATCAGGTTTTTCATTTTCAACATTAGGCAACCAAAACAAGATACAATATTTTTTCTCCAAAACTCTAATACAACATATTAAAATGTTTCAGCTTTCATACTTCTTCAATTTTAAAAGTGGATTGTATGAAGCATCATCATCAATTAGTGGGTAAAAACAATCTACCTGCTCCTGCCATTTCTTCTTGTTGTTGGTAGGCATGCCATTTACAAGAATTACAAGTCCTTCTTCTAAATCTCTATCTACCACGACGGTTTCAATATTTTTCTTGAAATCTAATGGCAAATACACTACTCTATCTTTTAGACCTTTCTGCAGCTCTGTTGGTGGTAACATGCCTGTCTTGGGCTCCATATGGACTACAGCCTGAAATGGATGGATACTTTGGATGACTCAAACATTTAAACCTTGAAGTGCTTCTGGAATGGGAACTAGTTCTAACTTGTTATGCACAGCTTTAGCTGGCATTTTATTATTCTCTAATTTATTGTAACAGAACTTACATATAACTTGCCATGTGGACAAGTCATATCATTCCTCTACAAATAAGTACACAGCAAACTTTTGCCACTTATCATTTTCTTTTTCACTTTTTAAATGCTAGTCAACAGTCCGTGTTTGAATCTTGTAGTGAGTACGTCGACAACATATACAAACATACTCTGGTTTTTCAGAGCACACTGTGTTAAATTTTCTAATCTCTTCTATCAACTATAATAACTGTGTCCTCTTCTGCATCTCCTCCTGTTATCAACTCTTCATTTTCCCTAGAGTCTTTTTCTGGACCAAAGAAACAAAACTGCATATCATCACAAACCTTTTTTTACCTCTGCCACAGTACCATGCAAAAGTGCTCTATTCATTTCTCTTAAACATAGAGCAGGAGTTTTCACATAGTACAGCCTCCTAACTAAAGTTTGCATTGTTGAGTGGTGTACAGCTAACATCCTGAAATGATGAAAGGTGCTTTGATAAACAAGCTAGTGAGTATCCCTGCAAATTTGTATGCTTTCCAATCTTTTCTTCTGGTTTTGTCTCCTCATGCACAACACCATTTTGTCAAGAGTCTTTATTCTATTTATAATCAAAATTAAAAGCTTCCTCTTCAAAGCAAAGGCCTTATCAACTATTCCCTCAACTCATTCTTTCTGTCTCAGTGCCTCTCTCCTTCCTTTATACTTCTTTATGTTTCTCAGTAGATTTACATCCACTCTACTACGAAACATCCTGGCTCTGATTTCCTTAAACTGCTTCTGTCTCCTGGTCAAGGTGTGTCCATCTTTGTTACATTCTTTCCTATTCTTCTGATACACATTTTGGCCACTCTTATTCTTTCTCACACTTTGGTTTTTATTTTCATTATTTTGTACTCTTTGCAGATGTCCATATATATTTTTAAGAAATGACTTTGTCCTCTTACCAGCAGCTCTTTTTTCTTTCACTGCTTTTTCTGCATTTTGCCCCTTTTGTATCTCAGTTCTGCATTGATACTGTAGTTGCTTTTTCCTCTGAGCTTTTGTAGGCATTCTAACTGTCTGAAGTGATGTAGATATTGTTCTGTGAAAAAAATAAGTATATTTAAATTTTTACTCTAGTCAAGGTACAAACTACTTTACGGCTGACTTACACATAAAACAAAAACAGATAGTTCTAAAAGACTACATATTCCTCACTGAAACTTGTTAATACATGTGTTTTTGGTTGAGTACATGAATACTCCCTGGATGATTGGATGAGTGCATAGGTAGTGCCTAGGTGATTCCCTGATGACATAGGAAGTGCCTAGATGATTCCATGAGTATATTGGAAACTCCCTGGGTGGTTCCATAAGTGAATAGTGCATGAGTAGTGCCTGAATGATTAGATTAGTGCATGATTAATGCCTCAATGATTCAATACGTACATATATAGTAGTTGGTTGATTAAATGAGAGCAATTCTAGTGCCTGTATGATTGCAGGAGTGCATACCCAGGGGCTTATTTACAAGCCCCTTGCGCCGCCGATACGTCACTTTTTGTGACATACCTGCGGCGCAGTAAACTGCCCCATATTTACAAGGATACATAAAGTCACCATGCATGGCTTTTCGTGTACTTGTAAATACGGCCCCTTTTCACCCAGCACTTTGCATGCAAGGGGCGTTCCATGGGTGTTGCTGTTGGTGTTCCCACGCCACATCCATGGAACCTGACACATTCCCAGATTTACGAGAAATCGTAAACCTGGGAATGCATCAGAATGCTACACCTCCCTAGGGGAGGCGTAGGGAGCGTCACAACAAGGAGAAATGTTTTCATTTATCCTCGTTTTTTCCTCTTTCTATGTGTCCTGCATTATGCAGCACACATAGAAAGAGGAAAATACCTCTCTTGATTGTTTTTGTGCAAGAAGGTGTCCTTTTCTGCACAAAAACAATCTCCCCACAATGCATGCACTCTAGCACCGTGGTGCGAGGGTGCCTGCGTCGGCGCATGGCAGCCAATTGTGCGCCAGCGCAGGGGGGGAGCACAGGGATCTGTCATATCATTGTAGATATGATGCATCCCTGTGCTTTGAAAGTGACTCAGTGCAGCGCAGCCAAATCGCTTGCAGTGCCGCGCTGAGTCACTTTCTCGTAAATTTGGCCCGTAGTAAATAGGTGATTAGTTGACTGCATGGATGGTGCCTACGTAATTGTTTAAGTGCATGCATAGCACCTGGCAGATTGGATGAGTGCATGAGTAGTGTTTCAGTGATTAGATGAGTGCATGGCTGCTGCTCATGTGTTTTTGGTTGAGTAAATGTGTAGTGCCTGGGTGATTACATAAGTACATGGGTAGTGCCTGGATGATTGAATGAGTGCATCAGTAGTGCCTGGCTGATTAGATGAGTGCATGACTAGTGTCTGAGTGATTGCATAAGTCCATTGGTAATGCCTGAGTGATTGCATTAGTGCAAGAGTATTGCCTTAGTAATTGGATGAGTGCATGGGTACTGGATGGGTGATAGGTTGAGTGCAATGGTAGTGCCTGCGTAATTGGATTAGTGCATGAGTAATGCCTGAGTGTTTCCATTAGTGCATAGGTTGTGCCTCAATATTTGGATGAGTGCATGGGTTGTGAGTAGGTGTTTGGATGAGTGCATGGGTTGTGCCTGGGTGTTTGAATCAATCAATCAATCACAGAATTTGTAAAGCGCACTACTTACCCGCGAGGGTCTCAAGGCGCTGGGGAAAAAAAGGGGGGGTGCTGCTACTGGTCGAACAACCAGGTCTTGAGTGCATAGGTACAGCCTTGGTGATTGTATAAGTGAATGGTTAGTGCCTGGGTGATTGGATGAATGCATAAGTAGTGCCTGCGTGGTTCAATGAGTACATAGGTAGTGCCTGCATGATTGGAAGAGTACATGTGCCTGGGTGATTGGAAAAGTGTGTGGGTAGTGCCTGAGTGATTTGATGACTGCCTGAGTAGTGGCTGGGTGATTGGATGAGTGCCTGAGTAGTGCCTGGGTGACTGTGAAAGTACCTCCATTGCTGTTAGATACATAACAGTTGTCACTGTATGTGTGAGCGATTGTTTAAGTCCTTCTGTCAGTATCAAACTACCTGTGTTAGTGTATTTATCTTTTTCTACTGAGCTATGTGTGAGTGAAGTCTAGATATCACACTTGATATATAATTGGATACATGGCTTTGTAGAAGCGTACATTGCTCTGATTACCCAGTGTGCACATGCATCAGAATGTTACTAAAACTGAAAACAACATTGTCACTTTTTCAAAGCACAAAACCTACATAATTTCTCAAATATTTGTTGTGTGTTTAAAACATGTATTCAGCATTTCTCAAAGAAAAGTTACAGGCCAAGTGAACCTACACAAGAACTCTCTCAAGACACTCTGTACTACTGACCCTCCTCAATTTGAAACAGAACATGTTCAAAGAAATGCACCACCCTCACCATACACATGAAATGTTCAACAGCCTTAAAGAACATAGATCATCATGTAAGTATATGTGCGATGTCATTATAGATATACACCTTCAGGCCATCTTTCCAAAAGAATATGGTTCTCTGCATGTTTAAGTAAACTCAAGAGTCTCATTGTACATATAACTATCTGCAACCACAAAAACCATATCTCACCATCTAAGCATATGCAAACTGGTCAT
The DNA here is from genome assembly GCA_963921515.1 of Calotriton arnoldi. Taxonomy (NCBI): domain Eukaryota; kingdom Metazoa; phylum Chordata; class Amphibia; order Caudata; family Salamandridae; genus Calotriton; species Calotriton arnoldi. Next base: position 3,027,225 of record CAWUFW010000350.1, on the reverse strand, counting down.
ATAAGTTACAAACCACATTGACAAACACTTCCTAATACATACCTAACAAGTATTAATACTTCATAATTCATATACAGGTACAGCACATTTTCTTATCTTTTATTTGTGACTACCCTACTCCTGTTTAATAATGTGACTGAAAGAACTACAACTTCCAGAATGCAAATAACATTGATCTGTCTGTTCTGCACATGTTTCTTAGACATTTAAAACATTGTCATTTTTAAAGACATTGTTTATTGTAACATTCAACAGTACTATACTGTTGTTTTTCTATAAAGTACAGAATGGAATAAAGGGGCACAAATTCATTTTCCTCTTACTTCCTAAAACATTCGGTACTAACATCTTAAAGACATACTTTACAAGTAACACACACTATATATAAGTCACCTATCTTAAAATATGTAAAACCACACACAATGCCAGTCACAGTTCATTTCATATTTTTTTTCATATGACTGTGATACTCCATATGCACATTAATTGTTTATGTCATTTTTTAAAATGATTAAAATGTTATGTACATACCAGTAAATTGAGTTCGTAGATTGTATTGTTGTTTTAGCTCTTTTGGGATAGTTTTGACACTGTTAGGTTTTGTATAAAGTAAGCACTAGAATGGTACACCACTTTCATACAAAGCAACCATAAAATGGCAACCTTTTCAACTTTGCACTCTGTGATAATGTGAAAGGCAGCAAATGAAATCATGTCTTTCATTTTATACTACTGTATGTCCACTTGTGAATGGTTAGTATCTGTTAACCTTTTCCCTCTCTTACAAAAGAGATTCCTGTCTATGTATGTTTGCGATGTCTTCATGATAAACGTGGAGAAATTGCTAAAAAACAGGAGTCCAAACCTATATTTAACTTCAGTTTTTTAAAATTTAAATACTGCACAACAGTTTATTACATAGTCCTGAGTTGGAAATTAAAGTGTATCTAGCAACCCAGTGGAACCAGTAGGTCACAGCACATTCTAGAGGACCATGCTACTTCCAAATGAGGTGCAGCAGGTGTGGTTTACTCCACAGATTCAAAAGCATATCAATATCTGTATTACATTTCTTTTTTTAAACAACAGCCAATAATAGGACTTCTTGCTAATGCATCCAACACACTACCTAATTTTATTCACCTACATGCTGACAGCATCCAGCCAAATATATGTATTTAAAAAAAAGAAAACACCTCCATTTTATCTGCTTTTCATTTGCAAAACTGCCTCATTCAGCTCCAGCCTTCTCCTGACTGCTATTTCTCCTTTACTTCAAAATGCTTAGAGTGTGGATTGTTGGCCACAGCTATGTCTATTGCATTAGAGAGGCTGTAAAAAAGAGAGGTATTGAAAGGGATTTGGGTTTGCCAAATGTGGAGATTACTTGGTTTGGGCAAAGAGGAGATAAATTGTCACCAGTGGCTGCCTTTGATTAAAAGCGTTAGGGATTTACCATCCCCTGACCTCATGATTGTGCACTGTGGTGGCAATGACCTAGGTACATTGACTAAGGTAGGACTAGAAATCCAAATGAAGGATACCTTTACTGAATTGATGATGCTTTTCCCTCACACTGTCTTGGTGTACACTAACATATGCCAAAGACAAAAATGGAAGTGGTCTAATCAATTCTATCCACAGATTGACAAAGCCAGAAAACATGTTAATAAACTGTTTCTGCATTCCTCAGAGACCATAACATGGGCTCAATCTATAACAACAACCTGCGTTTTGACATGCATGGAATTTACAGAAATGATGGAGTGCACTTTACAGACGAAGGCAACAGGATGTTTCTAAGTAACCTGAAACTCCCCATCCGGTCTTATGTGTAGCTGTCATATACACACAATCAACACAAAGGCTCTTGTCAGAGTAACCCTAGTACCTGAAATAATGTTAATTTTTTTAATAAAGATCCTTTTTTTTAGTTTTTGGGAATCTTCGCGATGACGTCACAATGGTTGCGAATAAGTCATGAAATCGCAAAACAAAAGCAGACATTCAACAGCCACCAACATATGCAAAAATAAAACAAAACAAAATCCATTCTAAAAATTGCACTACACATATTACTATATACATGGTTCTTAAAAAAAAAAATTTAAACTCCTGTTTGTGTACTAGGATTCTTTAACCCCTTCCGTGCTCGCGTCGGCCAATGGCCGTCGTGAGCACTACCTCCCCAGTGCTGCGAACGACCGTTGGCCGACGCAGCCCCGCCCACTCCGTGGAACGCCCGAACGGGTCAAATACCATTTTTAAAACCTATTTTCTGTTTTCGCGGTTATTCAGGACTTTGCGACAACGTTGTTAACCGCGATGATCACACTTTTTTCATAAAGTGAAAAACATATATATGCACACATATTACAGTATTTTACCCACTAGGGGTTTATTACAGTATTGTTTAAAGTCATGTTTTTCTAGTGAGTTTCTATAAAAACCATCTCTAAAACCTATTTTCTGTTTTTGCGTTGACGCCGCAAGTGGCGATGATGTCGGTAACTGCGACGATCGCACCTTTTTTACAGACTGAAAAACACATATATGTACACATATTATAGTATTTTTAGGCACTAGAAGTTCATTATTGTACAGTTCAAATTCACTTTTTTCTAGTGAGTTTCTATAAAAAACATCTTTAAAACCTGTTTTCCGTTTTAGCGGTGTCGCCGGAAGTTGCGATGACGTTGGTACTCGCGACGATCGCAGATACATCGCGAAGACGCAGAGCAACAGCAGGAATTCAATAGCCACCACCACATTAAAAAATTATAAGTATATAATCATTAGCGGCTGCTACCGGAGGGGAGTGGTGGGGCGGGGGAGGAAATGAAAAATAAAGAAAGAAAAGGACTTACCTGGAACGGCCTGCCTCTCCTTCATCTTCCTTCTTTCTGTCTCCAGTCCCGGCCGGCAACAGGAAGCACCTGGGCACACAAGCTCCCCTGAGGCAATCACAACAATGCAATGCAGCATTGTGATTGGTCTGATCACCGTGGATCGGCGATCAGACGTGGACTGGGAGCCTGTGCATGTTCCTCACCAGGCTGTGTAATGCAGCCTGGTGGGGAACCTTCAGAGTGCGCATGACTGTTTGGCCAGTCCAAGAGGGCCGGCCAAACAGTCATGCGCACCTAGAGAATGCAAACCACTCCTCCCCCTGCTCTGGCCTTCCTCCCCCCACCATTGACTGCAATAGAAAAATAAAATGATAATAACGATATGTTATTATCATTGAATTTTTCCTTTTGAGCAGTGGGGCGACCCTCCTCTGCCTTAGCGGAGGAGCTGCCACTGTAAATAATTCATTCTAACCATCACACTAGTTAAATCACTATCTAAATAACTCTATAAAAAACATTTATTAGTCTCTTAATATCTCTATAACGGTGTGTATTAATGATTCACTGGGTTATGTGAGTGGGTGCATAAGTCTCCGACTGGGTCTGTGAGTGGGTATATAAGTCGGGGAGAGGGTATGTGAGTAGACTCATGAGCCTTTGAGTAAGTCTGAGTGGGTGCAAGAGTGTTTGAGTGGGTATGTGAGTGGGGATATGAGTGTCTGAGTGGGAATGTGAATGGGTGTATAAGTGTCTGAGTGGGTATGTCAGTGAGTATATGAGTTTGAGACTGGATCTATGACTGGGTGCTTAAATGTCTGAGTATGTGAATGAGTCTTTGACTAGGTCTGTTAGTGGGTGCATATGCCTAAAAGTGGGTGTGTCAATGGGCACATGAGTGTTTCAGTGGGTCTGTGAGTAGCTATAATAGTGTCTGAGTGTGTCTGTGACTGGGTGCATGTCTCTGAGTGATTATGTGAGTAGGTGCATCAGTGTCTGACTGGGTATATGAGTGAGTACATGAGTCTCTGTATGGATATACGAGTGGGTGCATGAGTCTCTGAGTGGGTATGTAAGTGGGCACGAGTCTCTGAGTGAGTCTCTCACTGGGTGTCCAAGTCTTTGAGTGGGTATATGAGTAGGCACATAAGTCTCTTACTAAGTCCATGAGTGGGTGCAACATTGTCTGAGTGGGTATGTGACTGGGTGTATGAGTGTCTGACTTGGTATGTGAGTGGGTACATAAGTCTTTAAGTGGGTATGTGAGTGGGCACAAGTTTTGAGTAGGTCTGTGAGTGGGTGTATTAGTCTCTGAGTGCATATGTGACAAGGTAGATACGTTTCTCAGTGAGTCTCTGACTGGGTGCAAAAGTGTCTGAGTGGGTATGCGAGTGGGTGTATGAGTTGAAATGTGAATGGGTTTATGACTGTCTGAGTGGGTATGTGAGTGTATATATCAGTTTGTGACAGGATCTATGAGTGAATGCACAAGTGTTTGAGTGGGTCTCTGAGTGGGTGTATGAGTCTTTCACTGGGTCTCTGACTGGGTGTATAACTCTCAGAGTAACTCTCTCAGTGGGTGCATGAGTGCCTGACTGGGTCTGTGACTAAGAGCATAAGTCTCTGAATGGAGTGAGTGGGTGCACAAGTCTCTTAGTGGGTATAAGACTGATTGCATGAGTTTTTTTGTGTAGGCTAAGGAGTCGGTGCATGAGTCTTCGAGTGGATATGTGACTGGGCACATAAGTCTCTGAGTAGGTCTGTGACTGGCTACATGAGTCCTTTAGTGGGTCTACAAGTAGGTGCATAAGTCTCTGAGTGGATATATGAGTGAGTGCATGAGTCTTTGAGTGAGTTTGTGAGTGGGTGTATAAGTCTCTGACTGGGTATGTGAATGGGTGTATGAGTGTCTGAGTGGGTATGTGAGTAGGTACATGAGTCTGTGACTGTGACCAGCGAGGGTGTGTATAGAGATACTTTTTGTTTTATATTTCCACCAATATTCGCAAAGACGTCGCAATAGTCGCAATGTCCCCGTGATGGTATATGGGGGCTGCGATGGCGATCGCAGCATCATCGCGAATATCACACATGATCAAAAACATTATTTTGGACACATAACTTGTGTCACTAACACCCCCATTTCTCAAACATGGGGCCAGAGTACCTCCACCCTGACCCCTTATGTTAGCTTTCACAGAAATGTTCAGCCCCGGTAACTGTTTATGATCGATAGAATGACGGCTGCAACTTTCTGTTCAGGTTGCATCCAGCCAATCACAGCATTCCTGTTGGCGTGCGCATTCGCGATTAATCGTGGATCGGCGCAAAATATCTGCGGTCACAGATTTCACTATAATTTTCAACTTACATTTCTCAAGAACTACTGAATGGATTTGCACCAAATAACAAAAAGAACAATCTGCGTAACAACACCTACCTTTCTGCCAAATTTGGTGTAATTTCATTCAGTGGTTCGGGCTGTAGTCGTGTTGACAGATTCCTATGGGAATTAACATTGCAAATGCACCCTTTTTTCAACCCCATTTTTCTCAGCCCCCACTTCACGAACCCCCTGAAACTTTTCATTTGCAACAAAAATCACCGGAGCACTTTTTTGGGGAACATTTTAATGAAGGTTCATCAAATAGCGTCAAGGTTAAAGGCAAATCAAAAAACACTTTCCCTATGAAAACAAGGTCCTAACTATAACTACCTACTGGCGACCGTCAGTATATATATATATTTATATATATATATGTACCCAACTTTGCCCAGCAATTGAGGCCGCACACCACAGCAGGTACGGAACATCCTTTATTTAAATAAACAAACAGGCAGCTTCCGATCCCATCGTGAAATCCCTGGCCTGACGCGTTTCAGAGTCTCATTCTCCTTCCTCACAGGCCATCACGCGCATTCAGTAAGTTTCGTGCACTAACAAAGTTCCCTGCGTGCTTTCAATAGTTTTTATTGGCTTCCGGTGTGCCTTTAATCTTAATTACATTTTCCATTGCACGCTGGTTCTTGTAGTTTAATAATGCACAAATTTTAACCCTCCAGTGGGCCAGATTGCGCCGATTTTCTTAAGGATATTTTCTGCAACCCTCCATTGAGCCTCCGGATCGGACTCAGCCTGCTTTAATTATTTTCCTGCTGTGCCATTTGCAAGGAGAGAATTCCCCTTGTATATATCCACGTTGTTTTTCTGGATGGTGCGATCCCTCTACGGCCTGGAGCCGCCGTATTCACATGTACCCAACTTTGCCCAGCAATTGAGGCCGCACACCACCGCAGGTACGGAATATCCTTTATTTAAATAAACAAACAGGCAGCTTCCGATCCCATCGTGAAATCCCTGGTCTGACGCGTTTTAGAGTCTCATTCTCCTTCCTCAGAGGCCAAAACGCGCATTCAGTAAGTTGCGTGCACTAACAAGGTTCCCTGCGTGCTTTCAATAGTTTTTATTGGCTTCCGGTGTGCCTTTAATCTTAATTACATTTTCCATTGCACGCTGGTTCTTGTAGTTTAATAATGCACAAATTTTAACCCTCCAGTGGGCCCGATTGCGCCGATTTTCTTAAGGATATTTTCTGCAGCCCTCCATTGAGCCTCCGGATTGGACTCAGCCTGCTTTAATTATTTTTCTGCTGTGCCATTTGCAAGGAGAGAATTCCCCTTGTATACATCCACGCTGTTTTCCTGGATGGTGCGATCCCTCTACGGCCTGGAGCCGCCGTATTTACATGTACCCAACTTTGCCCAGCAATTGAGGCCGCACACCACCGCAGGTACGGAACATCCTTTATTTAAATAAACAAACAGGCAGCTTCCGATCCCGTCGTGAAATCCTTGGCCTGACGCTTTTCAGAGTCTCATTCTCCTTCCTCAGAGGCCATCACGCGCATTCAGTAAGTTGCGTGCACTAACAAAGTTCCCTGCGTGCTTTCAATAGTTTTTGTTGGCTTCCGGTGTGCCTTTAATCTTAATTACATTTTCTATTGCACGCTGGTTCTTGTAGTTTAATAATGCACAACTTTTAACCCTCCAGTGGGCCCGATTGCGCCGATTTTCTTACGGATATTTTCTGCAGCCCTCCATTGAGCCTCCGGATCGGACTCAGCCTGCTTTAATTATTTTCCTGCTGTGCCATTTGCAAAGAGAGAATTCCCCTTGTATACATCCACGCTGTTTTTCTGGATGGTGTGATCCCTCTACGGCCTGGAGCCGCTGTATTCACATGTACCCAACTTTGCCCAGCAATTGAGGCCGCACACCACCGTAGGTACGGAACATCCTTTATTTAAATAAACAAACAGGCAGCTTCCGATCCCGTCGTGAAATCCCTGGCCTGACGCGTTTCAGAGTCTCATTCTCCTTCCTCAGAGGCCATCACGCGCATTCAGTAAGTTGCGTGCACTAACAAAGTTCCCTGCGTGCTTTCAATAGTTTTTATTGGCTTCTGGTGTGCCTTTAATCTTAATTACATTTTCCATTGCACGCTGGTTCTTGTAGTTTAATAATGCACAAATTGTAACCCTCCAGTGGGCCCGATTGCGCCGATTTTCTTAAGGATATTTTCTGCAGCCCTCCATTGAGCCTCCGGATCGGACTCAGCCTGCTTTAATTATTTTCCTGCTGTGCCATTTGCAAGGAGAGAATTCCCCTTGTATATATCCACGTTGTTTTTCTGGATGGTGCGATCCCTCTTCGGCTTGGAGCCGCCGTATTCACATGTACCCAACTTTGCCCAGCAATTGAGGCCGCACACCACCGCAGGTACGGAATATCCTTTATTTAAATAAACAAACAGGCAGCTTCCGATCCCATCGTGAAATCCCTGGTCTGACGAGTTTTAGAGTCTCATTCTCCTTCCTCAGAGGCCATAACGCGCATTCAGTAAGTTGCGTGCACTAACAAGGTTCCCTGCGTGCTTTCAATAGTTTTTATTGGCTTCCGGGGGTGCCTTTAATCTTAATTACATTTTCCATTGCACGCTGGTTCTTGTAGTTTAATAATGCACAAATTTTAACCCTCCAGTGGGCCCGATTGCGCCGATTTTCTTAAGGATATTTTCTGCAGCCCTACATTGAGCCTCCGGATCGGACTCAGCCTGCTTTAATTATTTTCCTGCTGTGCCATTTGCAAGGAGAGAATTCCCCTTGTATACATCCACGCTGTTTTCCTGGATGGTGCGATCCCTCTACGGCCTGGAGCCGCCGTATTCACATGTACCCAACTTTGCCCAGCAATTGAGGCCGCACACCACCGCAGGTACGGAACATCCTTTATTTAAATAAACAAACAGGCAGCTTCCGATCCCGTCGTGAAATCCTTGGCCTGACGCTTTTCAGAGTCTCATTCTCCTTCCTCAGAGGCCATCACGCGCATTCAATAAGTTGCGTGCACTAACAAAGTTCCCTGCGTGCTTTCAATAGTTTTTATTGGCTTCCGGTGTGCCTTTAATCTTAATTACATTTTCCATTGCACGCTGGTTCTTGTAGTTTAATAATGCACAAATTTTAACCCTCCAGTGGGCCCGATTGCGCCGATTTTCCTAAGGATATTTTCTGCAGCCCTCCATTGAGCCTCCGGATCGGACACAGCCTGCTTTAATTATTTTCCTGCTGTGCCATTTGCAAGGAGAGAATTCCCCTTGTATACATCCACGTTGTTTTTCTGGATGGTGCGATCCCTCTACGGCCTGGAGCCGCCGTATTCACATGTACCCAACTTTGCCCAGCAATTGAGGCCGCACACCACCGCAGCTACGGAACATCCTTTATTTAAATAAACAAACAGGCAGCTTCCGATCCCGTCGTGAAATCCCTGGCCTGACGCGTTTTAGAGTCTCATTCTCCTTCCTCAGAGGCCATCACGCGCATTCAGTAAGTTGCGTGCACTAACAAAGTTCCCTGCGTGCTTTCAATAGTTTTTATTGGCTTCCGGTGTGCCTTTAATCTTAATTACATTTTACATTGCACGCTGGTTCTTGTAGTTTAATAATGCACAAATTTTAACCCTCCAGTGGGCCCGATTGCGCCGATTTTCTTAAGGATATTTTCTGCAGCCCTCCATTGAGCCTCCGGATCGGACTCAGCCTGCTTTAAATATTTTCCTGCTGTGCCATTTGCAAGGAGAGAATTCCCCTTGTATACATCCACGCTGTTTACCTGGATGGTGCGATCCCTCTACGGCCAATATATATTCCAAATAACGCAGACCGCCTGCAGATTGCCGCTCTCAGCAGCACGGGTGCAGCAGTTCACGGAGGTGGTTCCGCGAAATATCTTTGCAAACTGTTGTCAGAGGACACACAGGACTGCGCACCCGGGCTCATGAAAATTAATGTAGATTTATTCCAGCTTTCTCCAAAGAATCAAAAGCTAACACACAAACGTGTTTCGACCACCTGGCCTTCGTCAATGTTAGTTGCCACACTGATTATTCACCTTTTAATAACAAAGCTATTCATTCGTCAAAAAATTCATTGCAAAAATAAAGAAAGGACTTATGCAAGAGTGGTTTCTTTAGGTGTTTCTGTGTCGCCCATCTTAGCCAGTACCATCATATGTCAACATATTTAGATGGCTGATAAGAAATTCATTTTTAGACAATTAGGAATAGACTCATGATTTCAAATACATTATAAAACATCATTGTGTGCGACAACTTGTCAATTGCTTGTCACAGTTTCATTTTTCACAATAATATAGATCTTTGATAATCTTGTGCCAATGCACAGAATCCCGCCCTAAATGGTCTTGTCTTTGTACATATAGACACAAGATTAGCTCTCATGGCAATTCAAAGGGCTGGTGTTTACCATTCCCATCGTACTATCGAATAAAAATAACAAGTAACAAATAACAAATAACTATTCTTGTGATAAATGCCATATATACAGGATTAATATCCATGGACAAATTGCGCCCTCGATGGGCAGGAGAGCCATTCAATATTCATTATGCCATCCTATTGTGTAATAGTTTACCTGTCCCTATATTCGCCATAAAATAGTGGGCAGCAGATGGTAACCCGAAAAAAAGTGGCTCTTTGCTCTTTGCTCAGTGACAGAGATAAATGGAAAAGAAAGAAACCTATGAACCAATAGTGCCCTGAATGGGCCAATACACAGCTGCGTCTTTTTATCCCACAAATGACCAGAGTTCCTCCTCACTGTTAAGCCCCCAGGGGGTACGGGTTCGGAGCTCGATAATATATCTTGCTTCCAGCTGTCATAACAGTTTTACCCTATCTCCTCCTCCCTCTTTTACTGGAACTTGGTCCAGACAGAAGTAACGCAACTTGTCACTTCTGGAGTCATGGGCTTCCGCAAAGTGTCTGGCCACTGGATATGAATTATCACGATTGGTGATTGCCCGTGTGTGCTCTAGTATACGTTTCTTTGCTGGATGAATCGTACTTCCAATATACTGGAGACCACACGTGCAAACCAGACAATACACCACAAAATTGGTGTTACAATTAAGAAATGTGCTGATAATGTGTTTAACTTTCTTGCCTGGGACTGCATACTCTTTAACCTTGACGCTATTTTTACAAGCCTTACAGTCCTGAAACTGGTGTTCTCAATGTTATTCCCTCCTCCAAAAAATGTCTTTGGACCAAAATATCTTTTATTGACGCATTCTTTCTATATGTGATATCTGGTCTACTGGGTAACAATCTTCCAATTACACTATCTGCCTGCAGAACTTTCCAATTCCTTTGAACTAGACCTCTGATTTTTTGTGATTCAGCTGAAAAGCCAAGGATCAACCTCACAGCTGATGTATCATTCCCAGTGTCAGACAATATAGCTGGTTTATAAGTAAGCAGTTCCTGTCTTTCGATGGATTGCACCTTTATTGCAGTGTTATGTAGTATGTGATTCTTGTACCTTCTCTTTCTGAATCTACAGAGGGATTCACCTGCTGCTTTAGAATAATCCTCTGCAAGTGTGCAGTTTCTTTTAAGTTGCAATAGTTTCCCATACGGGATACTATGAATCAAACTACTTAGGTGCTGGCTTTCAGAATGTAGTACAGTATTGCCTGCTGTCGGCTTCCTGTATAACTTTGTACAGATTCTATCCTCTGCCACAAAGACCATAAGGTCCAGGAAAGGCACCTCTTTTCTGCTAATGTTGCTGGTAAACTTGAGATTGAGCTCATTGTTGTTTAGGATCTTAATGTATTCTTCCGCTTCTGAAGCAGAGCTCTTCCAGACAATGAAAAGGTTGTCGATATATCTTGCTCATAGGGCTATCTTCTTCACCCACCCCTCATTGTCTTCCGCCCAGGCCACGTGCTTCTCCCACCAGCCTACAAAAAGATTCGAATAGCTGGGAGCGAAGCATGTGCCCATTGCAGTTCCCTGTGTCTGTAGGTAAAGCTTCCCTCCAAACAGAAATATGTTGTTATTTAGGCAAAATTCAAAAATCTCAAGTAACATTTTACTATGAGTCTGAAATTTCAGAGGTCTTGTTTTGAGAAAATAATCAAGAGACCATAGGCCCTGACCATGTGCAATACAAGTATAAAGGCTTGTAATGTCCAAGGTAATTAGTAGAAAGTCTGGTTCCCAACGTATGTTCTGAATCCGCCGTATAAAATCTGTTGTATCCTGAATAAAGGAACTCAAATCTCTTACCAACGGAAAGAGAAAATGGTCTGCATAGATTGATGCTTTCTCTAAGAGGCTTCCTTTACTTGAAACTATTGGTCGTCCTGGCAGTTTGATGAGGTCTTTATGAATTTTGGGTAAATGGTAGAATGTGGGAAGCACAGGAAAATCCACCTTCATGTATTGATACTCGTCCTCCTCCAAGATACCACTAGATCTCCATTTGTCAAGCAGTTCATAGAAGGCCAGGACACTCACATTGAAGGTTTCTCTATTCACTTTTTTGTAACTCTCCATGTCGCCTAACAGATGCAATGCTTCCTCTTTGTATGCATCCTTTGACATAATGACGAGATTGCCACCCTTATCGGACTGCTTAATCACCAAGGATGTGTCGTCCCTCAAAGTTCTAATGGCTGCCCATTGAGCCCTGGTCAGATTGTATTTTCTTTTATCTTTTGGTTCCACATGAGCTATTCGTAGCTCGTCAAGATCTTTGATCATGGCCTCATGGAAGCAGTCTATTGTGTCAAATGGCATTCTGGGGATAAACTTGGATTTGGGTTTGAACTTGCTTCTACCACTTCTCTGTTCAATTCCTAGATTCTCAATTGTATCAGTCCCATTTTCATTATTGTTCGGCATTATATCCTGATTAGAGTCATGTAACATATGCAAAATTTGTAGTGCCTCAAAATCGTGTCCAGTAAGGATGTCAGTTGCAGCGTGCAACGCTGCTGGTTCCGGGTCAGGGCGTCTTGGATGTTGAACAAAAGTTTTTTTCAATTTACGAACAAACTGATAGAGATCAATTCGTGTTTGGACATAGTCCCATTCGGTCGTTGGACAAAAGGTGAATCCTTTTTGTAAAACCCGGATTTCCATATTGGACAAAGATCTTTTCGACAGGTTAACCACTGAGAGAGGGTTTACTTCTTGTTGAAACCCCTTTTGCTCCTCGTCACCCACGGCTAAAAATGAATTTCTTATCAGCCATGTAAATATGTTGACATATGATGGTACTGGCTAAGATGGCCGACACAGAAACACCTAAAGAAACCACTCTTACATAAGTCCTTTCTTTATTTATGCAATGAATTTTTGGACGAATGATTAGCTTTGTTATTAAAAGGTGAATAATCAGTGTGGCAACTAACATTGACGAAGTCCAGGTGGCCGAAACGAGTTTGTGTGTTAGCTTTTGATTCTTTGGAGAAAGCTGGAATAAATCTACATTAATTTTCATGATATATATATATATATGTGTGATTGTTCAGCTTAATTCCTCTAATTATGAAGAACAACCAATGACATCAGATAAAGGTTTCCTTCCGTTCACATCTTTGGAGGAATATTATTTTTTTATAGAGAAATCAGACTGTACGGGGGAGACCACAAAGAGGAAGAGGAGGAAGCAACACAAAAGGAAAAAGACAAGAAAAGGGGACGGAAGCACCCAAAGACACAATGCTGCATGGGAGCTCAACAAGGCAGACTAAGAACAAATGATGGGAGAGAACTCTTTAACTGTGATTAACCTTTCTTCCCACAGCTTGACCCATGAGGAACAATCATTGTTAGAACTTGGCAAAACTTTCTGCCCTACAGCCTACCTGCACTTTTGCAGAACACAAATTGACTTGTTTGCATTTATATGAAAACAAAAATTTAAGAAAGTATTTTTGCAGCAATGTAAAAAAGCAGCACTAGAGCTGAATCTGCAATTGCCTGGGCTTGTGACACCTCCTATGATACTTTGTGCACAGGAGACGTTGAGGGTTTCTCTGCTTTGGTGGATTTGGAGGGGGGAGAAATCAATTGGGCAACAGAAACGGATTTTTTAGTTTCTCTCAATCTAGATTTAGATGGAACAAGTACCAACCCTTTTAAACCTAAGTCCACTTGCAATCCCATCACCCCACATGACTCAATAGACAATTGCTTCCATAAGCTTCAAGTCTTTAAGTTTGGGTGGCGTGGTAACTTGCTGTGAATAATGGTTGATGGCCAAGTGATAGGATCAGACTTGTGTCTTTTGCCACAGTTCATGCTATGAAATAAGGCTATGCATGTTCACAGGTAAGTTAGGATTGCACATATGTATGAAGCCAACATGTCACCCCATGATATTTCAGCCATGTGCTTTAAAAACATCATACACTTACATGCAGTGCAATATGCTGATTGCATTTGACCAAGCTTAAATGAAATGGTGGGTAATTGTCAAGCAGTCTTGTACTCCTCACACCCGCAATCCATGGTAACATTAATGGTAAAAGAAGTATAGTTGAGTAATGCTTTTGATGCACGTACCCACCCTATGCAGCATTTTGTTACATCTAATGTCACCAACATCTTAGCCAGCTGGGACAATCGAGGGCCAATAGTGTGCCACTGCACATTGTTTTTTGGTTCATGACAACATGCTAGTTTAAGGAGTGACTCTGCAGTGTGTCTGGTCAATACTGCCATAGTGAATATTCTTTTTTTTTGCAGGTGAAAAGGCTACTTTAATAGGACAGATCTGCATTTGTTAATAGTAAATAACAGTAGAAAACAATTACAACAATAAAAGAAAAGAAAAACCTCTTAAATACATTAATTTTTTAAAAATAATTTTCATCCTTAAGACTTCCTGGAAATACCAGAGCCCCCCTCGAAGCCCCAAATACAATCGAAATTCTGCCATGTAAGTGCTCTACATGTCTCCCCGTCCTTTCCAAATTTATTTCTTCTTGATCCACTCCCTAGACTCCTTGCCCCCGATAGTCTTCCCTTCCTTGACAAAATGTCAAAACTGCACAACTCTCTCCTCCCACATCGCCTTTTGAGCTGGATTTGACTAGTAAGTAATAATCCAACTCCTGCTCTATACTCAAAAAGATACCCACCAACCAGGAAATCCCTAAATAGGTGTTTTCCCGCCCCTCCCACCCAGCTAAGAAGAAAAATCACCAATAACAAAACGCATGAAACACAATTGCTAACGTTTTCTTAATCCCATAAACAATCCAAACTTTCTAAGATCACATTCCGCAACCCAATCAAATAACGTTTATTCCCTATAGATGACAAAAGCTCTCCGTCTGATGTAAATAATGTATGATTCTTGTAGAAAATTTCAGTATGTTTTATCATTCCAAATCCTTCAGTCATGCAAAAGCCTGTTATCTCCTGAATAATCTTTCGTCTCGCCTTGTCAATTGCTGCCGGGTTCTTTGCGCCTTTCCAAACTCCCTTCTGAACCAGCTTTGTCCATACAATGTCCGTACCTGGCCACACTGTTTTCAAACTTAACAAATCTGCTTTAATTGCTTTTATCAGCGCTAAGCCGGGAAGCTGAAGTAAATCATTTTCACCAAGATGTTTGACTATCCACGGTATTACAGGAGGAAGGTATCATGAGCTGGGGCCAATTGCTTCAAGGGAAAAAACTCCATTCGTGGGACGTGCTGTATAATCTTACGAACCAAAGACGTGCAAGATTCAAGTTTTATCAATTATCTAGCTGGGCCTCACATTTGGATAAAGAAGAAGGAGATAGTGTAGATTATGAACTTTCTCTTTGTGGACGTCTATTTCAACAAAAGGAGGTCTCCAAATGGTATTGGCTTCTAATTAAGAATGAACCCCCTTCAGTACCTATGGAGGAGTCCTGGGGAAGAGACCTGCCATCGACCAACGTAACACACCTTAGGCAAGTATCAATGCGCACTCTTTGGAATGTGGTTAAATCTGCCTCAAGAGGAACCATTTGTTCACACTCCATAGGGCATACTGGTCTCCAAAGAATCTGGCTAAACTGGGAGGTGTCCATCGAAAGGTTTGTCCGAAGTGCGAGTCTGATGATGCGGATATTCGGCATATGTTTTGGCAGTGTTCTCCTATCCAGGGCTTCTGGCATGACATAGGTAAGATTGTTTCGGAGGTTCTGGGGCGAGAGATTAAGGTAAGCTTAGGTCTGGTTATATTTGGGGTCCTACAAGAGGAGGGTATTAGTTATAATTTGTCTAACTCACAGGCTTCTCTATTATTTTTGTTGGTCCTTCTAGCTAGGCGGGAAATCTGCCTAAAATGGATTCTACCACAATCACCAGTAATATTCGATTGGGTGGCCTCAGTTAGGCGTATTCATAATTTAGATATGGCAACTTCATCAAAGAAAAGATGTAAAATATGGAGGAATTGGGTGGACTGGGAGAACAAGGTCTGATAAAACTTGTTTTGTTATTTGTTTTGTTAAATATAAAAGTCCAATGATTATTAAATAAGTGAGAGTGGAGGTAGTGTTTCTATCTTGTTGAGGTGAAAGGGTTTCACCCGCTACATGCATCACTTATCTTTACTAGAATCTTGGCAACTGGTTTCGTTGGATCCCCGGGGGCCCAGTGACTTGAAGGTATCAACATATTTGTATGGGGACCCTTAAATAAACCTTGGTTTGCCTAAAGATTGCTCACTTATTTAGGTTAAATGAGGACAAACATTTTTTTAAAAAAAAAGATGTAGGACTTGGCCAACGTTGGTAGAAGCTGACCCCATCTCATGTCTCCCAGGCCCCACCATAGAACTGTACTCCTTCTTCCATCCAAACCCAGCAGTCGTCCAAAAGGCCTGGTATCTGCATGTTTAGCTGGCAATTCAATAAATGAATGGCCCAAGATCCAAACAGAAATCCGTTTCAATGTCGGCCCAGGAACACAACCTGGTGGTTGTATTGAGTCTTGACTGCAGGTGGGAGTCCCTTTTTCATTAGCTTCCAAGTGGGCAGCTTCTTCTCCATCAGCCTTGTGGACATCACAACATACATCTAGAGAGCTTGAATCAACAGAGTTGTTTTTGGACACTTGGGGGGACATGTGAACTGTTTGGCAATGTAGTAGCAGAGTAAGGTTTGCTGGCTGTCAGGCTAACAGTGGCAGCATTTACAGGGTTTAAGCTTTCAGTCTTCCTTTTCTTACAGGGCCTTCCAACCGCGTCAAGACTAACAAAGCACACATCAACAGCATTATCAAAGCGAGAGCTACCAGCATCAGTCTTTCCAGAGTAAAAACCAGTGCCACAGTTTAGCTTTCCAGAGGGCCTGCTGCATGCTCTAGCGAGCTCTTCATCAAAGTCAGGTGCTTCACAAGCATAGTTCGAATCCGAATCGGATTCACAGCCAGAATCAGCCTTTTCCTCAGATTTGTTTGCAGCCACTAGAAGAGCTGACATTTTATTGGCATTCTTTAAAGAACTGCCCTGGCCACGCACTGCAGAAGATATGCATGTGCCAGGCATTGGGAGGAGTTGCCAGTGCTAGTGCTCAGAAGTGTACTACCAGGATTCAGTAAAGTTTGGCTGCTATCAGAGTTTATTCAAGTGTTGAGAGATAGATCTTCAGTGGCGCTTTGCTGTTGCCATGTGTTGAAAATCAGATACCAGTACTTCCAATTCCAATGCTTTTTACGAATCTGCAGCCAGAAGTCAAGCTCGTTAAACTGCTTTAATGTGGTGTGCAGTATCAGCTTTTGAGGAGTGGTTGTCGCTGTTTTTCGATCTCAGATACCAGTACTTCTGAATCCAATGCCCTTTATAAATCTGCAGCCAAAAGTCAAGCTTGTTAAACTGCTTTAAGGTGGTGTGGTGTATCAGCTTTTTAGGAGTGGTTGCCACTGTTTTTCGATTAGCTGCCTCATTCAGGCTTTTTGGCACACGACCCACCTTGCAATGCAGCTTCAAGTCTTTCTGCGGGTGACTCACTGAGCTCTCCTTCTCGAACTCGCCCCCATAGTGAATATTCTTGACAGCCTGACTTCCTGTGGCATGTTGTTACAATATACAACAGATGTCTTGTTGCCTGATGGACTTTTGTGTCTACTTTTTCCAGCAATCATGAGCCAGGCAATGGAACAAAACCATCGGACTGGCAACCAATGGGGGACAACAGATGAGGAGAGTTCAAAAACAGCAAGTGATTCTGAACAGGTGGTAGTCAAACATAAAGACATGCCCAAACCCACTCACAGAAGATCCACTAGTAGCAGCACACATCTGTTGGACTTTGGTGCAAAAGGAAAAGATGGGCACCATGTGTACCATGAGGCCCGGGAGCTAGTGCATCAGGAAGGAACTCCTGGGCCAGAGGACACCATGTTGCCAAGCAGTGAGACAACATAACTGCCTCCTCATGAAGCCACATCGCCTGTCCATTATCTTCCTCCCCTTTCATCTGCCCACCCCATTGCAGGACACCAACCACTCAAATTATCTATCATGCCTGGTGCCCCGACTGCCTCTTGTGTCCCTCCTCCCTTTCACTTGCAACCTCCATCAGGAGGTGGACAGGGAAGGGGTCAGGCATGTGATATCTGGACATCAAATACTCAAGTCCAGGATGAATTTTGAGAAGGAGATCCAAGAGGGGTTTGTTGATCTTCAGAAGTGCAGGTTGCCTAGCATCAGGATATCACAACAGTTGTCTACCAGGACTATTGTCTTGTCCTTAACCAAACCCCCACCCTTCTCTACATGTGCAAATTGTGAGCTTTGTCTGTGCCTCCACTATTCCCTTGAGACTCACACACCTGAGGAGGTGGCATGGCGTAGTACCCCTGCATACGTTTTTGAACCTGCCGATCTGGATGTGGTCCTACTCACTGTTTAAATATTTCCTTGCTCTCCTTTTATATACATACATTTCAACACTATTTCTTAAAAAAAACAAAAACATAGTCTCTCATGTGTCTAGTTTGAATGTCGATTGATGGGTCAAGGATGGAGTTTTGGGTACCACAACAAAAGGTTACATTGTGCATATATCCCATTGCACACAGTCCTAACACGTCACATTTTGCTGATTTTAGCCAATGACATATAAGGTGGCTCAAAAGTGTTGGCAGTGGTTTGAAGACGTATTTCATGTAAAGTGGGGGGAAGGCAATGATATGTGGGTCTATAAGTTGAAAAAAAATGTATTGTGTATATGATCAATATGTAAAATTTTTGGGGATATGACCCCTATCTTTGGTTATGCAAGAATAGTCCAGATTTGTTGGCAGGACTTGAGTTTTCACCTGCTGACTCACTGGGAGGTGTTGGCCCTGTAGGGCCCCTGGGTCATTTGCACACAAGTTTCAGATACATGACTAGGGGCCATTGCAGAAGTCTGCAGATTGTTGGCCACAAGTGTTTGGAAAAGCTGTTGGGTTTCAATATGCTAACAGTTGTTCTGCAACTCTTTTGTAGCCTACATGATTTGGTTTTGGTCCTTCATACAGGTGTCCATTTTAGATAACTGTGAGTCACTGAAGAAGAGGGCGGGCACCATGATATGACACCCACTTCTCGCTGAATCCTGCTGTACAAAGTAGACATCCTCCAAAATCGATGGCTTTGTCTCAACCTCAACTAACACATATGTCCGAGTAGGTGGTAGGTTTTTGTGAACTGGAGCACAGACAACAACCATGCCTGTGCTGGGGATACAGCTTGGAGTATAGCTAACTGAATAATGGACATTCAACAAGTCAGATGTGAGATGCGGAAGAAACATTTGAGGTCTAGGCAGTATGGGCAGAGTCAACATATGTGTCTAGGGTATGGTCCTAACATTTGAGCAGCACCAATCCAGAAGAGATCCAGATGAAGGAGAATGGTATTTGCAATGTGTCTTGCAGGCCTTGGCCTGCTGGGGGAGATCTATGTCTTTTGATGGCACTCATCGTTGTGTGTGACAGATGCCTAATCATCACATCATCCAAACTAGCATGGGTTGCAGAGATAATGGTCAGCTGGACAAGGACACTGTGTGTACAAGTGCTTTGATGTGCATGGGCATACTGATGAATATGGTGCAAAGGTTATGGAAATCATAGTGATTTGTGCAATTTTGTAAGTATTGCAAATTAATATTTACAAAGAGATCATGGTACACAGGGATTACTGAACCTTGACATCCAGCTAGGTATACTTTCAGATAGACTTTGGCGCTTTTGGCAAATACTCTGAAACAAATTAACCCACCTGGAGTGCCAAAAGGTTTGTCTGATGGGACAATCCTTGATCTGTGGATAGGACACACAATGTGGTGGAAAAATTCGGATTTTTGAGGCATTTAGCAGACATCACTAAAGAAAAAGACGAGTTATAAAGGCATGTAATGTGTTGATGTGACTCAAAAGTACAATGCACAAATGTCTACCTAGCCTAACTGACACACATATTGATGTGGGTCATATGCACAACAATGGTAAAATGGGGGAGTTACGTGGATGGACTATTTAATTACAGAAAAACAGAAGGACCTCAGTCTAGTCAGAGAAGTAGAGTTCATTTTTAATAGCCTCAAAACAAAACACTATGTGCAGAATAATCTCATTTGTTTTTTGGTATTTTCTTCTTTTTTTAGGATGAAAGCTGAGGAACAGGACTTCTCCTTGTGCAGTTTCTTCGGCCTTCCTATGAGCCACTGCACCAGACCATCCCTCAGAACAGATAAAAGGTAAATTTAGATAAACAAGTTATGATAGGGGGGCCAAGTTAGGCCCGCTGAATAAAGTACATTAAATCCTGGTTGCGAGATCCTGTATCAAAGATGCGTTGTGCAGTGGAGGATCTGAGGAGCTGCGGGGCTGTGATGTGGAGTCTTGCATTGTCATTGAGGTTGCCATTGATGAGGGGCTTGCGGTAGGAAGTTCTGTGCTGAAAATGTGTCACACACAGGCAGTTCCGAAGGGGCTGCTGTGCTGCGATGCGAGTCCTGCGTCATCATCGAGGATGCCATCAATGAGGGACTTGCGATGTGAAGGCCTGCATTGAGGATGTGTTACGCAGCAGTGGTTCTAAGGAAGCTGTGGGCTACAATGCAAGGTCCTGCATCGAGGATAGGTCCCACAGCTGCGGTTCTGAAGTGGCTGCAAGGAGATGCATCATGCTGCCTTGGTCCTGCTCACAGTACCATACCTGGGCTGGCAGAGCACCTTCAGGCCCACTTCCATGGGTCCAGGACATGGGTGGCACCACTTGGGGGGGGGGTGGGACTCACAGCAGACATAGTCCAAGTGCTTGGTTCAATGTGGTTGGAGCCTTTTCTGTCCCTGAGGCTCTGGTCAGGAGGCCAGCTAACTAGCCCATGGAGTCAATCTGGTGGACCCGGGATCAAGTTGCAGGTCCAGTCCTTTCACTCAGGCAACAGAGACACAGGGCTGTAGGGCAACAGAGTAGCAGTCCTTCATGCAGAGCAGCACAGCAGTCCTTCTGAGTCTTCTACAGGTCCAGCGATGTACTGAAGAGTTGGGTCTGAGTGTTCATTATTTATACCTGGTGCCCACTTTGAAGTAGGAGAAGATTCTGGAGGTTTCCACTCCCAGAGGTGCTTGGAATTTCTTGCATCCCTACCCTGGCCCTAGCTTGTCTGGGGTCACAAAATACTACTGTCAAACCCTTTTGAGTGTGCTCAGGCACAGACTTTGTAATGTGCAAGTGTGGTAGCTGACCGCTCCTCCCCTCATCAAATCACAGATGGCCCATCCTGCCAATACCTATTCTTCTTTGTCTCACTGTTTGTGAGCAATATACAAAGACCAATTGCCAGCTACACCTAGTCATGTGACCCAGGATACAGACTGCAGGCACCAGATGGTTAGTACAAGACAATTCCAACTTTCTAAAAGTGGTATTTTCAGAATTATGACTTAAAATCTGACTTTACCATGAAAATGTGCTTTAAATTCCAATTCTGTGGACACCAAACTCAAAATTCCTATCTGTTCCCAATTGAAAGTTATTATTTATTAAATGTAATAAGGTAACAATGTTCTCCTATGGGAGAGGTAGGCCTTGCAGTAATAAAAAACAAATTTGAGAGTTTTTTACTACCAGGACATTTAGAAGTTAAAAGTACCTGCCCAACATGTTACATACACTGCACCCTGTCCTATGGACTGTTTAGGGCCTACCATGGGCAGGACTTATATGTTTTAAAAAGGACGTTTTGAGCCTGGGAAAAAAGGTTTATTTTACCAGGTCGAAATGGCGTTTTAAAACTGCACACCCAGGCTGAAAGGGCAGGCCGAGACATTTTTAAAGGCTACTTAAGTGGGGGCACAATCACTGCTGCAGGCCCACTAGTAGCATTTAATTTACAGGTCCTGGGTACATGTAGTCCCACTTTACTAGAGACTTAGAAATATATTAAATGTCCCAATTGGGTGTAGGACAATTTCACCAGGTTTAAAGAAGAGAGCACACACACTTTAGCACTTTAGCACAAGGCCAACAAAAATGAGATCAGCAAAAAAGAGGAGTAAGGCAAAAGGTTTGGTGGAAGACTACCCTAAGGCTGACAGGTCTACCAAACGCTTGCAAGTCAGGCTATGGCCTCTCTTGAACATTCCTGGTGACTCTTTCTTTAGTTAACCCCTTTCTTTGTTGACTTCCTTAGCATCTGTATCTCATAGTAGAGTCTCATTTATATTTCAGTATTCCTCTCTCCCTTCTTCCTGTTTTTAAAATATTTTCTGTATTTGTTTCGGTCTTTTCATATTCAGCGCATTTATATTTTGATTCTTTTCCTGGCTTTTTACTTGGCAAGCTACCTTGTGAGTTTTGTAATAGCTTGCTTCATTAACAAATAACTCCTATCTCCTCTACTTTCTGCCTCTCCCATGGAGGTCACCTGGCCAGGACCTCCCGTTCTAAACTCCGCCAGTGAAACCCTGAAGAAAAGAGAAGAGGAAAAAATGGCCAAACACCAAATAATCACAATTTCTCTTCCCTGCCCATGTCTACATACCTACAGTCACCCTTGCCACCATTCTTTCCCTAGAACTGTGGCAAGACTCTCAGCCTCAATGAGCCAGGGCACGCACCCAGTAATCTTCTGCCTCCAACGTATCCTCCCGCATTTCTTTTGAGTTCCCTGCTCCTTTAGTGACATCTTTTCAGTCCTCTAGTGTCAGGATCTGTGAAGTCGCTGCAGCACGTACTGTTTCTTCTGCGCCTAACATCTTGCACTTCAGTACCTGTGTGTCCTGATGCTATGAGCGCTTTCATCTGGTCCTCTTCCTCGTGACTAGAGGTGGGTGAACCACTAAAACCTCAAGATGCGCTCAAGTAGATGCCTGGCTCTCGCTCAGCTCAAGTTCAGTGGCGGCTGGTGGAATTTGAAAGTGGTGAGGCGCAAGCGAGTGCAATGAACAAGACCGACATTTCCCAGAGGGCTAAGGGGACCTCTCTCCATGAGAAATTCACTAAAAATTGGTGGAAAATGGTGCATCCCCTAGCATAATCTCTGTAACAAATTGACCAAAAACACAAGGAGGCATGCCCCGATGTAGCTCCCACCACTGCTCCCACTCATCAACAGCACATTTGCACCTTGATGGTCGAGGGGAGCTCAGCTTCTCCCCCAAAGGTGTCTGCCACAGAGAAAGCCCCCGAGGTGAGGCCCAGCCCTCCAGAATCATACTCCCAGCTGGGACGATGCCAGCCAATGCAAAACCCCACACCTCCATATTTCCTTGTTGTGGGTGATCCAGGCCACATACTAGCCTGCCGTGAGGGGTATCACCACACAAAGGCTGTGTCTGGAGAGCTGCCCGGAATAGACATTCAAAAGAACCACGGCAAACTGGTTCTGCAACATGTACACTTCGGAAACATTTATCACCACTGTGATAGATTTCACATATTTACAATTATAGATATACTGGAGGTTAGGAGATTTACTCAGAATCACACAATTGTTGTGAGCAGAGGCCAGGCTTAAAACCCAAGGCCCAACTTGCAAAGTCGGTCACTGTATTTTAGCCATCTGACTATATTGACTTTGCTTGTATCTTGTTTAATCACTTTGAGCCAAAATGTGAAACCATCTCTATCTCGGGAAAGAAAATATAACAATGTCAAGTGCAGCTTAAACATGGAACATTCAGAATTCTTGTTCGCACCAAGACATATGGCCTGCAAGTTACATGTTTGAATCTCGGAATGGCCAAATAAGCACCCCATGACCCCTGAGTTCAACTGCAGAGAGGTCCAAATCAACTGGGCAAAAGTGATGCTTGTCACCAGCAGCACCAAGAAAAGGAAAACCGCGGCATCAATCTCCATAAAACAAAGAATAGGTCACTCGAAAATCAAACACCGATACCCACATAGGCACACACACTTTACTTCAAACCTCATCGCATACCGCTGGAGTGCTGGCAGCTTCCGCAAATGCAAACATATAGTGACCCATCCAAAGTCCATCGCCTTCAGCCACAATCACAAATGTGATGTTTCCATTAAAGAAATCAACAGGAACTCACCACTTGTGTGCAGCACTGTCCTAATAGTCAATAGCATCGCCTGTCATTACCAGCGTTCAGAAAGCACAGACAAACGTCACCCCAAAACACTAGGCCAGGAATCCAGAAGAATTCACTCCAATTCTGCACCACAACATGGCAAGAACACAAAAATGCGTGTGACTGCGGGGCACGCCATCACAAAATTGACTAGCCAAAAAGGACCACTGGTGTCCATTGCATGATGCAGCAATGCATTCTAAACTGAATGTGACCATTAGACGTTCAGCGCTCAGCCACAGATATCTCATCCTTCCCTCATCCTTCCCTCCTTTCCCAACTTGAGTGAACTTGGATGGCTGACAGGTGGACCTGCAAATCACCTGATGCGTGCAGCCCTCCAAATCATCAGTCGCAGCCGGCATGACTCGCGGGGGGGCGTGCAGGGGTTTACGGGTGGGGGAGAATGGGAATAAAAATTAAAAATAATAACTTACATTACCAGGTCCTGCGCCGCCTCCGCAGTCCGCTCCTGGCCGGGTCCCGCGTTTTCCTGCTGCTTTCCTGCAGGAACAGGAAGCAGCCAGCAGCCAGCAGGCAGCCTCCCTCCCCTCCCCTAAGCCAATCACAACGCTGCAATGGCAGCGTTGTGATTGGTGGGGACGGCGCCCAGCCGGGCGCCTATGGAGAGGCCATTTTCTCTATGTAGACTGCATGCAGCCTACATAGAGAAAAGGGAGAGTGCGCATGACTGCTTTGGTCTGCCCAGGAGGACCGACCAAACAGTCTGGGCCCACAACAGTGGGCAAGCCACTCCCCCCCTGCCCTCGAGCAGGACCGCCCACCCGCCCGCCCCCAACCAGGCACTTCTGCTTTCTCGCAGTGCGGGAAGCAGAAACATAAAATGGTAATTTTACCATTTTATGTTTCTGCTTTTCTCACTGCGAGAAAGCAGTGGGGCGAAGCTCCTCCGCCCTAATGGAGGAGCCGCCCCTGCTCAAGGTCCTCTTGGAAACTTGAGCCCAAAACAAGATGAGCTTACACGGATGTGGCCTGTGGCTACAGCTGCTGACCACATAACTTGTGGCAGCAGGATTGATTCAGGCATTGGCTCAGCATTCTGTGAATCATGGCAAATCTCTCTGTACCAAAAATACAAGTTTAATGTAGTCCGTGTCTCTTGTGAACCCTCTTATGTCCTAGGGCAAGGTTTGCATTATGTATAACTGCCAAAAATAAAAAGTAGATTCTGCCCTTCACCAACGCATTAATCTCATCATCCAAGAATTAAGGACATAGCATTAACTTTCAATGTCAGAAACAGACACTCATCGAGAGGCTGAAATGCACAGTGTGAAACTGAAAAATATGGGATATATCCCGGCTTCCCTACTTGACCAAATTGAGTGATCCTAGGCAAATACTTTATTTCACTGAACCTCCATTTTGTTCATTATAACATATGAGAGCACCTTCAAATACGTGAGTTTAGGATGTGTGCTGTACCTCGTATGATTTTAATTTCCTATAATGTTGCTCCATCTATAATAACAATCTAGGCAACACATTAATAACAATCTAGGCAACATATAGGGTGCACATGAGAACTGACCTGCCTTTTGGTTCACTAATAGTGCTGTCATCAGGAATATTTCTCAGTGCTTGTTTAAAAACTCTCACTTTTAATAAATACTTCTCAATGCAGAGATATAATCTGATATACTAAAGTGAAATGCTTCCCTGTGGTAAAGAAATAGACTTTTTTGAATTTGGAAAACACCTTATCATATTCTAATATGATATATGTTGCATGTGATGGAGCAGGGTAAATGAATTTTTTTTAACCTCTTAATAATTTTCGTAAAATAATTAATAAACATGTTCGTTTAAGTAAATAACCAACAATGTATGTTACATGTGAAGGGTTAAAGGTAACATGCTGTTCCGTGTGCAAAATAATCAACTTATAATTGTTTACGTGTCTAACATAACATATTATTTGCGTACTAATAAAATAATAAATGCATGATTTGTGCTTCTTAAGTAAAACGTGCGGTTGCAAAATAAAGCGATGGTAAGTAAGGGACGGCTTTATATGTTGCTTTTTGCTAGGTAATACCTAATTGGGGTACGTAAAAAGACGGGAGGGAAACAAAAGGGTTTATATTTCTTTGTTTTAATAATATTTTGTTTATCTTTGAAAATAGTGCGCTTAGGCCTGTCGAGCAGCGATATAAAATGGCCGCCAGCTGCTAGAGTACGCATGAGCAGGGAACCATGTGATAGAGGAGAGAGGCTGTGGAAAGGGATGATCACGTGCTGGTGCTGAGAGGCTAAGATGGAAGTATGGTCAAGGCTATTGTGACCTTTCTGAGCAGATGTGTGCCAAGATGATCAGCAAGAAGCGTGAGAAGTTCAACTGAATCAATGGACGGAACTGTTGAATCTAAAAAGTAGCAGAAAAAGATACAAATTGGACTGATCGAAACGGATGAGCAATGACATGAACTGTGGGAAACGATGCAAGCATGGACATTCCACAAGGAACTGGTTAAGACCAGGAAGTTTGATTAAAATGTATATGGGCCTGAGGGGACCAATGAGAAAGAATCACGCCATGAAGATGCAACATTTTTATTCTGTAAGCTAGAATTAGGGTATAAGAAGACCTACTCTTGGTGGGAGGGGTTAGTTGCTGGAGAGTGAGTTGCTGGAGAGTTAGTTGCTGGAGAGTGAGTTGCTGGAGAGCAGGTTGCTGGAGAAGTTAGATGCTGTAGATGGGTGAAATTGCGGTTGCTGATGCTGACGAGCTGATGCTGCTGCTGCTATTTTTATTTTCCAGTTGAGTATAAGATGCTGCTTTAGGAGAATTTTTCCTGATAGATTTTTTATTTAGAACTATTAGATTTTTCCAAGACAGATAGATTGATCTCTTAGAGTTCTAACTATGAAAACCTTATTTTTCCGTCTAATAGATATGTATTGCAATTTCAATTTATTCTTATATTGATGATACATGTAATGATCTGAATAATAAGCTTAACCTCATTTCTTGCATCAAAACTTTATATAAACTTTATTATTCTTTAAACAAATGACTCAGTGATTCTTTAGCTCAATGATTAAAATGAAATGTTAAAGAGTTTATTGTGATTGAGCTGGTCTTAATCACCATCAACTGATTCCTACTAGTTGGTCCATCGACCAATGAGCGGAATACCTTAAAGAAAATGAGAAACATTATGTCATGATAAAAGAGGTATCCCGTCTCCTTCCAGCGAATTGTTTTCTCCTAGGTTAGATGACAGAGGAAATCCAGGGAATAAATGAGTAAGTGAATGTATATGCAGTGTTATGGGCCCCACCGTCATATGGATATAGTGTGTGTGTTGAAGGAATAATTGCACCTGGATGACCGAAGTATATAGGAGAATAATTTTTATTGTTAGCGCTGGATCAGATTTCTTGGTAGCAGAGTTATGGTTACTATAGATTAGTTTGGTGATTATTGATTATTGATAAGTTCATGTCTAACACTTTTTCTTGAGTCGCGTTATGTTATATGTAAGTTTTCACGCTTCCGGGAAGTAGGAAGTGGAACACGTGTGGCAAGAGAAGTCACATGGAATGGTGCATTGTCTGAATTCATATTGGTGATAATGCAGGTTGTGTTATGATAGGGACATTTTCCGTATAAAAGGGGTGTAAGTGAAATAGTGATCGGTTTTCTTGTGAAACTCTGGCCTTAATTCTCAGGAGCAGTATAGCCTCCACATGTGTTTTATCCCCAGAGAAACGGGTTTACTGTTTGCTTGAAAGAAGGGTAAGGTAGAGGGAAGTACTACTTTACCGGCGAAATTGAAAATTCTGTGGTAGGGTAGAGGTAAGCGCTGCCTACTGGAAAATATAGAGTTCTTGTGTAAATGGTCAAAGCTATCTCTTCGGTTTAGCGAATCAGACAATGGAAATGTGTTTTAAATGTTGTAACTAACGAAGAATTGTTGAAAAAGAAATTGCCGATAAATTTTGTAAAGGAGGGGTCAAGAGCAGAAGTGACGTAGACAAGAGTCGAGCTGGGATTGGACAGTGCGTTAGTCACACGGAAACAGGAGCAGAACTGACGTAGACAAAAGCCGCGCTGGGATTGGACAGTGCGCCGTAGACAGAAATCGCTCTGATTGGAGCTTTGGTGTGAGTCGCGCAAGGATTGGTCGAATAGCCTAGTGACGTGGAAGTTTGTGATTGGAGTGTTAGTGTGAGTCGCGCAAGGATTGGTTGGAATAACGCATAGAGAACAGTGTTGAATTGCGGATCGTTTTGAGGAAAAAAGAGATTGTGAATCATGTCGTATTATGAGTATGGTAGAGAGAAAACGTCATGGATGACGAGAGTTAAGAATTTCTTTAAGAAAGTCAAAAAGGTAGTGACTAGAGAGGGACAAATAATTCCTCCGCCGAAATCACCAGCTTCGCATATGATGCTGAAATATGGATATCATACATGCATATGGTTAGAAAATTGGACAAAATATACCAAGAATGATGGAGCATTGGCTTTCCCTGAGAATGGTTAATTTAATGTAGCTGTACTACGGAACTTGAGAGGAAAGATGGCAATGTTAGAACCTAGACCTAGACCGACACAGTTTGAAGCTTTAACGGAATGGGAAGATGAGATGTATGAGTGAGAGAGATTCAGAGGATTAAAGAATCATGAGTTTGTGCCTGGAAGGTTATGGGGAGTAAATCATGAGGACAGAATAAAGCGTTGGAGATGTGCTAACATGACAGGAGGTTTGTTTCCAGCTTTTACAGTTGAGGAAGAAGCAAAGAGAAAGTGTACAGAGAAAAAGAAACATTTAGTGGTAGAAAAGTATGTGTATGGTTATGTTATGTTATGTTATTTTAATTTTATAAGGCGCACAGCTACCCTAGGGTTTCCCGGCGCCGCCTGAAGGGGCCAACATAAACAGAGGGGCCTACATATTAAATAGCCAAGTTTTTAAACCCCTACGAAAGTTCTCATACGAAGATTCAATTCGAAGATCGATCGGAAGGGAGTTCCATAAAAGGGGCCCAAGTGGGAGAAGGAACGATCGCCCATGCGCACTAGTCTCGTCCTAGGAACAATGAACTTTGCCTGAGTGGCTGAGCGCAGAGCACGAGATGGAACGTAAGGTTGAACAAGAGTCTTCAAGTAAGGAGGTACCTTTCCAGATTTGATCTTAAACATGAGACTCAGAGCCTTAAACTTAATGCGGCTTTCAATCCTAAGCCAATGGAGATCCCGAATAAAACTGGAGATGGAAGCAGTTTTAGGTATCCTACAAAGCAGCCTCGCAGCCGCATTCTGTGCAAGTTGCAACTTGCGTAACACCTCCTTGGCGGCACCCAGATACAAGATGTTGCAGTAGTCCAGTCTTGAGGTGATGAGAGCCTGGACCACCGTACGTTGGGTAGAGGAAGGCAACATCCATAAGATTTTTTTTAGCCATCCAAGGATAGTGAAGCAAGTCGAGGCAACTCTCATTGCTTGCTGCTTCATAGACAATTGGTCATCAACTAAGACACCCAGGTTTTGAACTTGCTGTTTAGGTTGGGGCAAAGGACCCATTTCAATGGGCCAGTGCTGGGAGTCCCACAGGTCTTTATTACGGCCCACAATCAGCACTTCTGTTTTCTCGCCGTTAAGTTTCAACAGGTTGGTATGCATCCAACCTGCAATGTTCCTTAAACCGGCCTGAAGTGAGGAAGGATTGCGAGCTCCATCCGCAGAGAGGGAGAACACAATCTGGGTGTCATCAGCGTATGAAAAAAGAGACAACCCTGCTTCCTCAGCAATCCTCGCCATAGGTCTAACATAAATGTTAAATAGTAATGGGTTGAGGATAGAGCCTTGGGGAACACCATAAGGGGAATTATGAATCTCGGAACATGCTGTCGGCGAGAAAACCTGAAACGTTCGATTAGTCAAAAAATCAGCAAGCCACTTGAGGGCTATATCAGTCACTCCCAATAATTGTAGAGCATGCAATAGCACAGGATGTGATACAGTGTCAAATGCGGCACTTAGATCCAAAAGTATAAGTGCCACGGTACCACCCGCGTCAACCTGCTGGCGCACCATATCTGTGACCCCAAGCAAAGCGGTTTCAGTAGAGAAGCCTGCTCTGAAGCCTGATTGAGAGCCATGAAGGAAATTTTGAGAGGTCACAAAAAATGTCAGTTGTGCATTGACATGCTTTTCCAAAATTTTGGAAAATACAGGAAGGAGAGAAATGGGCCTAAAATTAGATAATTGCGTGGGGTCAGCCGTGGCCTTCTTTAACAACGGCAAAACCATTGCGTGTTTCCAAATAGAAGGAACAATAGCCTCTGCCAAAGATGCATTAAGCAGCTCCATAATTAAAAGCAAAGATGATGGTGCAAATTTCTGAAGCACAGTAACAGGGATGGGGTCTCTAGGGGAGCCAGATTTCAGGCTGGCCAATATTCGCCTAAAGGAATCAGTGTCTAGGGGTGCCCAGCGAACAAGGTTATGGTGGTAGTGAAACGGATGACGAATTGCTGGAAGATATTTTAAACAGAAACCCACCTCCATACCAACAGACTTCTGCGGTGGTGACACCTAATGCACCGCCAACGGAAAATGGGAGGAATAAAAATCCCGAACGAAGAGATGAGACAAATAGGTCACAAGATCAATTAAAAACTTCACAAAATGAAGAGATAGAAAGTGACAATGCAACTGAATTAGCAAAAACAACAAGAGAATTGACTGAGAAAATAAGAGAATTGACAAAGAATATGGAAGCTGTAACTGTACCAGTAACAATAGGTCCAGTAATGCCAATTTTTGAGAATCAGAAAATTGATGAACGTTCTTTAGTGATTCCCATGAATTCACATTTGCAAAGAAAAAGAGAAGGGATGGAGCTGAATAATGAAGGTGCACACAATTTGGCTAGTACCTATAGACCAAGCCCACCTACTAATTTGACGATAAATGAGAATGAGATTAGGAGAATGCCTATGGTGACGGAGTCTGCATCAGGGACACCAGAAAGAAGTAGCAATTGGATAGAATTAAATAGTACGCCTGTAGGTCCGACTCCAGATGAGTTAAATGAATGGATGAAAGCGCTAAAAACAAAAGAAACGGAAGAGAAACCATTAGATGTAATTAGGTTGAAAATAGACATGGAAGAATTGATTTTAGGAACAATTGGTACAGAAAAATTAAAAAATTATCAGGATGATGAGATTATGTTTTTGTGCAAAAGTCTTACATGGAGAGCTAGAAATTTACATGACAAATTGGAAGAAATAGCAAGTGAACTAGGAGTGGAATTTGTAAAAGTGAGAACGTTGCAGAAACCATACAGAGTAGATTTTTGTGAGAAAGATATAGAGAATTTGAACACATCAGGAAGACTGACCCAAATAAAAGAGTTAATTGTTTTATTGAGAAAATGGGGTGATGTGGATAGATGGAGAAATAGATGGTCGAAAAAGAGTGAGAAAACAACAGATAAAGCATCTTTGGCTTTTGCAGTGACAGATAAGGAACCAGTTGTATGGGAGTACCCGATGAGAGAAACTCCAGGTGGTAGTTATGTGCATGTTCCATGGACCAGACAGGATATACTGTCATTTACAAATGACTTCCCAAAGTTGAGAGAGAAGCCAGTAGAATGGTACAGACAAATGGAAAGATTTGTGAAGGTTTCAAAGGTGTTGTGGATAGATCTGGATGGATTGTTTGATATAGTAGTGCCGGCTGATTTGTGGACAGAATGTAAGATTACTATTGATTGGCCAACTGTAGAATATCCAAGGGACGCTAAAACAGGAGCGCCAGGACCAGAAGTGATGAGGAAGTACGACCAAGTAATTACCTTTTTGAAGAATAAGATTCCACCTAAAGTAACAGATTGGGTAAAAATAGACAGAACAACGCAGGAAAGTAAAGAATCAGTGCATGCGTACTACGAGAGATTGTTGTTGGTTTTCAAACAGTACAGTGGTTATGAGACACTAAATGAGAAGGATATGAGTCATTTTGTATATAGGTTTGTGTATGGATTGAAACCAGAAATAAGTGAAATGATTAAGCAGCATATGATTTGTTGGCAGAATAGCACAGTGGATGAGGTTTTGAGATATGCTAAGTATTGTAGTGATGATATTGAGAGTAGACAGCGTAAATTGAAAGAAAAGGCCATGTGGGCGCAGGTGAAAGTTGCAGAGAAGCAAGAAGCACAATTGAGTAATACTGGTAATGAAACAGGACAGGTTAGATCCCGACCTAATATAGGTAAAGGAAAAGGACAAATGAGCATAGATGAGGCAAAGAAAAAGTGGCCATGCCACAACTGCGGAAAGCTAGGACATTGGAGAAACAAGTGTAAATTTCCTCCAAAACCTAATGTGGAAAATCAATCATTAAATTCACAGGTGCAGAGTGAGGTAGTTACTCAACAAGGTCAGGTGCCACAACCACCACTTCCCAAGAGTGTTAACCAACAGAAATACAGTGCAGAAACAGGATTCTACGGAGGAGAACAGGTAACACAGTTGCCGCGTGCAGCTGCAATTTCTCAATATTGGTTACGACAGGATGAGGATGACACGGATGAAAGTTTCTGACGGTGCCTAGGAGAGGGGGAAGAGTGCGTGCTTGGCGCAACTCTAGAGGTAGATCAGTCTGGTCCATTTGTGGATGGAGAAGTGAATGGTGTAAATGTAACATTCCTTGTTGACACTGGAGCTACCCGTTCTACTGTTAGGTCAGTGGAAATTCCAAACCTTCCTCTCTCAGGTGAACATATCCAAGTAGTTGGAGTTTCAAATCAGCAAATTAAGACGCCTCTTACTAAATTAGTGGAGGTAAAGATTAGTCCATTTAGTGAAATGCACCGATTTGTGGTATGCGATTGTAGTCCCGTGAACCTTTTAGGACGCGATTTATTGTGCAAGATGAATTGCACTATCTATTGTACCCCAGACAGAATTGCATTTCAGACTCCAGATGAGGATGTGCTGTATAAAATGACAATGGTGAATTTAGAACCAGAAGTAAATGGTTTGTTTCCTGTATTTGATGCAGAGAAAATCCCAATTGAATTGAAAAAGACAGTGAAAGAAGAAGTGTGGGACTTTACAGGAGAAGATGTAGGATTAATGAAAGGAGTAGATCCCGTTAAAATAACAGTGAAAGAGGGAACGAGTTACCCAAATACGCCCCAGTATAAATTGACACCAGAAATAATTGAAGGAATAACGCCAGTAATAAATAAAATGATTGAACAAGGGATTCTAAAAGAAATCATGAGCAGTCCATGTAATTCGCCAATAATGGGACTGAAAAAGCCAAACGGAACATATAGAATTGTACAGGATTTGAGGAAGGTAAATAAAATTGTTGTGCCTTGTTGCCCAATAGTACCGAACCCTGCTGTGATTCTATACCAGATTCCACGTGAAGCAGAATGGTACACAGTAATTGATTTATGTCATGCATTTTTCTCTATTCCATTGCATCCAGATAGCCAGCCATTATTTGCGTTTAGGTTTGGAGAGCGTATTTTGGCATGGTGCCGAATTCCTCAAGGGTACACAGAAAGTCCCTCAATCTTTAATCAGATTCTAAAGAAATCGTTGGAAGATTTAAAAATGCCAGAAAAGTCAGTGATGGTTCAGTATATTGATGACCTACTGGTGGCATCAAAAACGAAGGAAGCATGTGTCAATGATACAATTGCTTTGCTGAATCATTTAGCAGAAAGAGGACATAAAGTGTCCCCTTCAAAATTGCAGTTTTGTCAACAAGAAGTCCAGTATTTAGGGCATAAAATTGAGAAAGGTGTGCGAAAGGTAACGACTGAAAGAATAAAAATGTTTCAAGGAATGAGAGCTCCAATGACACAAAGAGAGGTAAGAATGTTTTTGTGAATGGTTGGATATTGTCGACAATGGATAAGCGGTTTTTCACTGATTGCTAAACCATTGCAAAAACTGACAAAGAAGGATGTTAAAGATCCTTTTGAAATGAATGATGAAGAAATGAAAGCATTCAGAGAGCTGAAAAAGAAATTATGTGAGGCTCCAGCATTAGGAATGCCTGACTATGAGAAAGATTTTGAGCTGTATTGCAGTGAAAGAGATGGATGTGCATTTTCAGTTTTGGTACAAAGACATGGAACTATGAAAAGACCCATTGCATATTTTTCAGCTGTTTTAGACCCTGTAGCGAAAGCATTGCCTGGATGCTTGAAAGCAGTTGCTGCTACTTGTGTGAGTCTGGAACAGAGTGAAGGCATAGTTATGGGATATCCACTGAGAGTATATGTTCCCCTTTCTGTGGAAATTCTCTTGACAAGAACGAAAACCCAATACATGACACATAGTCGGCTGACTAGGTATGAAAAAGTAATTTTGAGTGCAGATAATGTGACCATTGACAGATGTATGAATGTGAATCCTTCGACATCATTGCCAGATGAAGAGAGTGTGATTGAAATGGATGAAGTAGATCACGATTGTCTGAATGTGCTTGAATATTGTACTAAACCAAGGTCTGACATACGAGATGAACCTTTGAAAGAATCAGATTATATTCTGTTTGTGGATGGCTCATGTTTGAGAACGAGTGATGGAGTTCTAAGTGCAGCATATGCAGTTTGCACAGTAGCCACTGTAATGGAAGCATCTTGTCTGAAAGGGGTACGGTCTGCCCAGGTCGCAGAACTAGTAGTTCTGATTCAAGCATGCAAGTTGGGAAGAAATGTACGGGTTACGATTGTGACAGATAGCCAGTACGGCTTCGGGGTGGTGCATGACTTTGGTCAGATTTGGTCACAAAGGGGTTTCTTGACGTCTGCAGGAACGCCAATTAGAAATGGAGATTTTGTGAAAAAGCTGCTTGAGGCGATACAGCTGCCTAAACAGATTGCTGTTGTGAAGTGCAATGCACATAAAAATGGGGAAGACTACATAACTGTTGGTATTAAATATGCTGACGAAATGGCACAGTACTGTGCAAAGAATGTGGTTTCTTTAAACAAAAGTCGGGAAAGAGAGCATATTTCTTGTCCTTTGCTTTTTACTAACTCTATTGAGACATGGGATGAGGTGAGACAGTTACAGGAAGCTGCAGATGATGAGGAAAAAGATACATGGATAAAAGCAGGATGTAGAAAACATGAAGAAAATGATGTTTGGGTTTACAGAGATGAGAGACCAGTTATGCCTGATAGCATGATTTCTGACATGGCACGGATGTACCATGGACAAGCCCATATTGGGAGAGATTCAATGATCAGACTTTTTAGACAAACATGGTATAATCCAAAATTCAGAGCCATAGCTGAGAGTCTTTGTCAGAGATGTCTTATTTGTCAACAGTTAAATCCAGGAAGGAAAACAGTAGTGAGTCTAGGAACAATAGGACGAGAAGGAGGTCCTTTCACTAGAATGCAAATGGATTTTATTGAAATGCCACCTTGCAACAGACTAAGGTATGTCCTAGTGGTCGTCTGTTTGTTTTCCCGTTGGGTGGAAGCATACCCAACAAGAAGGAATGATGGAATAACGGTAGCAAAACTTATGCTGCGAGAATTCATTCCGAGGTATGGTTTTCCAGTCACGATTGAAACAGATAGAGGAACACATTTCCAAAATGAATTAGTTAAACTAATTTGTGAAGCACTTAGTATTAAACAGAAACTGCATTGTGCATACAGACCAGAGGCTTCTGGAATCGTAGAGCAAGTGAATGGAACAATCAAGAACAGGTTAGGAAAAATGTGTCAAGCTACAGGAGTCAAATGGCCAGATGCCTTGCCATTAGTTTTAATGACAATCAGAAGTATTCCGGAAAGGAAAACTGGACTCAGTCCCCATGAAATAATTATGGGACGAGCAATGAGACAAGCACAAGTACCTGTCAACAAACTACTGACTATAACTGATGATCTAGTGCTGGATTATTGCAAAGGATTGGCTGATGTGGTGCGTTCTGTGTTTCATCAGGTTGGACCGGATGCGACCACTCTTGAAAGAAAACCAGCTCACGACTTGAATCCAGGAGATTGGGTCCGCATAAAAGTTCACAGGAGAAGAAACTGTTTGGTTCCTCGCTGGGACGAACCACGACAAGTGATCCTGGTGACAACCACTGCAGTCAAGTGTGCAGGAGTGAAACACTGGGTGCATGCCAGTCACACCATCAGAGTTCCAGAACCTGAAGATCGACAAGTGAGTCGACATCTGGAAATATTGGATAACAGTTCAGCATCAGAAGCAGAAGAAGAAACAGACAGGGTGCCAGAACTTGAAGATCGACCTGCAAGTCAACATCTGGAAGACCCAACTACAAGTGCAACGACAGAAGAAGTAGAGGAAATAGCTGAAGTTCCAGAACTTGAAGATCGACCTGTAAGTCGACATCTGGAAATATCAGATACCAGTTCAGAATCTGATACAGATCATTCGGATTGTGAAGAAATTCTAAAAAGAAATTGGAATTTTGAAAGCATAAGAGAAGAAACTGAGCCAGAAGATAGTGACAGTGAGCAACCAAGTACAAGTTGTGGTGAAAATCCTTCGGAGATAATATTAATAGATAAAAAAGGGAGAGTTTCAAACAAAAAGCTAGAAAAATCGGAAGATCCCCGAGGAGCAATAGGGACAAATAGTCAAACACGAGAACAGGGAAATTTAGAAGCAGAAAGAAAAACTGACACAAATTCGGAAGAACCTCGAGGAGGGACAGAAATAGGTGAACGAAGGAAGATAAGAAAAGAACCACAAGTAGAGGAAGAAAATGACATTATAAGTTTCA
Source organism: Calotriton arnoldi (assembly GCA_963921515.1). Taxonomy (NCBI): domain Eukaryota; kingdom Metazoa; phylum Chordata; class Amphibia; order Caudata; family Salamandridae; genus Calotriton; species Calotriton arnoldi. The sequence continues at coordinate 2,990,633 of CAWUFW010000350.1, read as the reverse complement.
AAATAAGAGGCAATAACGAAAGAACTGAAACAGAGTGTGAAGAAAGTGGAGAAGAAAGAAACCAAAAACTAGAGTCAAGAAAAAGAAATTGGAAAACAGAAAGAGAGGAAAAAGGAAGTGAGGCAAAAAGGCCAAGAAAAGGAGACAATTGGCCCAACGAAGTAAGAAAATTAAGATACAGAATCATAAGGTTGGATGGGAAAAGTGCTGAACAAGTGAATGAAATAACAAGTCAGAGGGAGCAAGAAAAACAAGGTGGAAAACACTTGCAGAAAACAAAAAGAGTAAAGAAGGTAAATCCGAAGTATAGATCGCCTGAATGGTTGTATCTTGCTTTGACTAGTAACAAAGAAGAAAAGAACACTCACGAGAATCCAGAACAAAGAAACCTGATGGGAAAAGGTGAGGTGCAACAAACCTGAAGAAATTTAAATAGTTTCTACCGGATTTGACAAAACACTGGATCTGACAAATTCTACCGGATATGACAAAGAAAGAATTCTGAGAAAGAATTAAAAGAAAGTACCAAGCAAAGACAAAACATTGGAGTACAGAGTGGCAAATAAGTCATTCCTGAGGTGTAGTGACACAATTTTCTGGAAAACAAATAAATAAGGTTATAAAACAAAATGGAGAATACTAGAGATAGAAAATGTAAATGTGAGTTTTTAAGTAGATGGTGCAAGATGTGCTGCTTTTGTACAGGATTATTAATGACAGTATGGGTGGTTTTAGCAATTACTATTCCAATTAGTTTAGCTGTAGTAGAAACGTCTAATAACACTGAGAAAGAAAAAGGAGCTAACACTCAAGAACCAGTTATTTTAAAGAGTAGTGCAAAATTACACAAGGACAAATCAATAACAGATTTTTCTAAAAATGTTTTTACTAAATTATTATATGAATATGTAGAAACAATGGATGTAAGAGATTGCTATGTTTGTATGCAGTTGCCTGCATCTGTAGCAGAGGGTGTGACTTATCATCACCTCCCTTTGACGTATGGCATAACATGTAGTGTCTTAGCAAGTTTATTTTATAAAACAGGTAGATTAGAATATTATTACACTGACATAAATAAGATATTTGCGAAAGTTTCTGTAGTTCCCGAGCTAAACAAAATAAAAGAGGGAAAAGCGTTTGGTGAATATTTTCTAGAGGATAAGATTTTAACATTAGATAGTATAATTAGGTACAACCTTACCTGTGAGTTAAAGAAGGAAGAAAAGGTATTTTTAGAGATGGTTGAAGAGAGAAGAGTGAAATTTCAAAGAAAAGTGATAGAAGAGACAAAAACACCTCTTTGGGCGTTTGAGGAAGACAATCATGACAAGAAAAAGACAAATGCAGCTATGACTCTGGATTGGCCCCAACGGGGAAGGTTGTGCATTAGAAGAAATAAGACAAGATATGACAATTATTTTGTGGGTTCCAGCATTTGCCATGACAATTATCAAATTTTAGGAGGATGGGGATTCAAAGGGGGGAAAGATCCAATATTTCCAAGGATCTATTATGTTTGTGGAAATAGGGCTTATTATAAGTTGCCGGACCATTGGTATGGGTCATGTTACTTAGGCCTGGTCTTTCCAAAGATTTTTCATATGGATAGAAAAGAAAAAGGAACACACAAAATGATAAATACCTTTACACGTAGAAAAAGGGAAAGTTTTTCAGAAATAGTAGGTGATATTTTTGGTGCATTGATACCAGCAGTGGGAATATCTTTAAATGCATTTAAAATTCGGAAATTATCCACAGTGGTAGATCGTTTATCTACAGATACTGCTGGAGGGTTCTTGATGGTAAATACCGAGATGGTTGCCATGAGAGCTATGGTGATGCAAAATCGACTTGCCCTTGACATTCTTTTGGCAAAAGAGGGCGGAGTCTGTGGAATGCTGAAAGTCCAACATTGTTGCACTTACATTCCAGATAAAAGCGAAAATATACAGAAGTATATAACAAATATTACAAATTTGCACAAAGAACTTGTTCCACTGGAGGTTGAAAGTGCTTTTGGAAAACTTGGTAAAGGGTTTTCTTCAGTAAGAAATTGGTTAACAAGAATGAGTGGATTGATAATAGGGAAAGTTATAATAATAGCAACCGTGATAATAATAATAATATTAGTACTGAAGCTTGCAATAACATGTATAAAGAGAAGAAGAAGACAGAATAAAATAGAAAAAGAAAACGTGATAAACAAGGAGAGAGAGAGAGAAATGGGTGAAATAGAGTTAGAAGAAATAAAAGAGAACATGTACAAGAAAACGAAGAGACAAGTAGAAAGGGATACAGTTGTGTAAATTAACAAAAGCAAACGGATAAAAGATATATGCTGTCTGAGAAAATTGTATAACTTGGGTTTTGTGGTGATATTAAAAATCACCAAAGGGGGAGTTGATGGAGCAGGGTAAATGAATTTTTTTTTAACCTCCTAATAATTTTCGTAAAATAATTAATAAAAATGTTCGTTTAAGTAAATAACCAACAATGTATGTTACATGTGAAGGGTTAAAGGTAACATGCTGTTCCGTGTGCAAAATAATCAACTTATAATTGTTTACGTGTCTAACATAACATAATATTCGCGTAATAATAAATGCATGATTTGTGCTTCTTAAGTAAAACGTGCGGTTGCAAAATAAAGTGATGGTAAGTAAGGGACTGCTTTATATGTTGCTTTTTGCTAGGTAATACCTAATTGGGGTACGTAAAAAGACGGGAGGGAAACGAAAGGGTTTATATTTCTTTGTTTTAATAATATTTTGTTTATCTTTGAAAATAGTGCGCTTAGGCCTGTCGAGCAGCGATATAAAATGGCCGCCAGTTGCTAGAGTACGCATGAGCAGGGAACCATGTGATAGAGGAGAGAGGCTGTGGAAAGGGATGATCACGTGCTGGTGCTGAGAGGCTAAGATGGAAGTATGGTCAAGGCTATTGTGACCTTTCTGAGCAGATGTGTGCCAAGATGATCAGCAAGAAGCGTGAGAAGTCCAACTGAATCAATGGACGGAACTGTTGAATCTAAAAAGTAGCAGAAAAAGATACAAATTGGACTGATCGAAACGGATGAGCAATGACATGAACTGTGGGAAACGATGCAAGCATGGACATTCCACAAGGAACTGGTTAAGACCAGGAAGTTTGATTAAAATGTATATGGGCCTGAGGGGACCAATGAGAAAGAATCACGCCATGAAGATGCAACATTTTTATTCTGTAATGTAATGTAATGTAATGGAAATGGAAACTTGTATAGCGCTACTATCACTCCAAGGAGCATCTTGGCGCTGGGACGGAACACCAGAGATGGAGACAACTGGTATACTACTCATGCCAGAGGGGAGATAGATGTTTAAATGAGTGTTTTACATAAAGTATCAGGTGCACTGTAGATCCAAGTTTTAAGTGCCTTCCTAAAGACAGACTCGGAAGCAATCTGACGGAGCTGAGATGGGAGTTTATTCCAAACCTTTGAGCCTATGACTACAAGTGATTTTCCTCCCTTTGTCACCAATCTAAAAGATGGAATGGTCAATAGATTTGCATTGGATGATCTTAGGCTACGGGAGGGAACGTAGCGTTTGAAGCTAGTTTGAAGATATTGTGGGCCACGTGAATGAAAGGCCCTAAAGGTAATAATAAGGACCTTAAACAAAATTCGTTTATGAACTGGCAACCAATGTAAGATGTCTAGTGCAGCAGAGGCAGATGATTTCCTAGGCCACTTCAATACCAGCCAGGCAGCCGCGTGCTGGACCATCTGAAGCTTGTGCAAGACTGATTTATTTGTTCCTGCATAAAGACTGTTACAGTAGTCCAGTCTAGATGTAATGAGTGCCACAGCAACGGTTTGCCTGGATGAGAAGGGGAGCAAGTCAAAGAATTTTTTTAGACTTTTTATAAGATGAAAACATGTGCCCGCAACTGCCAGAGATTGTTGTTTGAAAGATAGTGTGGTGTCAAATTTTATTCCTAGGTTTCTGGCTGCATTTATTGTATTAGGAGGGGGGGTGGCATCTTCTGGCCACCAAAGTTTAGGCACAAAGGGATTTTGTTTGCCAAATGGCAAAATCTCAGTTTTTTCCGAGTGACACCTTAGATGATTGTCACTCATCCATTTAAAGGTTGCTGAAAGACATTTCATAAGATTTTCTTCCGCCTTAGTATTGTCATTATCCAGGACCAGGATAAGCTGAGTATCGTCCGCATATGAAATGGTATTGATCTTGAAGGACGATATTAGTTTCATCAAAGGGGACATATAAACATTGAAAAGGGTTGGGCTCAGACTCGATCCTTGAGGAACACCTGATATAAGTGCTTTTTCTTCTGAGTTATATTGTCCTAGCGTGATAACTTGACGCCGGTCTTTCAAAAGTTCTCAATCCACTCAAGGACATTCCCGGATACACCATATGATGCAAGACGGTCTAACAGAATGGTATGTGAGACCGTATCGAAAGCCGCGGACAAGTCAAGCAGCACCAGGACCGCCTTCTTTCCCTGATCCAGGGCAGCTCGTAAAGTTTCTGCACTGTACAAAAGGGCAGATTCAGTCGAGTGTTGGGCTCTAAAACCTGACTGGTTGACATGCCATACATTTGTTTCCTCTAAAAACGTGGTAAGTTGTTTATTAACAAATTTTTCAGTTAACTTACACAGGGTGGGTAAAAGCGAGATAGGTCGTAAGTTGGAAAGGGTTGTGGGATCAGCCAATTGCTTTTTCTGGAGGGGTTTTACCGCCGCAAGTTTCCATTCTGTTGGAATCTTAGCTGTAAGAAGCGAAGAGTTTATAATATTGTTTATAATAGGGTTTACAACATCAATGAGGGTGTGTAACAGAGTGGGGGGGCAAGGATCAAAAGGGGAGCCTGATTTGGTGGATAAGATGGCCAACTGTTATTCCTCCCTCGTAATAGGTTGAAAAGTTTTCATACAAGCGATATCTGTGTCTACAGAGGTTCTCTTATTTATGATGACTGAAGTAGAGGGAGAAAAGTCTTTTAACAGTGTCAGGACTTTTTCTTCAAAATAGTCTGCTATATTATTACAAAGGCTCTGTGAGGGAGGGATCTCTTATAGTAGACTATTCGGATTTGTGAACAGATTAACTATTTTGAAGATCTCCTTCTGTTTGTTTTTAGAATTTTTAACAGCCTCAGTATAGAAGGTTTTTTTTAAGCTTTGATCAAAGCATGATATTTTCTGCGTGCAATTTTATAAGTATTAAGATCACTCCTATCATAATACCGGCGCCATCTACGTTCTAGTACTCTGACTTGGGCTTGCAGTTCTTTCAGGGAATGGGAGCTAGAATTAGGGTATAAGAAGACCTACTCTTGGTGGGAGGGGTTAGTTGCTGGAGAGTGAGTTGCTGGAGAGTTAGTTGCTGGAGAGTGAGTTGCTGGAGCGCAGGTTGCTGGAGAAGTTAGATGCTGTAGATGGGTGAAATTGCGGTTGCTGATGCTGACGAGCTGATGCTGCTATTTTTATTTTCCAGTTGAGTATAAGATGCTGCTTTAGGAGACTTTTTCCTGATAGATTTTTCATTTAGAACTATTAGATTTTTCCAAGACAGATAGATTGATCTCTTAGAGTTCTTACTATGATAACCTTATTTTTCCGTCTAATAGATATGTATTGCAATTTCAATTTATTCTTATATTGATGATAAATGTAATGATCTGAATAATAAGCTTAACCTCATTTCTTGCATCAAAACTTTATATAAACTTTATTATTCTTTAAACAAATGACTCAGTGATTCTTTAGCTCAATGATTAAAATGAAATGTTAAAGAGTTTATTGTGATTGAGCTGGTCTTAATCACCATCAACTGATTCCTACTAGTTGGTCCATCGACCAATGAGCGGAATACCTTAAAGAAAATGAGAAACATTATGTCATGATAAAAGAGGTATCCCGTCTCCTTCCAGCGAATTGTTTTCTCCTAGGTTAGATGACGGAGGAAATCCAGGGAATAAATGAGTAAGTGAATGTATATGCGGTGTTATGGGCCCCACCGTCATATGGATATAGTGTGTGTGTTGAAGGAATAATTGCACCTGGATGACCGAAGTATATAGGAGAATAATTTTTATTGTTAGCGCTGGATCACATGATTTACTTGCCAAACATTTTCATGGCTCGGCTCTTGGAGTCAGAGCCGACCCTTGTCTTGGCTTGGCTCTGGCTCAGCCCTTCCTGTTAATTTGTTGGCCTGCCCGCCTCTACTCATTCCAGCCTCTCCTGCACATCAGGATCCTGGAAGGTCAGTCAGAAAGTCCCTGTAGTATTTTATACTTTTCTCTTTCTCCCTCCGCTTTGCCTAATCTATCTTCTCTTCCGCCTGTCCCCAGGTCTTCTACTTTGCACTAGTCAGATTTTGCTCTCTATTTCTCCTTTATGCAGTCCTTTTTCCTTCTTTAACTTTTCTCTTTCCTCCCTAGTTGTTCTCGTTGACTGGATCTCCTGAGAGGCTGACTCGGGAGCATCCTGTGCCACCAGGTAAGTCCCCGTCTGCATTTGTAATATTACACATTTTTCTTTGTGATTGGAGCCCACATTTTTATCTCTGAATCGAGCTGTAAAAACAGAATACAAAAGAAAAAAATAAAGTTCACATGTACTGGGGCAATGAAGGGGTTATTGCGTTATTTTGAAGACAGAATGGAAATTATTCCCATGAAGAAGTGAATGTTCTTTTTAGCTAGAACTCGCAAAGAGCAACCTCCGTAGACTGTCTGAATGTTAACCTTGCAAAGGCCAGTTCCCCCAGGCCTCCCTGGTTGATTCTCTATGCGAGAAGCACGATGCTGTCAAAGTCATAATGCTCCTTCCTTCCTGGTACATTTGTTTGCAATTTATGTTCATGCACGGAAAGAACTGTTGAACACTAACTTCTGTCAGCTCTAAATATTTATTGCTACTAAACTGCCAGAGCAATATCGAATGAACTCACTGCTATCAACTCTTATGATTAACAAAACAAAACTGCATAAAACCACTTAATAGTTCACAGACACAAATTAAGTATTACAAATTAGCACAGTGCCTTGCCTTTAGGATCAGCCATAGTGTATAAGGACTGTGAAATCTCTCTGCTTCTTGCACTTACCTGAAACACCTACAGGTGTTGCTAAACCATTCCAGCGAGGAGTTTCGGTTAGCCTTCTAAGTGAGAAACTTCAGAGTGCTGGAGTGTGGGGGAATTACTGGCTGTGTAAGAATTAATATATACTACCTGAAACATCTCCACCAATTATTTTAAGATTAAATGCACCTATAACAAGATCAAGTGAAAACAAGTCAGCCTAACCCACAGAGAATCCAAAGATTGTGGGGCCAAGTCACAATATAATTGTGAATTTACAACCACAATTTACACTCTGGCTGGATGTATATTTACTAATTCCTGGAATTCCTACAAACTCCAGGAGTACTCGTGGGATTTACAAGTGTGCATGTGTGAATCCATACAAAAGTGTCTTTGCACATACTAATAATGTTTTTAGGTCAAGCCTGAGCCAGCGCGCATGCGTTGCTCTGGCGATCTGCTGTAGTAGAGTACGGAAGAGACGCCCCACCCACTCCCGCCCATATTTTTCATTGGCTTGTGTCTTCGTCGTTCGTAAATGCAGGCTTGTGATTCCTTAATAGGCTTGTTAGTCCCTCCTTGTCTTCATTTGTAACCTCCCATGGCTACTGGCCCCTTTACTTCGGTTATTACACTGTACGTGTTATTTTAGTGTTGTAAGCACTATTTTCTTTATTGAGTTTGTCCTACTTCAGGCACGACGACGTGCTTTGTTTACATTCAGCGCGCTATGCGCGCTTTCACTTTCGAAGCTGCCGGGACAATCGCGACCGTTTGTCTCATTTAAGGTTGGCCGCGGAGATAGTGTGCTTTACTTCAGTCGTGCAGCTTGGGCGCATTCTGCTGTATTAATAAAATTCTTTATACAAGGAGGCAACACTTGCTAAATGGTTGTTGTTTTGCTCCTTTTTAAAATTTGAAACGTTGGCTAAGAGTCTGTGTGTTTGTACGTGGGCTCGCATTTATGCAGCTTCTGTTTATGAGGAACTTGTTTTTGTAACGCATTAGCCCATTCGCTGTCGTCACACATGATAATGAACTTTTTGCAACTTTTAGCAGCTTCCTTTCCGATGTTGGTGTTGTGCACATTTAGTGCACGGCCTAACTGCATGGCGAGGCACTCAAGAATTGTTTGGAGAGGAATTGGTTGGCCGCCTTGACTTCAGGACTGTACACTGTTGCACTAGTGTAAGTTTTTAATAACGTGCTACGTCTGTTTTACGCTACATCTGCTTGTTTGCGCGAGAGGCTAATACTTGTATAAACAGGGAATGCGTGTTTCATAGCTTACTTTTATAATCGATTTGTTGCATAAATGCTGATTTTGTGTGTTTGTGTACACGTACGAGCTAGATTTTTACCAGTCTGGAACACACTGCACGACAGTAACCGGTATCCCATAGATAGGCTTGCATTTTTATTTCTTAAGTTTTATGAACGCCACAAATGTAGCACGCGTTTGCCAACTCCTTTGGGGATAATATAGGAATAGTGGAGTTGCTTGCACTACTTTTCTTTGGCTTGGCACGGATCTGTGTGCATGTCAATGCCGCTCCCAGAACGAACAGGAAGGAACCAAAATGACTCCATTTCAAGCTGCACAGCCGTTACCAGCCAATGAATCCAATAAATCAAATTCATATTTAAACTCTTCAATTCATCCACTTTTACTCTGTTAATTTCATCTTTTTATCCTTTGTTTCCTTCGATTTATTTTACTCATTCTTTTCTGAATTCACATTTTTCCACGCAAGCACAGGAGAGTACAAGTGTTTCCACAAGTCACGATTTATTTAAAACACCCAATGCATTTCGGGACAACCCTTCATCAGGGATATCTATAAAATAATTAATAATGACCATCAGTAAAATGAAACATTAATGATACAGTACACAGATTAAAAACGAGAACAAAAAATATCTTTCTCAATTTCAATCAATGAAACAATGAAACACTGCTATGTACCGCATAACTCGTTTATCTAGGACTCCCATCATTGATACAAACACCCACCGTGATTCACCCTCCATTGCCCCCATATTTACGCCTATATGAGAAATGAGCCGCCGATGCTGCTTAAATACACATCCTTGTCACTAGAAACTTTTATGTTATCTCGGTTTTTAAAAAAACATCAAAACTCTAAAGTACGTCCTGACCCCCTGCTTGCCACTGAGACCTTAATTTTATCACTACTTCTGTGAGGCACTAAAGCTTTCCACTCCGCTTACCGTGACTGGTGCGTATTTGTTTTTTACAAACATTTCTAGATGCCACTCCTTTTCAAGGCTTGCCCGTGTCATCCCATAATTTTTTCGTAGAGTGCCCTCCGCACATCTTTCAATCTCGATATTGTTACTTTACACCATTTCTCCTTCCTCTTCCTTTTAACAACGTTATCTCCCCCCAGGTGATCTCACACATGCCATAGTGCACTCTCCAAAATGCGGATCGGAATTCAACTGATTAGTGTTGAACATGCCCTTCAACTCCTCCTCTCCTAGCAACATCGTTATTTCTGATTGGGCCGAAATTCAGCTGCTGTGTGCAAGCGTTCATTTACTCTGCTCACCTCGTTGTACTCAGTTTCCCAGGATGCTTTGTGGATCACCCCACCCCAATCTTTCAATCACCAGCCGGGTGCCTGCGCAATACTAATGTTCCAACAGCTCGATATACGTAACTCTGAATCAATAAGTGACGAAATTAATTTAAAACATTGCATCGTAAAACTACACATTGAGTCAGTATAATAACAAACCAAAAAATTATAATGTCCAAATCATCCAAAACATAATCTGTTGTATTGTATGTGGTCAAGATCATCAGTAACGTGGAAACCACTCTCCTGTGTAATCCATGAGGTTCACCAAAAAAATTTTCATTCCACTTCTTTCATTTGTCCATACTCAGTTTTCATCATGGGTGCAATCTCACCGTTTTTGGACGGAAGATTCATTCATATAAGGGACAGTGGTGGTGAGATGCACACCGCTTTTTACTCCATTTCAACTTTTACTTCATAGGTGTTCACCAATTCAACCTTTTATCAGCGTGCAAGCTTGCTCCGCGCTCCGCCCAATTGCGCTGCAATTATTAGAACGAACAGGAAGGAACCAAAATGACTCCATTTCAAGCTGCACAGCCGTTACCAGCCAATGAATCCAATAAATCAAATTCATATTTAAACTCTTCAATTCATCCACGTTTACTCTGTTAATTTCATCTTTTTATCCTTTGTTTCCTTCGATTTATTTTACTCATTCTTTTCTGAATTCACATTTTTCCACGCAAGCACAGGAGAGTACAAGTGTTTCCACAAGTCACGATTTATTTAAAACACCCAATGCATTTCGGGACAACCCTTCATCAGGGGTATCTATAAAATAATTAATAATGACCATCAGTAAAATGAAACATTAATGATACAGTACACAGATTAAAAACGAGAACAAAAAATATCTTTCTCAATTTCTCATATAGGCGTAAATATGGGGGCAATGGAGGGTGAATCACGGTGGGTGTTTGTATCAATGATGGGAGTCCTAGATAAACGAGTTATGCGGTACATAGCAGTGTTTCATTGTTTCATTGATTGAAATTGAGAAAGATATTTTTTGTTCTCGTTTTTAATCTGTGCACTGTATCATTAATGTTTCATTTTACTGATGGTCATTATTAATTATTTTATAGATATCCCTGATGAAGGGTTGTCCCGAAATGCATTGGGTGTTTTAAATAAATCGTGACTTGTGGAAACACTTGTACTCTCCTGTGCTTGCGTGGAAAAATGTGAATTCAGAAAAGAATGAGTAAAATAAATCGAAGGAAACAAAGGATAAAAAGATGAAATTAACAGAGTAAACGTGGATGAATTGAAGAGTTTAAATATGAATTTGATTTATTGGATTCATTGGCTGGTAACGGCTGTGCAGCTTGAAATGGAGTCATTTTGTTTCCTTCCTGTTCGTTCTAATAATTGCAGCGCAATTGGGCGGAGCGCGGAGCAAGCTTGCACGCTGATAAAAGGTTGAATTGGTGAACACCTATGAAGTAAAAGTTGAAATGGAGTAAAAAGCGGTGTGCATCTCACCACCACTGTCCCTTATATGAATGCCGCTCCCAGGCCACCTACAACGCTAATTGCTCTACAGACATGTCCTGTTATGAAGATTTGTCACATGCATCCCATTGTTTTTCAAGAAAACACTGCTGTTTCCAGAGGTTGGCATATATTAATATACCAAACAAAATATTTTCAGTCTCTGATCTACAGTATAAAAATTACTGCATGCTCACTTGTTATCAATCGCTATTACTTTTTGAAATGGTTCACAAAAGTCACATCTACAGAGCCCAGTAAATAAAGTACGTTAAATTGTTACCGAAGACGCATGTCTTTGTGGTAACCAGGTGTATCCAGTACTTTAGAATACTCTTAAAGTGTGATTAGGGTCTGTTCTTGTTCATGATTCAATGACTTTTTTCGTCTACTCAATTCTCTGCTCCTGATTGGAAGGTTTACTTCTTATGCTTATGTTTGTCCTGCTCATGGAGAATTTACATTGCATCTTGCCTTTTGAAGTTTTGAGTTTATTCTTCCATTGCTGATATCTGGAATCTATTCTTCTTTTAACATTTTTCTGAGGAATCTCTGCTTTAGCTCTTGATGCGACTGCATGTTCTGTTCTCCTCTCTCCCTGCTTTCGTTCTCTATTCTCTATTGTTGCCTTAACCATTTTGTTCTTCCTTTTCCCCCACACCTCCAGTCATCCTCAGTATCTCTCTTCCCCATCTTACACTGTCTGTGTCACTCTCTTCCCTCTTACACTGCAGACACTGAACACTACTATTGGTTTGTGTCTCTCTTCCATCACCATAGTCTTCCTTCCACATCGCCTGCTGACCCCGCTGCTTTGGATATTGGCTTTGCTAGTAATTACAGAATTTGTGGTGCAAGCATAACAGCAGTGAGCTGCAAACTTAAAACGTTATTTTGTATACTTCCTATATGACCATCTTGAAATTCAAAATTATGGGGCCCATTACGATGGCGGGCGGAAGCACTACCGCCGTGCTGGCGGATGCAAAAACCACCAGTTACCGCCGGCACGCAGCAGTCCACACTCCCGCCCAATTACGATGCGAAAAGCAGGCCAAACACCGCCGGCAAGCCAGCAACACCGTCCGCCATCAAAGTGCGCCCGTACATGTAGCGGCGCAGCCCAACTGACACACACCGTCCGACGAAACACGTCCCGCCCGGCGCATAAATTACGATGCCGCAAACAAACGGCTCCCACGGCAAAGAGACACCGCACGTGAAAGAGAGGCGGAAACACGGACGCAGAGCACGGACAACGAAGAAGCGGCACCCCGGGCATGAATCCAGCACTGCAGGCCCTTCCCATGCTTCTGCTGATGCACCACCAAGGACGCAACGTACCGCGGAGACGCAGGTAGGCACACACACAACAAGTGCACGCAAACAGCGCACACAGTGCAAGGGCGGAAAAAGCGGACAACCCCCCACCAGCGCGTGCACACTACACATCCACCATTGCATCCACATATGACACACAGGCCAAATCCCAACATCGCGGAACACATGTGTACACACCACCTGGGACTAGGAACCAACCACCCCGTCACGGCCCCAAAGCGCCGATGACGCCGCCACACATGCGCACAACGCAGAGGCCAACCGCAGCGCCATGCATGCGTCGCACACAGACACAGGGACACAACCAAGCAGCACACACATCAGCCCCACCCCGAACGCACATGACACGTGACAGGCCTGCCACAGACATGTCCCCAACGCCCAATTCACGGACAACACCCAACGCCACACAACCGACGCACACATGTCAGTGAAGTCACGCAACAGCAGGACACACCCCAGTGTAACAAACATGGCGAAGCACACAGCGGCGGCAACACCAACTAGGAGAAGCAGGGCTCCCTTCGGGAAGAGGAACGCCAGTACCACACTGAAAAACCCATACCACCCTGCACATATGAACAAGACACATGAAACGGAACACCAAAGAGCCCGGTGACCGACAACAGGTGGCCCAAGAATTACATCCACACACAAGGCCCAACGCAGAGCGGAAAGGCAGCCTGCCGCCCACACAAGGGAGAGCAGACAGCACTGAATGACCTTCCATTCCAACACCGAAACCACAGCCGTACGACAGAAGCCGGTGAATACAGCCATTGTCCAAGAATAGACCAACACAGGCATGCCGAGGAGACCGACCACAGGGCAGATAGCGCATATCACAGAAGCACACAACGGACGGGGAAGAAAGAAGAAAACACTCCCCATGTCGGCCACATGCAAGTTAATTGGAAGGAGTCACACAGCACTGACCTTGAACTGTCTGAGAAGCATGTGGGAAGAGGGCCCGTGTCCTCCAAACAAGCCAACAGAACACAAGTCCTGTCTCCCCACGACTACACAGAGCTCACAGCAACCCCGGAGTGTGCACATTGCAGACTGCACACACAGCCGGAGCACGCCACCACAACGCACCGCTGCGAAATGGCAACCGCAACACACCTACCCAACTACGCCGAAGAGCTCAAGCTGTACCAAACCAGCACGATACATACATTGGGATGCGATCTCCTGTCCCTGCTGAACGTAAGTTACCGACTGACTTACCGCATCACATTGTTCAGCTGCGTCATGCCCGTCTTCTACTGTCGGAGGTGTCCCTACCAGCATCCCGTCGAGATATGCCTCTCCAACCCGGCATGTCTGAAGGCGGACCTGCTACCACTACTCCTCCCTCTGGACGCACACGACAGGGCCTGCTCTGCCTATGGGGGCATGGCGTATGTGGCCAACATCGCACGCGCACTGAAATGGAACCACTGTGCCTCCACACGACGGATCATCGAGAACAGCTACATCGAATGTCACCCAGCATGCCCCATCATGGTCCTCCAAGGGACAACCTACGAACAACACCTTGACAGCCACCATCCGCTTCATTGGCTGGCAAACATGTACACCACCAATGACATGGAAGCCCTGCTGGACGGCATCGCATACCTGACAACCTGTAAATACGTCGGACCACAACGCAGGTTCCCCGAGTGACCTATGAAGTCCAACCCCGCACCCATGCTCAGCTTCCGCACGGACTGGCCAGTCACCACCACAACAGCCATACCAAACGACCGGCAACTGTAACCACACCATCAACGACATCGCCATGACATCGGATATGACCGGGACATGCACACTGTTCCCCATCACATCCAGGAACACCGCATGCATCGTGGGAGGCAGTGGCATGGGCTCTGTGCATCGCACCCACATGGACGGAACTGCACGAACAACCAGGACACGACATGGATCCAGCGCACATGGACACACACACCGCTCAGTGGACATGAATAGGTCGCCTGGAGTCTGTGGGTGCTGCACCCCTCCCACCCCCGCCCCGGGAATCCCATACCAGGACCTTTGCATGGACGACAAGTGCATACAACAACAACACGACCCCAGTGACTGTGACATGTCCAGTAACCACCACAGTGCAACAACAAGTGGCACGCCGCTGCATGCACGCAAGCACATGCCCTGATGTCATCTCACATGCACGCGTGCATGAGGAACAACCGCAGCAAACCTGTCACATGGAACTGAGATGGACTGTGCCCATGATGCCGAGCGGTCTGGTAGGCTACATGTATACCGTCTGTGTCAAAGTCCGCAGCTCCGCAGCTATACGTAAATGTACATTAGCACAGCCTTGGCCAAGCAGATGTAACCCCACACCCTATCCCATTTGTAATCATGCTCAGTATATCCTCAATATGTATTCCGCTGCCAGTAGTGTCCACTATACTGCATCACAGAGGACAGAAGACTCAATATAATGTTTGAAACCAGAACTGTCTCCGCTGACTCATTTCACAAGTACGAATGAGAGAGGATGAGAGTATGTGAAGTACACGGCAGTCGTGACATGACCATGTAGTCCACTGGTATTGGATGTCAACGCAAATGAGTAGCACTACTGTGGAAGACACACATGTGTCGTGTGAAGTCGTATGGACGCAGTGCTCAGGTGGGTGGGTGCGACGGGTAGATGCGCACATGCCAAGTTGGAGCACGCCGTGTTGGGAGGGCTCATGAACAGTACACCACCGCTTCCCTGGGCATTGTGAGAGGACACCTGTCGGGGGGGAGTGAACACGTGTGTGCACAGCAGCCGGGCACACGTACAAAGCGGTACCAGGCGCACCTCAGCCCACCCTCTGTGGACGAGCTGGATCCTGTTGTGCGCCCGCCATGCCCCTTGACAAGGCACACACAGCCCCAGTCGACCAGGTGTAACCCCAACATAGTCAATCCGCACAGGCGATACAGGGCACGGGATGGCAGTGGAGCATGGTGTGTGAGAGGTCTCCTCGCGCTCCTCCTGGTCATATCACGCAGGCAATAGAACCTCAACGTCCAGCATGGCAAAAAGTCAAATGGAAGTGTAGGGGGACGCACCACAGCACGAGCAGCACTGACGTCACGGGAGGTGGCTCGCACCATCCCATCCATTGCCCATCATACCAACCACGACACATGCCATTGCGACTAAGTGCAAGCGCGTGCGCCACCACCCCTGAGCCCTCCCCAGAGAGGCCAAAGAGTGAATGTGTGGGCCATCAGCCACAGACGGACGCGGCATGGCCGCAAGGGCAGCCACAGCCACTGGGTGTCGCAGGTGGCGGATCCGGAAGGCGAAGACTGTGATGCATAGTCCATGCAGGCCGGGTCTCCATTTGGGGCACCACGCAGGTGGACGGCGTCCCGCCACACATCATACCCTGAGACAGCCCACTCGTGCAACTGGACCCACACATACACTCCTTGCCCTCTCTGGTGCAAGCTTGGGGCTGCCTGTGCAAGCGCTAGCCTCGCAGGTGAGCATGCATATTGGGGGGCGAGGGGAGGACATGAGGGCTGGGGCGAAGATGACTGTATCACTGTCAGTTAGTACAAGGGATGACCCAGATGTGGAAAGGAAGAGACGTGTCCCGTGTGTACTGCAACTAGTCGCCAATCCAACTACCCCCCCATGTCCGGAATGTAAGCCCGCACCTAGGCCCGCCCATCCGCCACATCGAACATACCACCAGCACGACAACCTTCCCATTCGAAACACTGACTGGGGTGGCGACCAGTGAACAATCATGTGTAGCCTACCCACGCGTACATGTGGGCCCTCCATGATCCATGTCACCTGCGGCAAAGACATGACATGCGCAATGAGGGAAGTGAGGAGAGCTGTCCGCCCCACGCGCAGAAGGTGCATCAGCTCCACAGACCCAGCAGCGAGTCCAGCAGGGGTCACATGTGCAGGGGCAGCTGTGCCTGGTGTGAAGGCACATGCATATAGACAGCACATCGACCAATGTGTAGTCTGCCCACATCCACAGTCCATCATCATGCGGACATAGGAATTGAACACAGGGCAACACATCTTAGCTGGTGCACCCACCGTGACCAACAATGCGCAATCATCGACGTACCCGCCCTGTGCATGGCCCCCCCCAACGGAGGCACATCCAGTGCCACCATCCCACACACACAAGCCTTCCACGGAACATGCTGTGTCCAATGGTCAGTACAGAGTCAGCGCCCATCTGGTGGATCCTGAACAGGAGACACATGCACACACATGCCAGCTCCCACTATGTACGACTGCCACCTGGCACGTGCAATGTAACCTCTCACCTGTGACGTGTGACTGCAAGCACACAGCCGTCTTGGCATGGGGCTGTCAATGTGGACACCAGTCAATGTTTCGGGAGCTGTGATCCGTACAGTGCTGTACATAGGGTGCAGTGCTGACACCTACTACTGTCTCATATCCCCTCGTGCCACAGGTCCCACTTGTATTGGCCGCTCAGCCCGTGCCCACATCGTCGTCGTCGTGTGCCATACTCATCCAGCCTCGGAAGCAGTACCATGCTCAGCAGACACTCATGTTGCCGTGGCGTTGCCGCTTGACGAATATGCAGTCAGTCCCCATCAGCACGCCCCGCAAGTCATTGGGGCCTAGATCCCCATGTGCATGCACATGGCAGTGGTATGTCTCACTTGCCATTGCCATTGTTGGGAGACCTGTGTAAGTGTATTGTGGCCGTGCCGTCCCAGCTTGACAGCTGGGCTGTGGCTCATGTGCTTGCTCAGTCATGTCAGTGATGTGTATGCGAAATTGCTATGTGCCGTGTTGCTTTGACATGTGTCCTCTGCCATTTAACCCAGGCGGAGACCGAACATTGACCGCCCATACCAATTGCTGGCGGACATGGACGATACAGAGGTAATCAGGAAGTTTCGGCTGGACAGGCCAACTCTGCATCGACTGTGTGCCATGTTAGAGCCCCATCTCCCTCCCCGCAGGGTGTATCCGACTGCTGTCACCCCCACGGCTAAGGTGATGGCCGCCATGCATTTCTTCGCCACTGGGTCATTCCAGCACACAGTGGGCAGTGGAGGAGGGATGTCCCAGCCCATGTTCAGCAAGGTGCTGAGGGATGTACTGGCAGCCATGATGCTGTACCGGAACAGGTACATCAGATTCCCCAGGGCTCGTGAATTGGCGGCAGTGAAGGGTGCATTCTATGCCCTTGGCAGAATCCCACACGTCGTGGGAGCCATTGACTGCACTCATGTTGGCCTTGTTCCACCACAGGCCACTGAGCACCTGTACCGCAACAGGAAGCACACGCACTCCCTGAATGTGCAAGTGGTGTGCCTTGCGGACATGGTGATCACCCACGTGTGTGCAAAGTTTCCAGGCTCGGCCCATGACGTACACATAATGCGCAACAGCATCTTGCCACGACTGATGGCCAATCTGCAACAGGATCGTGGCTGTATTGTCGGTGAGTATGTGGAGTGGTGTAGCGTGCTGGTTGTGCGATGCTGTCCCCTGTCCAGTTGGAATAGCAACGGTTCTCTGTGTCCCTCACACCCAGGTGACTCTGCGTATCCGAATGGGGCATGGCTGCTCAGTCCATTGAGGAATCCTCGCACCCCAGCAGACGATCGATACAATGAGGCACATGGGAGGACCAGACGTGTGGTCGAGCGTACCTTTGGCCTCCTCAAGTCCAGGTTCAGGTGCCTGGACCGCACCGGGGTGCACTGGCGTACTCCCCACAGAAGGTGTGCCAGATAGTGGTGGCGTGCTGCATGCTGCACAATCTGGCCATTCGGAAGCAGATCCCCCTCATTGTGGATGACGGAGATCAACCAGGGCCCCAGCCCGCAGACCAGGACAGCTCGAGTGAGGTGGACAGCGGAGAGGAGGAAGCTGGGAATGTGCGCCAGCAGCTCATCGCCCGCTACTTCACTTGACGGTGAGTGTCCATGTACGACGGATGATGTGTCTGTATCTATGCAGGTGTGTGTGTGCTGTGTCAGGGTGGCCGTATGTTCACTGCGTGCAGTGTGTCAACGCTCCATGGCCAGGGTAGTATGCCACTGTTGGTGGCTGTGGCATTGTGCCCTATTGCTCTGTGCGATGTGTGTACATTGCTTGTAGTTGTTGACATGTACTGTGTGATGGGTGTGTGACACACTCATTGAATGTGCTCCTGTTCTGTCTCCCACCCCTAGGTCCCTACAGGCCCTCCGGATTCCATTTCCATGCCACGCATCAGGTGCCTTTCCGCCCAAGGTGGCCGTTGTATTCCGTACAATAAAGACACAGGGCACAAACAGCAGTTAGTGAAAAAGGTGCATTTATTACAAACTGTGACATGTGATTGTGTGTAAGGTGATGACACAAGTGGTGCGTGCAGTGACAATGAGCTGTCGGTCATGGCTGCGTGATGATCAGGGTGTACCCACTGGTTCTATGTCCATAGTCCAACACACACATGCCATCCAGATGGCTGTGTGGAGTGGGATCGTAGAGCAAGTCAATGCAGTGGCTGGTCAAGGAAGGCTGGCGGAAGGCTGGCTGGCTGCCTCACTTGCGACTGGAGCGTGCGAAGTCCTCCCGGGAGATCTGTTTCCTCTTCGGACGGCCCCTTCCACGTTTGGGAGGGGGGTGTGTGGTGGCGACCTGCTGGTGGTGGGTGAGGTGTGCTCACTGGCTGTGGACGCAGGGGAAGTGGACACTGCTGCCCGAGCCTGCGCCCTAGCAGGTGGTGGCAGAGGTGGTGTTGCTGGCCTTGCCTGTGACCCCACCGCCACCACCAGCTGGCCCATGAGGTCCACGAGTTGGTCCATACGGGACACGAATTGGCCCATATGGGCGTCCATGGACCTCAGCACCCCCAGCACCTCCCGCGTGTCAGTAGCAGACCTGGCCCATTGTCCTTGGGCCTCTTCATAGGCCCCAAGGACTCTGTCCATTTGAGGCAGGGCATGGCTCCCAGGGGAGGCTGGCGTTTCCCTGACCCTGCTCCTCCTACCAGTCCTGCTGCCACCGGCCTGCCCACTAGCCACATTGCTCACCACGGTCGTCGCTGTGGCTCCCAGGGTGGATCCAGTCGGCCGGGCCACCACCTGCGCTGGGGCTAGTGCCAGCGAAGACGTGGTGGTGGTGGAGGCGGTGGTGGTCGGTGCGGCGATGGTGGCGGTTGCGGCAGTGGTAGTGGCCGCAATGACCGTGGGTGTGGGCGCAACGACAGTGGCAGCAGGGGACTGGGACTGTTCAGCATCCCTGGATGATGGGTTGGTGGGTAGGAGGGGTCCTGGGGAGCGGCTGGGCCCTGCCACGCCAGATGGGCCAGCTTGGTGGTCCGTGTCCGAAGAGGTGGACAGATCCTCCAGATCCGTGTGTCCTCGTTGGGGGCTTGTAGGCTGGCTGTGCTGGCTGCTGTCTCCATCCCCAGCGTCCAGCAGTTCGTCACCTGTGGAGAGAATGAGATTTGTTATTGTGTTGCACCTGGCGAAGTATGTATTAGTCGTCTGACATTGGCAGTTCGTGCAATCTCGTACATGGATTTCCCGGAGGCGAGTGTGTGGCTGTGGCATCTGTAGTTGTGTGTGCTAGGCAATGGGACTGTGTGCTGTGCACATGTGGCATGGGACGGATTGGCCATGCCGATGGGTGTGTTGCTGTGCCCCTACTCATTGTGACTCTGGTGTATGCGGGCTCCTGGCCCATCCTGGGTCTGGTTTGTACTTTGCTTTTGGAGTTCAAATGGAACGCTTAGGAACGCATATGGCAACATGGGGGCCATGCCCCAGATTCGCATTTGGGAGGGTATATGCTTTTGGGGTACATGCTGTGAGCCATGGGTGCCGAACGTGACATGTGTTGTGGCAGCATGACAGTGCATGGTTTGAGGTGTGTGCATGCCTGACATGCCCTGCATATTTGCTGTCTGTTGTGGTTACTGGACATGGCATTGGACGCATCGTTATGAGTGAGTGATAGTTGTGTGCCAGCCAACGTATTGCAGTTGTCCCATCTCCTTGGTGTGCGTGCTGCCCTGTGCCATGTGCATCACTGCAGTGCTCGGGGGGTGTGGCCCATGTTGTGTGTTGTTGCTCACAGTGTGTCGTGCGCTTAATTGACTTCTGGCACATGGTTGGTCATGGGCATGTGTCTTAGCGTGACTGCTGTATGTGTGGCAGCTGTGCGGATGACATGCCTTTCATGAGACTGGGGCTGACGGATGGGATGGATGGTATGTTGTATGTGCATGGTGTGTCTGTGTGTTTGATGGGTTCAGTGGTGTTCGTGTGCATTTCTGTTGTTCCGCTCTGTTGCGTCTAGTGTTGTTTGTCTTACATAGGCGTAGTTGTGGGGTGTGTGGTTGACAGGCAGTAGGGGCTACATGGACAGGACTTCAATGGTGTTTCGGTTGTGTGTGATGAGTTGCACAGTGGCTGCCGTGTGGGACTATATTCAGTGTGGCTTGTGCATGCAGACGTGGCTCCTTGGGTGTTGCTATGTCTGTGATGGGTCATGTGGGGTGTGAGTCTGCTGTTCATGTCCGTGTGCACATTGTTCACTTGTTCGTGACGGTGGGCGGTGCTGCGTGTCCGTGTGCTACGTGACATGTCCCATGTGTTGGTGGTGTTATGGTCCTCATGCCTCCAGTAATCCAGCCCTGTCCAGTTTCCCACCTGCAAGTTGTTCGTGCGTGCACTGTACTGGATGCCACATGGCTCTTAGCGGGGGTGCTCCATGTTGCAGGTCTGTGGGGGTGGGGGGTGTAGTGGGTCGTGGGGGTGGCTGTACACCCACTGACACCGATTGCTGTGGACCGTGATGTCTGCCTTTCGGCTGTCGTTGTGCACTGCGGTGGCTGACACGTGGGTGTGGGGTGTGGGGAGTGCTCCACCTTGCTGGTCTGTGGGAGTGGGGGCCTGGTGGGTGTTGTACTTCAGCTGTCCACCGTCCCACCCACTGCACTTTGTGTTCCTGCCACTTACCTGTTACTTGTCGGTTAGTGCAGCTGTGGCGGACACATGGGTGTGGTGGGTGCTCGTTGTGGCGCTTCTGGCATATTTGGGGACCTGTTGGTGGTTACGTGGCTGGCTTAGTGTACACATGTCCCCACGCATCTTACAGTTGTTCGGTTTGGCCTGTGTGTGGTAGTGTCTGTTGCATGTGCGTGTGATGTGTTGTGTATTGTGTGCTGGACATGGGGGTGTTTGTCCCTGGGAGCTGTGGCATGGTGGTTGCGCATGTGTGTACATAGCGGTGTGCTGGTATACATTAGTTTGTACTTACCAGCCTCCACTCCCCCTGCTAATCCGGCGAGGATCTCCGGATGGATTACGACTCGCACCTTCTCCTCCCACGCTTTGAAGGTCTTAAAGAGCGTGGGATTCCCTCCGCCAGTGACGGCAGCCAGCTCTCTGTTTTTGCCCTCCTTCTTCTTGACCAGGCTCTTTACGTCATTCCAACGTTTGTTTATCTCGGTTCTGTTCCTGGGCAGGGTCCCGACTGCATTGACCTGGTCTACGATCCGGGTCCACATTCTGTTTCTGGTGGCTAGTGGTGTGTGCTGGACCATGTTCCCATAGATTTGTGGGTACACCTTGATGATCTCGTCGACCATGACCGTCAGCTCCATGGGCGTGAACTTGGGCATCCTTTGTGGTGCCATGGTGTTTGTGGTGCTGGTGCGGTGTGTGTTGTGTAATGTGCAGGGGGTTTGTGGTGCCGGTGTTTGGTGGTGGTGGTGGTGGTGGTGGTTGTGATGTGTGCGTTTCTGTGGTGTGCTGCTGTCCTTGCTGTGTCACTGTGTCCTCTCCTCTCCTCTCTGGTTTGCAATGTAGCAAGGGGTTGTGGTCTGTGGGAGTGCTGCTTTTGTACTCACCTATGTGGGTGTGTCCTCATGGTCTGTTGTTTTCAGGTGTGTTGTGTCTGGGGTTCTGGCCTTTGTATTTTTTGTTTGTCCGGGGGGTGTTTTCGGGATGTGTACTGTGCTTGTGTATTTGTGCGTGCCTTGCTGTGTGGACTTGTTGGCCATGTTGTGTGCTATTGGTTTTGTGTGCGGATGGTTTCTGTGCAGGTACGTGGGCGCCATGGCTTCTGCCGTGTCGATTCTCATCGGCGTTGTTTGCGCTGGCGGGCGGTATTTTTGTTGTTTTTCCGCGCTCATGGCGGTGCGATCGTAATTTCACGTGCGGTGTGTCGGCCGTGAGGGCGGGCGGTTTTGTGTTGTCGTGCGTGTTTCCGTCCGTGGCGGGCGGTTTGACTCCGACTCGGACGATGGCGGGCGGTATTTTGTATGATTTTCCGCCGATGGCGGTTTTCAGTTTGTGTACTCATAATGGCGTGGTCGGTGTTCAGGCGGTGTGTGCGGGCGGATTTTTGCCGCTTCCATGCCTGGCGGATTTTTTTACGCCGGGTATCGTAATGGGCCCCTATGTTCCTAGATTTATTTATTTATTTGGTGTTTTCTATAGCACGAACATGACCCTGAGTGGGGTATCAGAGTGCTTCACATTTGCATATCAATAAACAGTTTTGTTACCGAGTCATCAGTAGTTGTACAATGATTTTGCGAAAAACATTAAAGCTTAATAAACATATATACAATACCCCAAAGAGGTTATAGTTCGATGAGAGGTAGCATGCGTATAATCCTGGAGGAACAATGATAGTGGCGAGTCTGCTACGATTATGGGAGGTATTTGCTCATGTAAAAAGATTTGGCTTCATTTTTGAAAGCAGAGATTGATGAAATTCTTCTAATGTTAGGAGGGAGAGCGTTCCAAATTCTAGGCGCTGCACCGGAGAATGCTCGGTCATAAGTTCTTTTCTTACGGAATCGGACCGGTTTTAGTAATAGATCTCCATGCCTCCTGGAGACACGGCATCCTCCTGATAGTGTGATTTTCTGGGCTAGGTACACTGGTGTTTTGTAGTGTATCGCTTTGTGAGTAATGCATGCCATTTTTAGTTGTGTTCTCGCTTCGTAAGGCAGCCAGTTAAGCGCTTTCAGATGAGGGGTGATGTGGGCGAATTTCCTGTAGCCGATTATAAGTCTTGTGGCCGCATTGAGACAGGCTTTCAGTGGGACTGTTGAAATCTTGGGGAGACCAGCTAGGGTTGTGCAACCGTACTCGATCCTTGATATTACTAGTGCCTGGACTGCTGTTTTAAGGTCTGACTTATTTAAGAAGGGTTTCAGTTTTCTGAGGTAGCTTAAGTGGAACCGGGCATTTTTTGCCATTGTGTTGATATGAGATAGCATATTCAGGTTTTTGTCTAGTATGATTCCTAGGGATTTGGTAGAATCAACATCCTCGGTGTACAGTTTAGTTCCTGTATTCAGATTGGTCCACTCTAGGATGTTCGTAGCGCTTTTCTGTGGGGAAATCAGCAGGAATTCAGTTTTATGGGGGTTAAGCTTCAAGTGATTACTGGTTAGCCAATGGATGGTACTCTTTAGTGCTTGGTTCATGATATCTATCTCTTCTGTCGATGTAATCTTGATGTACAGCTGTGTGTCATCTGCATACATGTGGAAGGAGATGTTTGCTCGTTGTAAGGTTTCTGTGAGTGGCTCTACGTACAGATTGAATAGTGCCGGGGATAGTGTTGAGCCCTGAGGAACTCCGATCGTATTTCTGGAAGAAGCTGATAATGTTTGGTTGACTGTGAATTTTTGCGTTCTATTCTCTAAGAATGATCTAAACCATTTTAGGACTGTACCCTCTAATCCCATCCTGTTTTTCATACGATCTAGTATTTTGGCATGGTTAACCGTGTCGAATGCGGAAGAGAGGTCGAGCAAGATTAGGAGACAGGTTTCATTGCGGTCGAGGGCAAGTAAAGCGTCATCCACGATGTGCAGAATCGCTGTTTCAGTACTATGGTTAGGTCTAAATCCTGATTGAAAATCATTCAACAGATTGAATTCAGAGATATGTTGGCTCAATTGTTGTTGTACGCATTTTTCCAGGACTTTGGCTAGCATAGGAATATTTGTTACTGGTCTGAAATTGTTAGGGTCAGAGGGGTTCTCTGTTGGTTTTTTTAAGATTGGGGTGACTTGCCCCGTTTTTAAGCAGTCCGGTATTGAGCCTTGTGCCAGTGAGGCGTTGATGATCTTTGTCCATGAGGGAATGAGCAGTTGGCTTATTGAAGACCAACACTTTGCAGGTAAAGGATCGTTGTAGTGATTGTTTGGTTTAATGGACGAGATGATCTTTGCAATATCTAGGTCCCTGAAAGGCTTGAATTCTGACCATCTCGCATTATTTTTAGGCGCTTCCAAAGCTGTTTGCAGTTGAACCTCATCTGGGGTGCTCTTAGTGATACAAGGGCCTTCAGCTGCTTTTTTGAGCTCCACCTCCATCGATTTGGCTTTTGCTGTGAAAAAGGAGGAGAAATCTTCACTGCTTAAATTCGAATTTGTACTATTTGGTGCAGATTTGGTGGTTTTATTGGATTGATCTTTTAGCAGATCGAATAGTTTCCTCGGTCTATTTTTTGCGTTGTCCAGTTCTTTCCTGAAGAAGTCTTTTTTTGAGTGTAGTATGCTTTTATTGTATGCTTTCCTGGTCAGTCTTAGTTGTATTAGATGGGGTGAGGAAGGGTGTTGTCGCCATTTCCGCTCTGTGAGTCTGAGTGACCGTCTTTCTTCATTGAGGTCACCGTTAAACCAAGGGTTTTTATCTTTGTCAGGGATCCTTTTGAATTTTAGCAGGGCTATGTCCTCAATAATACTCGACATTGTGTTATTGTAATACTTCGTGAGGTCACTGACGTCCACCATATTATTAGGAGGTTGCAATTATATCTCACAGCGTGCTGCGACCATCTCCATATTGAGCCCTCTAGTGTCACGCATCCATTTTCTGGTTTTTTTTTATTGTAAGGAAGCTTTTGGTTTTGTGAAGGGAATTTGGAAAGTAATGATGTGGTGATCAGACCAATCACATGGGGTGATTTCAATTTTATCTAAAGCTTTTTCTTTTGCTGTGATCCAGTCTAAGGTAGAGCCTTTGAAGTGGGTTGGTAGCAGACATTCTTGGACCAGCGATTGATCTTCAAGGAAGGCTTTGAGTAGATTGATCTGATTGTCAGAATGATCCTCCCAATGAAGGTTGAAGTCTCCTAAGAAAATATCATTGGAATGAGGGGTAGAGTTTGCTGTGATGATTTCTATCAGCTGGTCTATGAACCTGGTGTTTTTGCCAGGGGGGTGATAGAATGTGTGAAGTTTGCAAATTTGATTATCGGAGGATCTTAAGGACATACCAAGATACTCACATGACTCAAAAGGTTCAGATTGAATTTTCGTGATGGCAAAGTCAGATCTATGTATACATGCGATGCCTCCCCCCTTTTTGATTGGCCTGTCTAGTCTCATAATGCAATAGTCCGGGGGGACTAATATATCTAGGCAAGGGGAGGAAGAGTCAGATAGCCATGATTCTGTTAGTATAGTTACGTCGATTTCCTGGTTTAATATGAGGTCGGCTATGTCTGCAGCATGTTTCTTTGCTGACCTACAGTTGAGTAGGATACACCTAATGTGTTTGTGTGTATTGATCGTTGAAGAGTCTAGATTTTCAGGACTTATTATCACATTTTTTAGGTTGTTGGCATTTAGTGATCTATTGCTAGTCTTAGCGACTCTGTATGCGTTGGTTGGGACTGACTGAATCCTGTGTTCATCTACCTTAGTAGGAGGAATAGTGGCTGGATCATAGGATCGTAAAAGGGTTTGTATCTCGTTGTCTGTCAGATAGCTAAGTTGATTACGGGGACGGAGTAGTCTGTTTGTCGCTACCATAGGGATAGGTTTTAGTTTCTTCTGTGTTTCGTGGGTGGATTTCTGTATGAACTCCCATTTTGCTAGACATTTTTCTGAAAGGCGTAGAAGGTTCTTCATGTCTCTGATAGCGAGTTGAATGGCTTTATAGGTCTTGATGGATTGCGAGTTGAGATTTTCGAGCTCCATATTAGGGTGGGGGGCACTGTGATTCTCAGACTTCGTTCTAGGTTGAAGAGTGATAGGAAGTTGTACGGATGACACTGATGGTATGCTAGCATAAATTGACTCTGGGGGATTGGGGCTACTGTTTGGCTTTACTGTGCCTATTTCCTTGTAGGACTAGATGGCCATCATATTGTATCTAGACATGTGGCGACCATTTTAGGACTGTATAAAAATGTTATCTTGTCATATTATTCCATGACGGCCACCATGTTGCGTCCAGACACCACATGACTGCCATCTTGGAAGTACACAAAATATCGATCTGAGATGACTGTACACTTCTGTTGTCTTTGCCAATGCTTGCAACTTCATTGTAAATGTATTTATATAGCACATATGATCCCTGATGAGGCATTGAAGCCCTACTTTACGCGAGTAGCACGATACTCCGGAGCCCAAAAATATTACTTAGTAGGTTAGTCCAATATTTTGTTTTGGTTTTGCATGTGCATTAGTTGCTGGGATTGTGCTCCTGATTTCTTGTGTTTTGTAGTGTTTCTGGTAGGGATAGAATAATAAGAGCGGATTTGAAAGGGGAAGAAGTGAGTTGCTTTTGTAAGTAATTGTCATGTGTGCTTGTTAGTTGGGTGACATGGCTTTAAAGGAGAACTCAAATATTGAGAAGGATGTTTGAGAGTTCATGGTCCAGTTTGGGATGAGTCAGAGGGAGTAGGGATGGGAAGGAAGGGTTTTTTTTTTTGTATAAGGGCAAAATTTAGATAATATATATACACACACACACACGATGTTTGGTAAAGTTTTATTTGCTTGATCAAACCCCTTTGTATAAATACCTGTAGTACATTGAAGGGCAATATCTACATGGTCTGTTGTCCACATTGGCTTGATCAGTGCTTGTTCTTTCGGTTTCCTCCCACACGAGCAGGACCAACTACTGTATAGTTATGCTCATTTGGTGGACTATTTTATTTCTTTGTTCATTGCTCTCCTGTCCCTCACCCATCCCGCCACTCTCCCACCTCCTCCCATGTGCTTCATTCCTGCTCGCACCTACCCCAGTGTTGCTGTCGTCTTTTCACCTGGTCACAGAAATCAAATACTGTTCCACTGAATTCAGGGACATGTGGTTCTTTTTGCCTTTAAAATGCTCTAAGCACACCAAAAGTACGAGTCCCATCATGCCACGCGCTTTCTCACCGCGTTGATGTCACCACCATCCAAGCAGTGCATGCCGGCATTTTCAGTGAGCCCTGGCGTTGTTGTTGACGCCATATACTGGTGCCCCCTGCTGCTCTGCCTAGCCTCCTCCCTCCACTCCCGGAGTTCTCCTGTTTGAAGAGTCCCCTGTGGCTCACATTAACAAGACGTAACTCTGCAGAAGAGACCATTCTAGAGAAATATGTAGTACAAAAGCGCATGCTGGAAAAAAAGAGTCAAGTGCAAGCTGCAAGGATCAGCAATGAATGTAATGGCCGAATGTTTTGACTTTGGTGATTTTGCTTAACACGCTACCATCACTTTAATTGGGGTGTTTGAATTGCTACATAGAACTGTTACGAACTCTAAGAGCAGTGAAGCACTCTAATGCTAGCGGTACACACACTGAAGATTTTGTATGAATGGTGTTTTTGCCTTAAGACACCTTGTAAACCTGAATATTGACTGTAGGGGCTGCTCAGATAATAGGTAGCAACAATGGATTTTGTGAGCATGCTCGTGAGAAAAAACATATTGCGTAATGAGTCATATAGTGGAAGCATAAGATTGACCCGTAGGTATACACCTATATCGAGGAGTGCCTGAATGACGTGGACCTGCTTTAACGTGCAAGGTCCCTAAAAATGTTTGTAGCTAAAACACATTGGGGCATATTCACAAGGACTTATCGCCGAGTTATCGGCACTTTAGCGCAGCAAAAGTGGCGATAGAATTATAGCCCCATTCGCAAGCTGGTGCTAACTGCCCACATCGCCACATATCCAGTGATAGCTGCCGCAAAAAACATCGCCACGGTTGACACCGCCAACTAACGCTAATGAGATGCAGAGTAGGCGTTCCCGTGCGAAAACACACGAAAACACCACATCGCAACATTCACAACGAACAGCCAGATCCGCGATGCGAACCAAAAACAGGCGATAAGCCACGCTAGCAGCAGCGATTTTACACCTGCTCTCTGCTGGTGTTAAGCAGGACGACTACCTGCACCACAAAAGGGAGCCCAGCCCACAGCCACACCTGAAGAACAACAGATGCCATGGAGCCACTGCTCATGCAGCTCGGAGACCCCAGAGGCCCACAACACCCACCGCCACCACCCCCAGGACCCCCCCACACCCCTGGGCCCTCCCCCGGCCCACCCACCCCGGACAAAGACATGCCACAGCAACTACACAAAATCACGAGATAAGAAAGACCCTGATGTCGCACACATACAACAACAAACACACATGTGTGGTCAGAATAATGAGAATCAAACATTCAACTGTGAATTTCCCATAACAAAACTTTATTAATACACAACACAAAGCAACAAATATGATTAGTCCTTGCGGATCCACTCCGGACAATCTGGAAGCCACAGCCTGCAAGACAAAATCCGAGATGAGAACCTGTGTCATGCGCACATCAAAGGACAGAGAGAGAAAGAAAGAAAGAAAGGGAGAGGGAGAGTGAGAGGGAGGGAGAGGGAGAGAGAGAGGGAGAGAGAGACAGCGAAAGGACGAGAGGGTGAGAGACAGCCGCCCATGCGCCCCCAGGCCTCACTGCTCACCTTCCGCCACCGGTGTGTCTCCAACCACGTGCCGGTGCATGCTCCGAGCCCGTGACACACGACCTTGGCAGACTCCACATCACGCGGACCCGCCCCACGGGCCACTAGGTCACACACCTGGATCTGGGCCTTGATTTCGGAATGGGAGAGTCCATAACAGTGCACACGTCATCAACGCTGGCTGCACACCTGCTCAGCATCATAGGTGCCACTAACTCCATGAACCGTGAGGCAACGCCACGTGGCGGTAGGCCCGCGTCGCACGCAGGCTCCGGCCTACACTGCGGTCCAGCAGGGCTCACACCAACCCTCACCAGCCCAGACAGTTAGGACGGGGCATCATCGCAGGCTGCGCACCCGCTCAGCACATCAGGTGGCCCTACCTCAGTGCCCTGTGAGTCACCGACCCGTGGCGGCATGCCCGTGCCGGCCGACATGCTCCGGGTGCCACTAACCCAGTGCAACGAAAGTCACCTTCCCGTGTCGCGCGGGCCAAGCCGCACGCAGTTCGGCTCTGTGCCCCGCAAGTCATGGTACCTTCATGATTGCGTAACGTGACATGGCAGGCGGGCGCAGCATTTTCTCCTCGGGCATTGTGGAAGATCTGGTCCATGTAGCTCTGTCGTCCCACCATTCATACATATACGGAGTGGGCTGGGCTAGCGTACGCACGTCCAGCGTAGGGGTTTGAAGTATCATCTCCGGGATCTGGGCGTGGTCCTGTGCTGGGCAGGGCAGGAAATGTACATATGCGTGTGCCTCTGTTGCAGTGTCTGCGCAACACGGGACGTGATGTGCAATGTTGCAATGTTGCATGCAGCCGGAGGGCGCACGCGCACGTGTGAATGTACAAGGTGCGCAAGTCCGCTCGGGCTCTTGGCTCATGCATGCCAACTGCTGTGTGTATCGTTCTTGGTGCGCCATGGGCCTAAGGCCTAGCCTCAATTGCAGCGTGTAGACCACATCACATTTCCACATTTCAAGCAGTAGTCAGACTGACATCAGGGATGAATGCTCCATTGTCTCCACACAGGAGGCGGACGGGCATCTGCACCTCCGACCTTGGATACAGCATGTGGCAGAAACCCCCTGTCAGTGATATCATAGCAGATGAAGACAACTCCCACACTTCACACAGCGATGTTGAAGGACCAACGTATACACACCCCACACACAGAGGCCCTTGCCCGGGGTACTCTTGCATGGAATGGCCTTCACACTTACGTACACAACAACACATACGTCCTAACGTCGCACGCCCATACGACTCATTGCTCCGAGCTGTGGCTTTTCATCCACATGACCGCCGCAGGTCAGAGGAGTGGCGGTTCTGCGAGTGCCACCACCGCAATGGCCGAACATCACGGGCACATGCACAACCCCAGTCACGTGGGACTGTACCGTGCCCGAATGCTGCAAATGTTGGGGGCCCTGCCACTTGCAGTGTTGCGCATCAGTTACCGTCTGAGCTTCCGTCTTGCATACGTCACCTGCGTCCAGCCCTGGTTCCACTGTCAAACATGCATATTCGAGTGGCCCATGGAAGTCTGCCTATCCAATGCAACGGTGGCTGAACTGGATTATGACTTGTTTGTGCGCCCCCTGTTGGCCCACGATCATGAGTGTAACCGTGATTCACGTTCATGGGATGCCTGGATGTTTGGCATATGTGCTGGCAGTTGGAAATGGGAGTTTGCACGATTCCTCGTGTGCAGTGACCACATTGAGGCGCCCCCCTATTGGGCTGTTCTGCGGATTGGTGAGACGGCGTGGACGGAGCACATCTGTCCGGACCAGTTGATGGATTGGCTCGCACTCATGTTCCTTGAGCTCGACAACGACGTACTCCTGGAACTGATAGCACAGGAAGCTGTGCTTGCTTTCATGGACGACTGACGACGTTCCAGCAGCCACGACTGATGGTAACCCATGGCACAGGTCCCAACACCTTGTTGCATTCTGGTGATAAGTCCACATTTCCCACAACAACAGTGGACATGGCTGCATTCCTATGCTGCCTGTGATTGTCTGATGCCTTGCTCTGCATGTTGTGGCCCTTGTCTTGCCCGTAGTTCCACGCACATGCCAATAAAGTCTGTGCTGCCACACTTGTGTTCAACTGTGATGGGTGTTGGGTAGGATGGCAATTTGTGTGCCTCATTTGGCATTGTCCGTACACAGGGTGGGACTGGATGACGCTTTTCAGTTAGGGGTGAGTCCCTATTGGGCGGTCCACCTCTGTGCGCCAGGCTTTGTGGTTTGGGATAGTTGCTGGTAGACCTGTGCAGCTCCGTGACGTCACCATTGTGGGTATGGGGTCGGATTTCTTGGCATGTGGGTCACTGTGATCGTTCTGGACAGTCTGGGGCCGATTCCGATCTCGGCCGGTAGGGCTCCGAATCGGATTCGGCTTTACCGGATCCGATTCGGAGCCCTGTTTCCCGACCGAGCCGTACGCGGGTCCGGCCGAGCGAGTACGATGCGACTCCGCCGACCGACTCGTCCGGGCGTCCCGACCGCTCCGACCGACTCGCTCCCGGCTCGAACCGCTCCGACCGACTCGCTCGGACTCGACTCGCACCGCGCAATGGAGACGTTTCCCGGCCGGGTAAGTACGATGCGCGCCGCTAGCAGTCCGACCGAGCCGCGCACTCCGGCTCGTAAGAGCTGTCGGAGCCGTACTTTGGGGGTCCGTGTCGGACCCCCCTGTACGCGTAGCCGCGCGAGTCGCACACAGGGGGACCCATGGGTCCCCCTACCTGTGCGTGTACGGCGCGAACCGCTTCGCCGCGTACCCGCTGTAGGGGGCGCACTTGTCCGACTCGCACCCATTGAGTCAATGGGAGCCCGCGTACGCGTTGTACGACCGGCTCCCATTGACTTCAATGGGAGTCCGACCGACTCGAGTCCGATAACATACGGACGCATCGTACTCGTTCGGTCGGACTGCACGGGTCCGATTCGGTCGGAAATCTCTCCGGGTCCGGCTCGGTCGGAGAAATTTCCGGCCCGAATCGGAATCGGCCCCTCTGTGTCTGCCCAGGTGGGTGTGGGTGGGTATGCGACGGGAATCACTGACAAAATATCAACCTCAAAAATATCGAGGTACAAAAATATCGTGACAAAAATATCGAAGTCAAGAATATGGACATCCTATCTACATCATGGTAAGTACAAAAATATCGAAAATTAAATATCGATGTCAAAAATATCGTTTTTTTTAAATGTTAAAAAAATAATCTAAAATAAAGTAAATAATACATATAATTAAAAGAAACATAGTTAAAATTATTCTAAAATGTTTAAAAATAAAAACTGATACATATAATGTTAAAATAAATTAAACATATACATATAAAATATAATACATATACTTACTTAATAATATTCATAAATAATTTTTTTAATAACTTATAAATTGTTAAATATATTTTATAAATTATAAAAACAGACACACATACAAAAATATTATTATTAAAAAATTAAAAAATATATTTAACAAATTAAAAAAATTACAATATTTTTAATTTTTGTAAAATAAATTATACACAACATTAAGTAAAACAATACAGAAAAATATTGGATAGCTAGCGTAGGGATAAAAATTACTATTCCCACTCCAAAGAGTGCAACAGT
The DNA here is from genome assembly GCA_963921515.1 of Calotriton arnoldi. NCBI lineage: Eukaryota > Metazoa > Chordata > Amphibia > Caudata > Salamandridae > Calotriton > Calotriton arnoldi. The sequence goes on along the minus strand of CAWUFW010000350.1, from coordinate 2,957,699 downwards.
AGGGAAAGTATTGGATAGCGTAGGGGTAAAAATTACTATTCCAACTCCAGAGAGTGCAACAGTAGGGAAAGTGTTGGATAGCGTTGGGGTAAAAATTGCTATTCCCACTCCAGAGAGTGCAAGAGTAGGGAAAGTGTTGGATAGCGTAGGGGTAAAAATTACTATTCCCACTCCAGAGAGTGCAACAGTAGGGAAAGTGTTGGATAGCGAAAGGGTTAAAATGACTATTCCCACTCCAGTAATTGCAACAGTAGGGAAAGTGTTGGATAGCGTAGGGGTAAACATTACTATTCCCACTCCAGTGAGTGCAACAGTAGGGAAAGTGTTGGATAGCGTAGAGGTAAAAATTACTATTCCCACTCCAGAGAGTGCAACAGTAGGGAAAGTGTTGGATAGCGTAGGGGTTATAATTGCTATTCTAACTCCAGAAAGTGCAACAGTAGAGAAAGTGTTGGATAGAGTAGGGGTAAAAATTACTATTCCAACTCCAGAGGGTGCAACAGTAGGGAAAGTGTTGGATAGCGTAGGGGTAAAAATTACTATTCCCACTCCAGAGAGTGCAACAGTAGGGAAAGTGTTGGATAGCGTAGGGGTAAAAATTACTATTCCAACTCCAGAGAGTGCAACAGTAGGGAAAGTGTTGGGTAGCGTAGGGGTAAAAATTACTATTCCCACTCCAGAGAGTGCAACAGTAGGGAAAGTGTTGGATAGCGTAGGGGTTAAAAATAACATACTTATCAATTAAATAATTGTTTTAATTAAATAATGATTTATTAATAAATTAACAATAAATTATTTATAAATACCAATAGACGAAAATTTATAATTACTTTAATAACATTACATTTCTTCCCACCCTATTCCCCAATAAACACAAAACCCACTCCACATAAAATTTAACACAATTAATAAAATGATCAATTAATCAATTAATAAAAAGTAATTAAAAATTAATAATTAATTAACAATAAAATAATTATCAATACCAATAAATAATAATTAATACAAATTAATTACCAATTAATAATTAATGAACAATAAATTAATTATCAATACCAATAATTATTAATAAATAATTACTTAATTATAATAAATTACTTCCCACCCTATTCCCCTATAAACACACAACCCACTCCTAAACTAAATTAACACAATTAATATATTTATCAATTAATTTATCAATAAAAATTAATTACCAATTAATAATTAATAAACAATAAATTAATTATCAATACCAAAAAAAAAATTATTAATTACTTTATTATAATTAATTTACTTCCCACCCTATTCCCCTATAAACCCACAACCCGCTCCACTAAAAAATTTATACAATTAATATAATTATCAATTCATCAATTAATAAAAATTAATTACCAATTTAATTAATTAACAAATTAAATATCAATAACAATAAATAAAAATTAATAATTACTTAATTACAATTAAATTACTTCCCACCCTATTCCCCTATAAACCCACAACCCGCTACAGAACTAAAATGCAAAATGTAATTAAAAATAATTAATAATTTCTAAAAATTATGAATTAATTTACTATCATTAAATTACTTCCCACCCTATTCCCCTATAAACCCACAACCCGCTACGGTACTAAAACGCAAAATTTACTTTAAAAAAAATTACTAACTTCTAAACAATTAATACATATATTTAAAAAAATAATACAAAACATAACAAAACATGTGGAACACATACATATAAAATACATACTAAAATACATAACACTAACATAAACATCGATATTATTAACATCGATATTTTTACTATCGATATTAACAACTTCGATATTAACAAAAACGATATTTCTTACCTTCAGGTCGATATTCTGGTCACCGATATTCTTGATGTCGATATTCTGTCCCTACGATATTTAAAACTCAATATTAATGTTGGTCGATATTTAAAAGTCGATATTTTGACTGTGCACCATGCGACTGTAGGTACTGTTGTCACATGTGATGGTGGACACACCTTCAGGCCTGCTACCGACTTTGACATCTTTTCACACAGACCTCTTTCCTACATGGACGTGGGGCTACGTTGGGGGGTTGCGAGTATGTTGTTCATGGGTGATGTGCCCACAGCTAGTTCAGTCCTCCGCAGTCATTTCATTGGACTGCCACTTTTTCCATTTGTCTTGCCAATGACACGGTGGTGGTGATGGACAGTTGTTGGTGGTGTTCTGTCCACACCATGCGGTGGATCCGGTTTTCCTGCGGTGTGGGGCCCCGTCTTCCTCTTCCTCTTCTCCTTGCCCTTCCCCGACCCGGGGTTCCGGGCTGGTCCTCCATTGTGCTTGTGGGGTTCGTGTTGGCATCAGCACTCGGACCAGGTGCTTCCATGGTGCTCCGCAGTTCGTTTACTTGTTGGTGTGTATTTTTGGGTGCTTTTATGGCGCCTCTTCACGCATGGCGCGTGGGTATTGCTGGCCTCCTGCTGGTTATCACGGTTGTTTCATCGCCATTGGGCGCATCGCAGGTTTTTCCACGTTAGGGTTTGGATTTTTATCGCCGTCGCGGTAGTTGTTTCGCGGACATTTGGCGAGTTATCGTGCGAATATCGCACGGTATCGCCGTGTTGTGAATGCCACGTTAACACGGCGTTATTTTCCCGCGATGGACTGCGATGCGAGGAGTTGCGGTAAGCTATTTTGGCGATGTTTATCGCACGTTCTTGTGAATATACCCCATAGTCACAAGAACTAAGGGGCCTATTAGGATATCTGGCGGATCTCCACCGCCGGGCCGGCGGTGGTGATCTGCCCACCAAATATCCTTTTTCACCCCCCGCGATATTAGCATGGCGAGGGGCACCGCGGTGGATGGAAAGACCGTCTGCCGCTTTTCCGCCGGTCGGAATGCCGGCCGGGCGGAAAAGGCAGACAACATGGTGGCGGTGCCTTGCAGGCACCGCCATCCATATTAGCATGCCTGCGGTGACATGCCTTTCCATGGCGGAGACTCCGCCATGGAAAGGCATGCAGAGAATGTCTTCAGGGGCCCATTGTGGGCCCCCGGAGGGGTGGGGGGGTGGATGCCTGCACTTGGGGGGTACCCATGGTACCCCCTTCATTGGCATGCACAAGGTGGCAGGCACCGCGCGGTGCCTGTCACGTTGTGCATGCCAATGCACAACATGCATATATTTCATTGTGGCGGGTGCTGCTTACAGCACCGCCCGCCGCAATGCAATATATGCGGGATGCCACCGCCACCGTGGCGGTGGTATCCTAATTGCCATTGCGGGACCGCCGCACCTCTTGCGGGCGGTCCCGTTTGCCGTTGCGGTGGCAGGGGACACAGTCCGCCCGCCATCGTAATAGACCCCTAAGTGTCTGCTTAGCCCAGAGACAGGGATATTGACTCGATAGCATGCCATTACAGAGTCAAGTGCAGTGTCTGCTGACCTCAGAGGCATTCAAAAAGGTCAATAAAGTTACAGCAGAAATTAATTTGGAAATAACATGGGAGGCCTGCATACTTTAACATTTGAGGGGGATGAGCATAACAAATGTATATTTTTAAATTCGGCATGCCAGATGGATTTAAACTTCCATGTAAAAATTAAATGAGCCCGCTGCCGTTTTGATGGAGTTTACCCAAGTTAAAGTATATATTTTTTTACTTTTTGTATGCTACGCAGCCTAGGTTCAAACAGAGTCATCTGCCCTTCGTCGCACCCATAGCTGCCGAGAAACTAGGGAAAGGGCATATTTGTACTACTGACCAGGATTTGAAAACACTACTATGGCAAAGAGCACAAGCTCTGAGTCCTGCCAAACTAGGACAAGGGTTGCCCATCTTTCTTCGCTTCCCCTTCTTACCCGAGTAGGATAGCATTAGAACTAGAGGGGTAAGGCCATTTCTAACTAGCCCCTTCCTCCCCACGTCTGTTTTTGTTCATTCCTCCCCTCCGCTCCAGAAGCTGTACATTAGCATCATCTGGTACTAATGTAATCAGCATAATTTCACTCAGCGCCACACCCTTCCACGCCACACAATTCAACTCTACACATTTATATTCCACACAACATAATTCGACAACAAACCACATATTTTAACTCAACAACACAATTACACAGCACACCACCTACATCTAGGCTGTCCGGTTTTAGGTTTAAACCTATAATAACTGATAAAACCCCACCGAAAGGGAAATAGCCCTCACCAGTGTAAACATATAAACACTGAAAAAACACCTGCTGAACCACAAACTAAATACCATTCAAAGAAAGGAAAAGGAGAGTGAAAGAGTAATTTTTTTCTTCCTGAAGGGGCCAATACAATGTAACTTTTTAATACAAGCTAGCAGCAAGAAAGACTGGGCTAATATTATACTGCTTGAGTTTTGTTGTTTAGGGATGTCACTAAAATATTATTTCTTCTTCCTTTTGCTTTTTCAGTTTTGTGGTCTTTGGTCTAAAGATGCAGGGTTTAGAAGCATGTTTTAGGTCTTATTTAATGATTTTATAAACTAGAAAATCAGGAAATATCGAAATCATATTTGACATTTTGGCTGCGTTTGATTCTTTCACTGATAGGTAAAATGACTGGTTTCATGAGAATCTTTCCCAATATGTGCCATCACATTTACCTACAGAGAATGGGTAAAAACCCTTGATACATCAGCCCTCAGATTCTTGTGAGTCAGCATTGATAGTAGGTGAATTGCCAACACCTCAGGCTTTAAACATTCAATGCAAGGTATAGTGGCAAGTATATGTGAAAAGAGTGCTATCACCAAGCATCTCGGATAGTGGTGAAAACATGACACCAGACGTTTGGAAAATAGGGAACGCAATGTCACTTGGAATGCTGCTGCAAAAGGTTATTTCCAAGTTCAACAAAGATTGGAGTGATATTGTTTGTATTGCAGTGATTCAACTACATATATGAAAAAGTTGTGTGATGACCTGTCAAAATCGATACCTGAGCTGAATTGCTTCCCTGTAAGAGATCCTTGCCACTTTTTAGATGATATGCTGAAAGCATCTTTACAATCTTCAGAGTTAATGAAAAATGCTATTGACTTTTTAGTCTATTCTGGTGCACTGTTTTGTTATGTGCGGGAACTATAATGCAAATATTTCTCATTTTGTGCTTTGTGTGGCATCAAAGAAAGAGTCATCCCAACTGTGTCACTTAGCTTATGGTTCTCAGTCCAAGGGGCTGTGAATGCTACATTATCCATGTGGCAACCGTTTACAGAATTGATGATGCCAAAGGCAAGAAATGTGAGGATCTATGGTCGCATATTGATAGATTTTTGCAGGAAAACATAGCTGCTGTAGTGGACAAATAAAACAACTAGAGTCTGAAAACACCCTTGTCTGCCAAGTGTTCAGCATAATTGGTGTAGATGTGAAACATCTCCTTGAGAGTAGGCTGGGCGACACCATTAGTGACTTTGGCACTGCAACATGTTACATGTTAGAGGGCTTGCCACTACATCCAATCCACACCACAGAATTCCACATCATGCTACATAATTCAACAGCACAGCACATAATTAAACTCCTCAACACACCACTCTACCACACAAAATGCCATTCCACATAATTACACTCTGACACACAATCCCACTCCACATAATTCCAGTACACTCAATACCATATAATTACTATCCACATATTCCCATTACACACCATGCCACATAATTCCAATGCACAAATCCACTCTACACAATTCCCCCACACACAATTCCACAGCAAACAATTCCAAGCCACATAATTGCACTCCACACCACATACATCCACTCCAAAACACATGGGTGAAAGACATTCTCATTTACAGCGCCAATACCTCTAACTCTCACAATTGCGAGACCAATATGCATTGCAAATGCTTGTTTTCCCTTGCAATAGCTCCTTCCTATAGCACCCCCTTCAATTTCGGAGTGTCGCGTTCCTGTTCCTGCCACGGAATAGGATTTAATCCTGCTCTTGACAGGGGTACATTTCTGACTCCATCCCATATAGGAATGTGCTTTTTAAAGTCTTGCGAATACCCAGAAACTTATAGATCTGTGGGTTTTCAGCAAATTTCTATTGCATTTCCATCCCAAGCATCCCCTCACCAAAAATTTAACAAATGTTAGTTACTGAGATGGCCATTGCCTATATTTTAGAACAACTGCTTGTAGAAAAAAAACGTAATAAATTATTCAGTGACCCACTGTTACAAAAACTGAAGCAATCACAGAGACAGGGGCTTCTTGATGTAAAAATCAGTCAAACACCTCCTACGTTTTATTAAAATGAAAGCAACTCAAAAGTCATGACTGCCCCTGGCAGGTAATGCCGTTTCAGGCAATAAAAATATACGGCTGTTTAGAGTCTCGTGAGCGTGGTTATGGAAGTGGGCGTGATGATGAAAAGAATAAAAACACAGAGCAGTATCGTTGCATGTCAGGTTGGCTACTCTTTCACACCTGGTAAGTTTACTTAAACCACATTAGCTGAAAATAGTGGTTCACAAATTATATTTCATAACTGATGCACACAAGTCAACTCTATTCAGAAAGGTTACGGCATACTATTTTACAAACTGTTTTTAATTTTGACAAGCTGTGCTCAATGCAAGAGCCTCTGAAAGAGTTTTTTAACCCAGTTGTGTATTTTACATATTGCACTTTATTATTGACAGGAGGTGTTTCAGGTGTGCTAAAAACAGTAACGCTTACCTCTGGCAATTTCAGTTAAGCTAAAGATCACCATTACTAAGACTGCAATTAATATACTATTCTAAAGACCATGCTATTTCTCAATTGTGACGTAGACACCCTAAAATTTAATTTTTCTCATTCTTGCAAAAAGTCTCCACAGTATATGTCTATGTTTCTTAATAGCTAGACTACTGAAATCAGAGGCGTATCTATGCGAGACCTAGGAGTCCATGATTAATATTTGCCTCTTCCACGCACCTTCATATGCCTGAGGCAGGAATTGTTTGTGAAACACTACAGTTTAAAAGGGCTGCATTGAGCTTGGAATAAATGCTGAGGAACACTAAAGAGCAATTTCTGCTCTGGATTCAAGCGTCCTGCTTCAGAGAGAATTGTTCCTTATAACTAGGGCTGTTTCGTCACACATTTTTTTCAAAATGAAACACATTATCATTTTGGGGGTGTGGCCGGTCCAGAGGGAACAAAGTCGAAGGAGGCATAGCTACGGAGCTCCTCACCTCACAGAAGAATCCTTTACAATTGCAGCAGTGATAGGCTCTCCACACTCACAGATGTCCGTCCCCTAATTCTCTAAGATTCAACAAAAACAAATTGTGAGTCTGCAAGTTCTATTGAGGACCGCCTCCTTATAATCCAAAAGCTGAGCCCCTCAGGAGAATAGGCCCAATGAAAATGGCATTGGACAGAAAATTACTACACTGCACCAGATGAAAGACCACCTAATTGAGTTATCCCCTGAAGGCTCCCAGTCACTTGAAATCTACCTCCAAGTAACATATGTGCCTGATGTGAGTGGCGGCTGGTGACATTTCAAAGTGGTGAGGTGTAAAAGTAGGGGATGACTTTTATATAGCAAGCGAGTGAGCCCGACTAACATTAGACCAGTTCAAAGTGGTCTTAACCCTGAGAAAAGTTTGAAAAAAATTAGCGGCAAGAGACACGTTTTAAAACTAATTATAATAAAGAATTGGAAATAAAGGAAGAAGGTATAGAAAGCAATTCTTAACGTGAAGTCTTGAAATATTTAGAAACATTAAAGACTACCCCACATCTTGCAGTAGTGCAACAAGTAGGCTTTTTTGATGTGTTATTGAATGACCTGGGTCTTACATTACCTCATACACAATCCAGCTCCCATTCTGCTTGACCTCAAAAGAAACCAACATCACACTAATAAGTTTTCGAAATGTTCCTAGAAACAAAGAGTTCTGCTTTCTAGGCCCCCTGGCACCAAGGACTCAGGGGCATATTCACAAGGACCTACCGCCGATTTATCTCCACCGTAACGCATCAAAAGTGGAGATAGATTTAACACCCCATTCACAAGCGGGTGCAAACTGCAGACATCGCCAGTATTCCCGCGATAACTGCCCCAAAACTTATCCCCAGGGAGGACACCACCAACTACCCCTAATGAGATGCAGAGTAGGCGTTTCCGTGCAAAAACACACGAAAACACCACAACACCACTTTCACAACGAACTGCCAAATCTGCGATGCGAGTCAAAACCACGCGATAAGCTGCGGTAGCAGCAGGTATTTAACACCTGCCTCCTGCTGGTGTAAAGCCGTACGACTACCTGCAGTAGGCAACGGAGCCCCGCACACAGCCGGAAGAACAACCGACACCATGGAGCTACTCATCATGCAGCTCGAAGCCCCAACAGGGCCACAACACCCACCGCCACCACCCCCAGGACCCGGACCCGCACCCCCCCGGACCACCACAGAGGCAGCGCAGAGTAAGACAGGGGACCTAGCGAAAACGCACCAGTCTCACCGACCTAACGCCCGAGGAAGTCATCGCCCACTACAGGCTCAAAAGGACAACCATCATCCGCATCATGACCCACATCGCCCACAGGTTGACGGTCCCAACCCAGCGGAGAACCAACATCCCTCCGCAGACAAAGCTGCTGGCTGTGCTGCACCTGTTGGCCTCTGGTACCTTCCAACCAACAACTGCCAGAGTCGGAGGAGTCTCACAGCCAGCCCTATCAAAGTGCATCACACCTGTCCTGGATGCCATCATCAGCTTCATACCCCAGTACCTTCACTTCCCCCACACTGCGCAGGAACAGCTGGAGACAAAGCAAGGCTTCTACGCCTTTGCTAGCTTCCCACATGTGTTGGGGGCCATTGACTGCACACTTGTCCCACTTGTGCCCCCTGCGGATACTGCACACCACTACCGCAACAGAAAGCACACGCATTCCATCAATGTGCAGGCAATAGTGGACCACCGGGGAATGTTCACCAACGTCGTCGCAAACTACCCAGGCAGTGTGCACGATTCCTACATCTTCCGACAGTCCATCATCAACCAGCGCATCCAGAATGGCATCTATGGAACTGGACTGCTCGTTGGTAAGTGCCAAATCAACACACCACACACCTCAAAGCCACCATCACACAACGCACAACTGTGGGAATGCACATGTGACCAAACCACATACAACATGTCAATCAACATGCCCACCTACCAGACACGACAACACAACTCCATGGTGATCCTGGGCTTCCCCTGCACACAATACAGCTATATCATGGCACCACAGCCACACAACAGCTGAACGTGTGGAGATGCGGAATGCAGCCATGTGCGAAGGATGCAAGTGACCCGTGAATGGGAATGTACACAACGACAAGTGAGGCATGGATGTGCTGGACAGACATGGGTATGCAAACCACAGATATGTCCATGCAGACATCAACTGCTGGTGACTGGAGAGTAGTGAACAGTGGACGCAACCATGTCACCCCAGGCCGTGGGTCAGATCGCGGAAATGTCGCTCGCTGCGTCCTCCCCTGTGTGCGTGAGCGTAGTGGGTGAGCTCGGAGTACGCCAGGCCTGCGCAGGGGTGTGGACAAAAACCCCATGGCGCAGAGCGTGGTTCACTCCCGGAAAGGCCAACGTCACTGCCAGGGCGACGGCTCGCAGCGGGGTCTGCGAGCCTGTGCGCATGCTGCACCCCAGGACGCTGATACCCAGACCAGGCCTGCCCGCCTCAGCGCTCCAAGGCCACACTGCTCACCTGCTGACACTGTCGTGTGTCAAAGAGGGCCCACCACGTGCCGGTGCTAGCTCCAAGACCCATGCCCGCGACCCTGGCGGCCTCCTCAGGCCATCGCTGTCCTGCGTGACCCCCAGGGGTCCCCATTCGTTGACATACTCCACCGCTGCAGCCGGGCTACACTGCAGTCCAGCATGTCCCACATCTTGAACTGAGTCATCATTAATCAATGGCAGGGTCCATGCCAGTGTACGCAGGGGGAGGACTGAGAGGGAGATGCGTCACAGTCCGGTCGAAACACGGATCACGGTTACGGAGGAGGTCAACCAGTAGCAAGGACTGACCTGGTGCCACTAACCCTGTGCGCCGTGAGTGACCGTCAGCCTCCGGCGGAACATCGTTGGTGTCTGAGCCTGTGGCCTGGTGGTTGTCATCAGCAACGGGCAGGTACGGACTTGGTGTCTGGCATGAGTATGTGGCATTCATACCCGCCATGTTGCCTGACACAGCTGGCATGTGCCCTCTGCATCATGCCCTGGGGGTACACCCCCCATTCTCCCCCGAGACACTCCGCTGAAGGCACCTCTGAGACATACGAGTCCCTGCTCTGCCCTCATGACCCTACCCCAGTCTCCCGCAGGTCAGCGTACCGTGGCGGTAGGCCCGTGTCGGCCGCTGTGCATCCGGGGCCACTAACCCTGTGCGACTCAAGTCATGCTCCCTTGTTGTTCTGACATTGCATTTCTGAGTGCCTGATGACTGTTGGAGTTGTTGCCAGCACCAGCTACTCCCTGAGGGCTGGCTTACACTCACCCCACACACAGCCAGCACAGACGTCACTGGATCAGTGGGCCTGCCATCACATCATGCCGAACCAAGTATTGACTGTTTTCTCTCTGCACTGTCCCAGGTGATCAAGGATATGCTCTCTGCCCTTGGATGATGACACCCCTCCAAGACTCGAACACACCCGCCCAGAGGCAGTACAATGCAGCCCACATACACACCAGGGGCATCGTTGAACGCACATTTGGCGTGTTGAAGTCACGTTTCAGGTGCCTGGACGGCAATCAATCAATCAATCAATCAATCAATCAATCACGGCATTTATAGAGCGCGCTACTCACCCGGGAGGGTCTCAAGGCGCTGGGGGAGGGGGTAAGTTACTGCTCGAACAGCCAGGTCTTGAGCTGCTTCCTGAAGGAGAGATGGTCCTGGGTTCGCCGAAGGTGAGTGGGGAGGAGTTCCAGGTCTTGGCTGCCAGGTAGGAGAAGGATCTTCCTCCGGCGGTGGTTCTGCGGATGCGTGGTACGGTGGCGAGGCGTGGCTGGTTGATCGTAGCTGGCGTGTGGGCGTGTAGAAGGTCATGCGGTCGTTGAGGTACTTTGGGCCCAGGTCGTGGAGGGCCTTGTGTGCGTGGGTGAGGAGTCTGAACGTGATTCTCTTGCTGACGGGGAGCCAGTGCAGGTCTTTCAGGTGCACGGTGATGTGGCTGTGTCGGGGGATGTCCAGGATGAGTCGTGCGGAGGCGTTCTGGATGCGCTGGAGTCTCTTTTGAAGTTTGGCTGTGGTTCCGGCGTAGAGGGTGTTCCCATAGTCCAGTCGGCTGGTGACGAGTGCCTGGGTGACGGTCTTCCTGGTTTCAGTGGGGATCCATCTGAAGATCTTGCGGAGCATGCGCAGGGTGTTGAAGCATGAAGATGAGACGGCGTTGACTTGTCTGGTCATCGACAGGGAGGAGTCCAGGATGAAGCCCAGGTTGCGTGCGTGGTCCGTTGGCTTGGGCGCGGTGCCCAGGGCCGGGGGCCACCAGGAGTCGTCCCAGGCGGAGGGTGATGAGCCCAGGATGAGGACTTCCGTCTTGTCTGAGTTCAGTTTAAGGCGGCTGTTCCTCATCCAGTCGGCGACGTCTCTCATCCCGTCGTGTAGGTTGGCTCTGGCGGTGGTGGGGTCGTTGGTGAGGAGAGGATCAGCTGGGTGTCGTCGGCGTAGGAGATGATGTTGAGGTTGTGTCGGCGTGCGATGGCTGCGAGGGGCTCATGTAGACGTTGAAGAGGGTTGGGCTGAGTGAGGATCCTTGTGGAACGCCGCAGATGACTTCGGTGGCTTCGGATCTGAACGGGGGAGGCGGACTCTCTGGGTTCTTCCGGCGAGGAACGAGATGATCCATTCCAGTGCTTTCTCTCGGATTCCGATGTTGCTGAGGCGCTTCACTAGGGTGCGGTGGCAGACGGTGTCGAACGCCGCAGAGAGGTCCAAGAGGATGAGGGCAGCTGTTTCCCCGTTGTCGGTTAGGGTTCTGATGTCGTCGGTGGCTGCGATAAGGGCGGTCTCGGTGCTGTGGTTGGCCCGAAACCCGGACTGCGAGGGTCGAGGATCCATTCGTCTCGAGGAAGGCGGCAAGCTGTCTGTTGACGGTCTTCTCGATGACTTTGGCCGGAAACGGAAGGAGCGAGATGGGACGGTAGTTCTTGAGGTCGGTGGGGTCCGCCGTTGGTTTCTTCAGGAGGGCGGTAAGCTCGGCGTGCTTCCAGCTCTCCGGGAAGGTGGCGGTGTGGAAGGAGGAGTTGATGATGTCCCGGAGATGGGGTGCGATGGTGGCGTCGGCTTTGTTGAAGGCGTGGTGTGGGCAGGGGTCGGTTGGTGATCCGGAGTGGATGGAGTTCATCGTGCGGGTGGTGTCTTCGGTGCTGATCGGGGTCCAGTTGCAGAGGGTGGTGGTGGCGGGCGTTGGTTCGGCGGTAGGGTGCGTTGTTTGTGCGTCGAAGCTGTTGTGTATGTCGGTGATCTTGCGGTGGAAGAACGCGGAGAGTGAGTTGCAGAGGTCTTGCGAGGGGTGATGTCGTTGTTTCCGGCGCTGGGGTTGGAGAACTCTTTGACGATGCTGAAAATGTTCCTTGCTGTCATGGGCGTTGTTGTCCAGTCGTTCTTTGAGTGCCGACTTCTTGGTGGCACGGATCAGCTGGTGGTGTTTGCGGGTGGCGTGCTTGAGGGCGGTCCTGTTGTCTGTGGTCTGGTCGAGTCGCCAGGTTTTCTCGAGAGTGCGGCAGTTCTTCTTGGATTCCTTGAGTTCGTTGGTGAACCAAGGGGTTTTCTTGCTTCCGGGTCTGCTGGGAGGGTTTTTAGTGGTGCGAGGTCGTCGGCGCAGGCGGTCAGCCACTTGGCGAGGTTGCTGGCTGCTTCGTTTGGGTCCGTTGTGTTGGTGGGTGTGTTCTGGCTGAGGGAGGCGGTGAGCTGCTCGGCGGTGATCTTGCTCCAGCTCCGGCGGGGAGCCTGTTGCGGGTGGTGGTGGGTCGCAGTCTTTCTGAAGCTGAAGTGGACGCAGCTGTGGTCGGTCCAGTGGAGTCCGGTGGCGTGGCTGAAGGAGATGTGCTTGCTGGACGAGAAGACGGGGTCAAGCGTGTGGCCGGCGTAGTGGGTGGGCGTGTTCACCAGTTGCTTGAGTCCGAGGTTGGCGAGGTTGTCCAGCAGGGCGGTGGTGTTTCTGTCGTTGTTGTTCTCCAGGTGGAAGTTGAGGTCCCCTAGGAGGATGTAGTCGGCTGAGGGCATGGCGTGCGGGCTGATGAAGTCTGCGATGTCTTCGCTGAATAGTGTGCGTGGTCCCGGGGGTCTGTAGATGAGGGTGCCTCGGAGGGTGGTCTTGGGGTCAGTGTGTATCTGGAAGTGTAGGTGTTCGGCGGCGGAGAAGGTCTCGTCGGAGTTAGTCGAGATGCGGATGGTGTTCTTGTGTACGATGGCGATGCCTCCTCCCGTCTGGTTGGCGCGGTCCTTCCGGGTGATCTTGTATCAATCCGGGATGGCTATGGCGATGTCGGGCGCTGAGGAGGCGTTCATCCAGGTCTCGGTGAGGAAGGCGATGTCCGGTGCTGTTGCGTCGAGCAGGTCCCAGAGTTCCACGGCGTGCCTGTGGACGGAGCGGGTGTTCAGCAGGATGCATTTCAGGTGGTTGCTGCTGTTGCTCGACTTGGCGGAGGTGGTGCACGTCCGGGGGCAGGTGAATCGGCAGGCTTGGCAGGCGAAGGGTCCGTGGGTGCGTCTCGGTGAGGCTCGGTAGCAGGCAGGGTTCCGGCCGGCATTGAGTGCGGTGAGTGTGGCGGCGTCGTAGGTCCGTCGAGTAGTGTTGCGTTGGTGGGTTCCAGGGGTTCTGGCGCTGGGCGCGGTCCAGTCGCGGACGGGCGCAGACGGGCTTGCCTTGGCGCGCCTTCGGCGCGCCAGCGGCGCGCCCGCTGCGCACGTCCGCTGCGCGGCCGTGCAGCGGCCGCCATTTATGGGGAGGTGGGAGGGAGGAGCAGCTGGGAGGCGGGAGGCAGGGGCAGCGAATGGGCAGTCAGGGGGCGGGGCCACAGGGAACGCAGCGGCGGGAGTGGCGAGAGGCAGCGGGGGCACAGAAAGGAAAAACAGGGGAGAGCAGGCAAAATCACGGGCACAACAACAGTGGGGCAGCGAGGGGCACAGAAAGGAAAAACAGGGGGAGAGCAGGCAAAATCACGGGCACAACAACAGTGGGGCAGCGAGGGGCACAGAAAGGAAAAACAGGGGAGAGCAGGCAAAATCACGGGCACAACAACAGTGGGGCAGCGAGGGCACAGAAAGGAAAAACAGGGGAGAGCAGGCAAAATCACGGGCACAACAACAGTGGGGCAGCGAGGGGCACAGAAAGGAAAAACAGGGGAGAGCAGGCAAAATCACGGGCACAACAACAGTGGGGCAGCGAGGGGCACAGAAAGGAAAAACAGGGGAGAGCAGACAAAATCACGGGCACAACAACAGTGGGGCAGCGAGGGGCACAGAAAGGAAAAACAGGGGAGAGCAGGCAAAATCACGGGCACAACAACAGTGGGGCAGCGAGGGGCACAGAAAGGAAAAACAGGGGAGAGCAGACAAAATGGGCACCGGGGCCACAAGCGGAGGGCGATCTTACCTACAGGAGCAGCGGGCAGACAACACAGGCGGAGCTGTGTGGTGGGGGAGCGACCTACCTGGCAAGGTCAAGGGTCGCTCTCCTCACCGTGCAGCGGCCGCCATTTATGGGGAGGTGGGAGGGAGGAGCAGCTGGGAGGCGGGAGGCAGGGGCAGCGAATGGGCAGTCAGGGGGCGGGGCCGCAGGGAACGCAGCGGCGGGAGTGGCGAGAGGCAGCGGGGGCACAGAAAGGAAAAACAGGGGAGAGCAGGCAAAATCACGGGCACAACAACAGTGGGGCAGCGAGGGGCACAGAAAGGAAAAACAGGGGGAGAGCAGGCAAAATCACGGGCACAACAACAGTGGGGCAGCGAGGGGCACAGAAAGGAAAAACAGGGGAGAGCAGGCAAAATCACGGGCACAACAACAACAGTGGGGCAGCGAGGGGCACAGAAAGGAAAAACAGGGGGAGAGCAGGCAAAATCACGGGCACAACAACAGTGGGGCAGCGAGGGGCACAGAAAGGAAAAACAGGGGAGAGCAGGCAAAATCACGGGCACAACAACAGTGGGGCAGCGAGGGGCACAGAAAGGAAAAACAGGGGAGAGCAGACAAAATCACGGGCACAACAACAGTGGGGCAGCGAGGGGCACAGAAAGGAAAAACAGGGGGAGAGCAGGCAAAATCACGGGCACAACAACAGTGGGGCAGCGAGGGGCACAGAAAGGAAAAACAGGGGGAGAGCAGACAAAACGGGCACCGGGGCCACAAGCGGAGGGCGATCTTACCTACAGGAGCAGCGGGCAGACAACACAGGCGGAGCTGTGTGGTGGGGGAGCGACCTACCTGGCAAGGTCAAGGGTCAGGCACAGGTGGAAAGCTCCTGTACAGCCCGGACATCGTGTGCAAGATGATCGTTGCATGTTGTGTGTTGCACAACATCTGTGTATGCACCAATGCCCCATGGTTCCCAGTTCCAGAAGTACCGGACGATGATGGGGACGATGGGGCAGGTGGCCCACATCCCACTGCAGCTGCGGCAGGAATGGCCCATAGGAACACCATCATTAACAATTTCTTCTCATGAGAACGTCACATTGTGGCCGTCCCTGGCAATCATGGACAGTACAAAATGTCCACAAGCACAGCATGTGTGAATAAAACATATTTGCAGGTTACAGGTTGTACTTGTACATTGTCATGTCACAGTTTCCTGCTGTGCCAGATGTGATTTGCCATGTTGTGCACATTTGCGGCACCAGTTGTGTCCTGTGTTCTGTTGTGGAGGTGTTGCTGTTTGTACCAGGATGTTGTCAATGTCGAGGTGCACTTATACTCATGTGCGTATGCTGCACGGTGGGTGATTCGCTCCTGCGGCTCTGATTTGTCTGCCACTGATCCCTTTCATGCGGTTTGCCTGTCATTTCTGTGCTTCCAAGGTGCTGACATGTTGCAGACTTGGGTCACTTGTGCTCTTTGTCGAGTTGTGACTCTTGGGCATGGTTTGTCCGCAGATGTGTCGTTGACGTCAGGGGTTGTTTGTGCAGGTAGTTGTGTCCGAGTGTGACCTGCTCCTTTTCGGGTGTTGTCCGCACTCAGCCACCTCAGTGTCGTGCCGTGTACATTGCCATGATGATAGGACTGCAGCCAAGCTACTCATCATGTGGTGTCTCTTGCATTGTCAGTGTGGCTGACGTATGTACATGTTCGCACGTGGGCATGTGTTGGTTGTGTGACTGTTGATGTGTTGGGTGGGTGCCCCTTTGGGCACAGGGTGTTCGTGGGACTGCTTGGTGTTTGTGTGTGTGCTGAAGTGTTCCCGTGGGATCAGGGACATGATCCTGAGTCATTGTGGGTGTGCAGTGTGCCCTGCTTGATTGTGCATGTGTGCCATTGTGCCCATCTCCCCCCGTCCCCCCACTCCCAGGTCGCTACGCACCATGTTGATGTACTGTTGGGTCATGTTGGGCAGTGTCCAGATCACCAACTCATTTCACCGTCTCCCGACTGGTGACTGTGGCCACCATCTTCTCCATGTCATTCAGCTCCTGGTGTTCTGCTGGCCCCCCTCCTCCTGGGTGCGTTGCTGCTTTCGTGTTGGCAGCGAGTTTCTGCTTGGTTTTGCCATTCACATCAGTCCAGCGCCTCTTGTGCTCTTCCATTGTCCTCCTCTGCCATGCGATGGCCTTCACATGGTCCGAGGTGGTGTGACATCTTTGCCTCTTTGTTGCCAATGACACGTTGGAGGTGACGTACAGTTGGTGGTGGTGTTCTGTCTCATCCGTGGCGATAATCGGGTTTTCCTGTAGACTGTACCCTGTCTTCCTCTTCCTCTTCTCATTGCCATTCCACGAGCCCTGTATTGCTGGGTGTTCCTCCGTGGGGATTGTGGGGTTCATGTTGTCCTCTGCAGTAGGTCAGGGTGCATCCGTGGTACTCCGCAGTTGATTTTGTTTTTAGTGGCATTTTTCGAAAGCTGTTCTTGTGCTTTTTCCCGCATTACGCGTGGGTATTGCTGGCCTCTCGCTGGTTGTCACTGTTTTCTTATCACGTTTGGGCACATCGCGTCTTTTTACGTGTTGGGGTTTGTGTTTTTATCTCCATCGCGGTGATTGTATCGCGGACATTGGCCGTGATTTCGGGGGACTATCGCATGGTACCGCCATGTTGTGAATTCCACGTTAACACAGGGTTATTTTCCCGCGTTAGGCTGCAATGTGTAAAGTTGCGTTAACATTTTTTGGAGATGTTTAGCACACGTTCTTGTGAATATACCCCTCAGTGTACTAACCCAAGACAGAAAACCAATTGCACTGTAACCAACCCACAACCCACTGAGCAATATTTGAGTGAGAGGTGTTTCAGGTGTTTCAGGAAACGATTAGTTCCCTGAAACATAACAAGGGATAGTTAGTGAAACCCCAAACACTTTTTCACTTAGGAACAACACACTCAAGAACACTAGAACACATGAAATACATTTTAAAGATTTATTTTGAAATCAAAACCCTATTCTAGTGCATACAATATGAATTGTAACTACAATAAAGACAAATAAAATGGCAGAAGCAATGTTTACCCTTAGCGTGAGTAAAAAAAAACTCACCAACATAATTGCTGTTATATATTTATAGCAATTATACGCACATTCTGCTACTTCTAAGCGCTGAACTAATTCTAGCACAGCAGAAAATAAAACCTATTCTGAGTTTCAGAGATGGTTTACACCTGCATACCTCTTTGAACAATGAGGCTTGTGTTCAATATAATAGCAAGGCCTACTACTCTTGTCTTGTGAGGCTAAAGCGCTTCACTGATAAGTCCAGCAAGCAAAGGCTAAGTGTCTCCCTTCTCTGTAGCCTTCAGTTAGAATCAGTGATATGATTCTGCATTGGCTGTGATGTATATATCATCAATATATACGATAGAGCCTCGGGATCTTCTTGAAAGATCTCCTTGATTTTTGTACGGCATAGGCAATCTTGCATAGGAAAACCACAGAAGGAAAAAAAGCTGATAGATACTGGGATTCAGACGCTATATTTTGGCTAAGGAAACCATTTGATATATCTAGTGTTGTCCAGTATTATGAGCATTTTGTACAGCATGTCTGAAAGTATATGCATTTAAATTTCTGCAGTCGGAAACCTTTCTGTATGAGCTATCAGGCTTCAATATCAGAAAAAGAAGGGTCTTCATTGTGGATCTACAAGATACTATTGTATCTTGATATAGTAACTGATCTAAAATAGCTTTTATATCGTGCTTAGCCTCTGACTTCAAAGGATACTGAGTCTGTGCCTGTGGCTCACTCCCTAAAGGAATTATAAGGGAAATAGATCTGTTAGAAAGGACCTTATTTTGTATTTTCCACCCCTATATTTTTGCCTAGACTGTTTTGCTGGCTGTAGAACTCTGCTAACTATCGATAAAGTGCCTGTACTCCACCTGTGAACATGATAAAATTGACATAATCATGATTAGTATATATTTAACTCATCTATAAGTCACTAGTATAAGGTACAAATTGTAGCTAGGGCATGTTCGTTAAATGTCACTGGCGAAATGCAACACCTATTGTGCCATCCACTGCAATGACATTGCAAATATGACTGCAGGTCTACAATTTGTAGCCTGGTTGTGCAGTTTTAAAATGTAAGTTTGACCTGTCTAAATAACCCATTTTTAACAAGTCAAAACTTTTCTTTGATATATTAATAAGCCAACCCTGAGTAGGACGTTTTGGTGATAGAAGTATGATAGGTGTCCATCAATTGTTCTTTTTTGCATTTGTCACCCAGAGTGAGACGGGTATGCCCAGACGTGGGTCCCGTGCTCTCCATGCCACTGGATTCAAGCTATCCTGGCTGATGAAGGGGGAAACCCCGAAACTGGTCCTAGGATGCTTGTTTCCAGTCCAGGGAGGACCTGGCCTGGCAGTTCGAGCTGGACTGTTCCTAATGGGTGCAGGGTCAAGACTGATTTGCATATGGCTGGGTCTAAACTGGAATGGCATGGTGAGCAAAAAAAACGATGGATTTAGGCCCAGATCTCTGTACTGGGGTGATTGTATGACATTGTTCTGCATTCTGTCCATCAATTGTTCTTTTTGCATTTGTCACCTCGAGTGGGACGGGAATGCCCAGACGTGGGTCCCGTGCTCTCCATGCCACTGGATTCAAGCTATCCAGGCTGATGAGATGTGAAACCCCAAAACCGGTCCTAGGATGCTTGTTTCCAGTCCAGGGAGGACCTGGCCTGGCAGTTCGGGCTGGACTGTTCCCATTGGGTGCAGGGTGAAGACTGATTTGCATATGGCTGGGTCCAAACTGGAATGGCGATCAAAAAAACGATGGATTTAGGCCCAGATCTCTGTACTGGGGTGAATGTATGACATTGTTCTGCATTCTGTCCATCAATTGTTCTTTTTGCATTTGTCACCCATGGGATGGCACAGGAGCTCTGCACAAGGGGAGAAAGTTGATCACATTTTGTCTTTTGGTAGAGAGGGGCTCTGTGGGATTCTTTGCAGTAGGGCACACAGGAAATGCTACAAAAGGGTAAGATTACCCCTGGGAACTTTTACCCCACTGGTTAGGGAGTGACCCAGGGTTTCCCCAACCACAGGCTGGTGCAATGCATAAATGTGTCATGCCCAGTACCTTCCTCAGAACACTTTCTGGACCTGTGGAAGAACAGAAGACAACTGGATGTGCTGCCTGTGATCTGAGAAGAGCCTGGTGGAAGATTGGACCTGTTCTCCATCTTGTATCCAGGACAAAGAAGTGGACACCTGGGGTCATACGTCTGAGGTCTTATTCAAGTTACAGAGACACAACGAGCTACAAGAGGCCTTTTTCTGCAACTGCCCAGCTGACCAGTTACAACTGGATCTTTCCTGGACCCTGCTACTGGCCTCTGTTCAAGTGAGTCTTGACATCCAAGTTCTTTGCCCAAGGTCCTGGACTCCTGGCTGGTGTCTAAGTGTACTCCTCCTAGACTCGGAAACTTTTTGGCTTCAAGAACCTCCAGAGGACCGGGACCAAACTGCCAATCCAACATAATGAAGGTGTGTTGCCTCCAGGTTAAAGATTCAAATTGTCCTTTTTGGAGCTTTTCCACAGCAGAATATCTGATTCAACAGAACCTCGCAGAGAAGGTGTTCTGCCTCATGGTCTAACAGAATATGTAAAGAGACTCAACTTCCACTCATACCACATGTACACTTTCTCTTACTGTCTAAGAGTGTGGTCTTTACAGATTGACCCATGAGAAAAGGATTCATCCCAATTCTAAAACTTATCACAGTTAATCTTACTGCTGGATTTGGCAAGGCATCAATATGTGGAAATACCTCGCTATTTTGCCAGGAACATAACAGGAACTGAGTGCATATTTTACTATTCAAGTACCTCAGATCATTTTCTCTGGTGCATTTGATTGCATAGAACACTCAGTTTTAAAAAATGTTTTACTTGTAAGTTTGGGGTTCCTATATCTATCAATAGTCTCTTACATATAACACAGAATATATTTCTGACCTTTTGAGCCCACTTTAATTCACTGTGCAAAATCTCTTTTGACAGAAAGTGACATTTTTTGGGATGTGCCATTGTCTATCTGAAGTCAGAGTCTAATTACATCAGCATGTGGGGGGTGGGAGGGTGGCGGTATATGTACAATTACACTACTGGTCCACACAACTCATTGTGCTAAATGACTGACTTCAGGGAGGGTGGGAAGGCCCAGCTTTCCAGACAGAGGTCACGATTAAAGGTGTAGACAATATTATGGAAATGCTCTATACTGCACTGATCCCCTCCTCTCTCCTGAGGTGACGAGAGGGGTATTTCAGGTGTGGAGACTTGTCCTGCGATGGACTGAGTGTCACAGAAAGATCATGTTACAAACCCCATTATGGAAAGGTAGGTGGTTGAGCCAGGCTACACAATTAGAAGGTTTCACAAAGTGGGACCCTCAGTGGCATCTCTCAGCTTGGAGATGCCTGGTTGGGACTTCAAATTAAATCGTTTCAGGACTTGAGAATGGAACACAACCTAAATCAGCCTCAATTCTATAAATATCTTCAACTCCACCACGTCCTAATGTCCCATGGAGACTCCATTGGAAAGTCCCCAAATTCATCCCGCTAGAGGCCCAGTTGTTGCACCGACCGATAGGAAAAAGGGGTATCTCCTGAGTATACAGGTCATTGATTATTAACGCACAAGACTTGCTTGCTCCAACAAGGGCCAAATAGGAAGCTTGGATTGGCCCTTTGGAAGACAGCAAATGGAGGAAAGCACTCATGGTACCAAGGGAACGGGTTATCCTCTAGGCTGCGCCTGGTCCAATTAAATTATCTACATACTACCTATCTAACCCAGCTGAAGTTATGTAAGGTTTGAAGGAGCCCCCCCCCCCCATCCTCCCATCCATGCTGCAGAGATTAGGACGCAGATTTCTTTCATGTACTCTGGTCCTGCCCCAATAAATCCCATTACTGTAGGTCCATTTTTCACATACTGACACCGGTGTTGGGACATCCAGTAGACCTGACGGCCAGTATAGCTCTGCTGGGGCTCATGGAGGACGTGTGGGGGGGGGGGAGGATTTGAGGAGAGAGGTTGCTGTTTTTTATCGAAAAAGAGACATTGCTCACTTTTGGAACTCAGCCACCACCCGACGGTGGCAGCATGGCGCAGGGAATGGACTGGTGTGCCAAAATGGAAGAGCCGATTTATACGGTGAGAGGATGCCCGCACAAACATCATAGGATCTGGGGAAATTGGTGGGGTTTATATGGGTTGAATTGAACTATATGGTAGGGCTGTGTATGATTTCCCATTACACGAAATACCTGCATGTGAGCGCTGTGTATGTTAATGGTTACCTTTATAATAAAATCAATAAAATGTGGTGTATTAAATTACATCAGCACGGGCTAAATAGCTCCAGTCATTAAATAAGTTTCCATTTTTATAGCCTGTATCATAGCTGAGGACAGTAAGGCCAGCAGTCTCTTTAAGCATTTGCTCTCTTCACCCTACCAATCAAATGTATCCCCTAGGCATAGTAATTATGAACCATTTGGAAACTGTGGGCGAATCACAGCTGTTTAAGTGGAAAAAACTGCTTTAAAAGATGGCCCACAATAATGTTTACACAATTTCATTCTACTGCAATTTCTCCTCAAACCACATGCCTAGATATTTGTACTTATTAACCACCTCTATTTCTGAATGAACTAGGTGCCATTTATAGTTTGGGACTCCTTTTCCCAAATGACAAAACTTTGGTTTTAACTATATTTATTGTTTTTTTTTTTAATACAGTACCTATATAAGGCCTCAAGTTTTCCCTCAAGACAGATTTCAGTCCCATCCATAATTACAAGATCATCTGCATATAGCAGACACGTGATATGTGAGCCAGCCGTTTCAGGGCTAAAGTTAGTTGTAGCTGCTAAAACTGTGGGTAAATCAACTAAACAAATTGATAACAATAACGGGGCTAACACACAACCCTGTCTCAGTTCATTTTTGGTTGCTATTTTACAAGATTTGCAGACATTTCACTGTGTGGCAAACACGGATTCACTCTTAATTCCGGTGTTTGCCTCGCGGTGATTGCTGCTTTCTTTTTATTTTTAACGGTGGTGCCCACTCCACGCCCCCCCTTCTCCCCCCCCCCCGTCTCCTCGCACCCCATCCCAACCTGCTGATAGGCATATCTCTACCTACAACTGCAGCACTATTTAATTAGGCGCTGCAGTGCAGGCGGCAAAATGTCCCTCGACAGGAACAACGCAGCCCAAAGTCCGCATACCATTTTAGGAGACGTGCCTCCTGTATCTGTTTATACACAAGTCCACTTTTCTCTGTGTAATTCTTGCAATATTGTAAGACGACTTTCAGGGATTTCTACATGTATTAGAGTTTTCCAGAACTGTGCAGTCAACCAGATTTAAGACAGTTCAAAATCTATAAAGCAACGGAATAAATGAACTCTTAGCTCTATAGACTTTCGCACTAATGATCACAAGCTAAAACAATCATAAGTTAAAACAACCACAAGCTAAAAAAACAGATAAATGTATGCAACCCCAACAAAGCAGGAACAATTTTAAGATTACACCTTAAATTAAGGCAGGCTAGATCTAGCATCCAGTCTCTGAAAGACACAAGACTTTAAAGCATTTTACTAAATTTATGTGAATCCAACTCATCCATAAACGGTAATATATGCGAAAAACATGTCCAGAATATCACCCTTCCCTTGACTTCTGAGCTCAGCAGACAATCTTTATCTAGTCTGATGGATCAAACAAAAATTCACAAGGCATTACAAAATCTAAAAAGTGGCAAAGAACTGGGTTCAGATGGTTACATAGCCCAATTTTATAAGACTTCATTGAACCATCTGAAAATACCAATGACTGATTTAGTTCAATATTTTGCATTATTGGGGAAAATAAAAGGGTAGAATAGCAGAGGCAATGAAAATAGTAAAACCAAAACAAGGCAAAGATTTGACACGCAAAGAACTACAGGCCAATATTGCTTATCAACTTACATTGCATGATAAACACGAAGGTCCTGTCCAATAGATTGCAAGTTAAACACAAATGCCCTATCAGTCTGGTGATACTCCTCATGCACCAAACACAAACAGGCTTTATGGAAAACAGATACTCTAGTGACAACAGAAGACGATTTTGTCATATAACTGAAATTGCGAAACATTCAAATTCATTGGTGCAGGCCATAAATGCAGAAAACGCCTTGGACAAGTTCTCCTGGCAGTTTCTAAAGACTAGTCCTGCAAACTAGAATATTTCATCTGCATGGTGGTGGCACTTTACACAGTACAAGTTGCAAAGGTCAAAACCGGTGATGCCATCCGTTAGAAATTGGGGGCCTCATTTACTAGAAACGGATGCATCGGCATCAATGCGTCAGTTTCCTTGTGCCTGCGCCAAATGTCCTTGCGACACCATGGATGCGCTGCCTTTACAAACCGGGCTCCATGGCGCAAGGATTAACAGATGTGTCACAAATTCTGACACATCTGTTGGCGCAAAAGTGATATATTGCATAAGTTGTGATTTTAAATTGTGAGACTAGAGACACTAAACTCCAAATCTCTATCTTTTTCCGATTGGAAATTACACTTAAAAGATGTTTTTAAGGCAATTCCAATGTTACCCTATAGGAGAGATAGGCCTTGCAGTAGTGAAAAACAAAATTAGCAGTTTTTCACTACCAGGACATATAAAACTCAAAAGTACATGCCCTACCTTTTAAATAGACTGCTCCTAGCCCATAGGGTTGCGTAGGGCCTACCTTAGAGGTGACCTATCTGTAATATATGGGAAGGTTTGAGCTTGGCAAGTAGGTTAACTTGTCAGGTCGAAATGGCAGTTTAAACTGCACACACAGACTCTGCAGTGGCAGGCCTGAGCTATGTTTAAAGGGCTACTGAAGTGGGTGGCGCAAGCAGAGCAGCAGGCCCTCTAGTAACATTTAATTTACAGGTCCTGGGCACATATAGTGTGCTTTACTAGGGACTTATAAGTCAATTAAATATGTCAGTTGTGGATAAGCCATGTTCTGAGTACAGAGCAAATGCACTTTAGCACTGGTTAGCAGTGGTAAAGTGCCCAGAATCCTAAAGCCAGCAAAAATGAGGTCTGCAAAACAGGAGGTAAGGAGGCGAAAAGTCAGGGGAAACCATGCCAAGGATGCCAGGTGTA
The DNA here is from genome assembly GCA_963921515.1 of Calotriton arnoldi. Classification (NCBI taxonomy): domain Eukaryota; kingdom Metazoa; phylum Chordata; class Amphibia; order Caudata; family Salamandridae; genus Calotriton; species Calotriton arnoldi. The sequence goes on along the minus strand of CAWUFW010000350.1, from coordinate 2,932,826 downwards.
ACACCATCTCACAAACCTTTCACCTCAACCAAGGCACTAGACTCCATCAAATCCAACCCAGAAAAATATAGAGTGAATGCTAACAACACATGAGTTTTCACTGAAAACCCCCAACTATCCTGCTCTGCACTGGCCATCCATGGCTAGTTCCAAATCTAGATTATTGGTTATATGTGTGATGGGTGATGAAAATGTGAATCCCATATGGCGTGACCCATACCTCTAGCGGTAAACTACGAAACACACACTACTGCCAGTCTGTGTTTTTTAGGCAGCCATATCAAATCACAGAATGAGCAGCCCATCCACGCCCTCCCCATGTGAACCCAGGGTTTTTCTGACTCCTGCAGGTGTGATGTGAACAATATCGATAACTGAGACACCATATAGTAAGCATCGAAGTAGGAAAGTCTAAATCTCCCTTCTCTTTTATTGTTTTGTTTTGCAAAATTCTTTGTGCTTTCTGTTTTTTTACCACCCCACTTTAATGGTTTGCAGCGCACTGTAGAGATTGCATGACACATTTGAAGATATAAATTAGAAGTGTTTGAAACATATATGTCTCAGTAGGATGCTCTTTTTAATACCATCATTCTACCCAGCCAGGATATAAGGAGTGATTGCCACATATTGAGATCCCATTAAATAACTGCCAGTAATGGTGGGTAGTTAGCATAATAGAGGCATTGTATCCTTGGGGTTATGTGGCTCCCCAAATATTTAATTTTCCCTTTGGCCCAATGAAAGAGGGAAATGGCTCGCGATCTTTCGCAGATATTCTGTTGGGGACCTAACCCCAGAATTTCTGATTTATCAATGTTCACCTTGAACCCTGTATAGGTACACAATTCTCGAGGCTATCTAATACTGCTGGAATAGATAAGTCCTGGTTACCCAGGGTGAGTAAGATATTGTCTGCAATTAGGTGGATTTTGTGTGTTACATCCCCAAAGAGTATCTCCTCCACTGCGTTGGTCTGTCTAATCTTTTACTCCAGTGGCCCTATCGAAAGCACAGCAGTTACAGGGAGCTACTGACTCTGTGACCACCTTATGAGAGTACAGAATTTCTGATCACGGTTGAAGCAAAATCTGCTCAGATGCTACATGGATGATATTTTTGCAATATGGCATGATGATATGGAAGGTGCCAATCAATTCACAAAATGGATAAATACCTTGTACTTGCACCTCCGTTTTACCAGTAGTGCCACACAGGAGTATCTCCTCTTCCTTGACCTCTCTATCATTTCACATGGAGGGAAACTCATTACAGAAGTATACACCAAACCAACTGACCGGAACTATCTCCTGTGCTTAAACAGTCAATAACGAGAGCACTGAAGGGGAATCTACCCTTTGGCCAGTGCTTTAAAATCAGAAGGAACTGTACCTCCTGGTCATGATTTGAGGAATAAGCTGAAGGATTAACACGGAAACAGACCGGAGAAATTCCACTAGGATAACACAATCAACAAGGAGAAGAGCAAGAAACAATAACAGGAAATCTATTTTAAAAGTGTTCCTAAAAGCAGAAACCAACAGAATGATATGTGTGACATTTATTCTTGTTTTCGAATCAGTTAAAAAAAATTGTCAAGCAACATTTGCCCATTGTTAACCTTGTCAGTCTCGACTTAGACCTATCATTATTTGTATTTAAATCAAGTCAGAACATCAGACACATGGTGATACACTCTAGACCTAGAAAGTATACAACAATCACCTATCTGGAATCTACCACCAATTTGGAGACATTTTTCCTGTGGCAGTTGCAATATATGTTGGCTTACAGACCACAGGACTAACCTTCGATTTTGGGCTTCCAGCACCATGGAACTGAGGCTCCAGACCAAATGCAGCAGCACTAATTTGGTTTACATGATAGAACTCCATGCTAGCTATGATACATTGGAATAAATACCAGGAATATCAAACTACTACCATTAATAAGCAACACTGTAACATTAGGTGCAAATTTATTAATACAAAGATGAATTTACATTTAATTGAGAAAGTATATACTATGGATGAGATGAGGTGGACTATCATAGAATCAAGTATCCTCCAGTCTCGAGAGCTCAAAAGCTCAAAACACATTACTGTTAAAGGTACAAGGGTGGATCTGTAAGCTGCACACAGATGCACCAGGGATAAATGGTGACATTCCATGGCTGTCTCTCTAGGAGCTGCGACTGGGCTTTGTGCCCCCCATTTTCTTCTTTTTTCATGAACTGCCTTAAAAGATCCTTGTGAAATAACCTTTATATTTCATTGTGTTGTTTTAGGCAGTTCTATTATTTAGATAGCCAAAGAAAACCCCACCAATTATCTGGTCTGACCAGTAGACGTGTTTTGACCTCCGTCCTATATGACTTTGACTTGTTGTTCCTACTTCTGTATTCAGATGAGGTGTAATTCTGCTAGCCTCATACTCAGCCTAACAACATTGACTAACTTTATATCTTCATGTCAGCATATTATCCATTACACAGCCTTTGGTATATCATTGGGTACAGTTCATACACTATAATAGGGGACAGTCAGTTCCCTTACAATTACTGGGGTGGGGAGGTGGGGACTCACCCTTTGTTTAAGAAAGTGGGTTTGGATCTAAATACCCCAGATACCCACACTCTGGGGCAGTACTATTACAAAACACACAGCTTTTAAGAAATCCCTCATGGTGAGGCTGAGGCCACACATGCCAGAAACCATTAATGTGCGAAGAGCGGGACCTATGATGAAGCAGCCACCTTTGGGTGGGTGAGGGCTCAGCGTCCTTTAAAAGAATGAATCCTCTCCAATAGTGATAGCCCATTACATATAGATTTGGGCCCGGAAGCAGATCCTAGTGTATAACGGGAACTCCCTAAACTAGGGTTCTAGTCTTCCAAATGATGTACAGTCCCTAGAGGACTTTTGTGGGTAGAGTTCATGCTTTTTGGGGGTTGAGCTCTGGGTGATTTCCTCCAGCTCCTCCTAAACACTTTACTGAATCCTGTGTGAATGACTGGAAACTTGTTGAAAATCATGCTACCCAGGGTAATACACTGGAGTGGTGCAAGGGTGGTTATTCCATATGAGAACTAGAACATCTATAATTGATACTTGCTCTATGACCTACTGAGAGTGCTTACATTTCTGATCCTGGCTGAAGGCAAACGTGTAGCAGGAAGCTTAGTGGGGCAGTTCAGAAGCTTAGTGGGGCAGTTCACTCATTTCCTGAGTGGTGTGAACTTTACCTATTTTCCTTTGCATGGATGAAGTAACTACAAATACCTCATATGCATTGAATATTTGGAATTTGTAATTTTATTATTATTAACCGTACGATTACTTAAAATCTTTACAGTATAAAACACATGATCAACCCCCCTCTGCCCTTACTCCCACCACCCTCACAGCCTCCCATCCCTTGAAGTTAACACACGCCATGCTTGCAAGTACACCAGTTGTTGCTTGGACTCTTCTTAACCTACAAGCGGGGTAATACATTTTAATTGCGCTAACTTTTCCTTAAAAATTGATTAAATAAGTAAATTATTTGCCATTAAGATAGGGATTTGCTTCTGTTTTTGCAAGCATTACCCGAGAACCTGTTAAAAGTTCAATAGTTCATTAAAATCAGTAAGGGGAGTTGAGTTATTTCCATTGAAAGGGTGATCAATATATTGCACAAGCCTTTCCTCGAAGACGTTAAAGCAGTGCTCATCCTTAAGGGTCAGAGCTGGTCGGTTGTTATTTCGTACGAATATAGCATGCTACAATGCATGCTTTTACATCGCGTTCCCTTACAACGCGGTCGTTACAACGACCGCGTTGTTAGAACGCGATACCTTTACCACGCAAGTCATTAGATCGACTTGCTCTAGATGGCGCTCCAACCTTAGGAATAGTATAAATTACTATTCCAACTCCACCCTGCGCAACAGTAGGGAAGGTGTTGGAATAGTAAATTATACTTCAGTGAGGGGTGTTGGTAGTCTATGAAGAAATGGCGCCCTGCTGCGTTATGTGTAGGAAATTAAGTAACCTAGTGTGTACGGTGCAAAAGGTAGGGGAAACACCCTATAACCCCTAAAAATGGGAAGGAAAGAATCCATCGCAAGCCAGTGATTCAAGGTCCTATGCACACGTTTATGAGTAGTTCATGATAGTTCATAAAGTCAAAAAAAGGTTCAAATGGATCTGTTCTTTGTCTTTTATTTCGTAAGAAACCAGCCAACACGTGTTTCGTCACACTGGGAAGTATCCCGCGACTTCTTCAGGGCTGGGGATGATACAACAAGTAGTGTGTGAATATACAGTACTGTGACATGTAATGAAAAGGGGAGGATAAGTGCCTCTTATCCAAAAAGTTAATGGTGAATGTGAATCACCCAATAGCGTGGAAACCCTAACAAAGTCCCTCAAATACATGAGACAATATGGTCATGAATGAACAGACCGGAAGTGCAAACATAAAAAAACACAGCATATTTTTGAACGGTGCGGTGTGATGCACCACACTTGGTGTGTGCTGAGAACCTTATGTCCCGCTATTTAAAAAAATACATGAAACTTATTCCTATTCAGAACAAACAAAAGTGTACAAAAGGTAATAAACCAAAGTCATAAGAACATATAGCAAAATTCCACAAAACATGTGAGGTGCCACTCTAGGTATATGGTGAGGATCATATAGCCCGCGTGCAAGTAAACATATAATAGTTGACATTTCATTTACAGCAAGGAAGCGAAAATAGAGCAAAATAACTAAGCAGGTAAGTGTATAAATGTCTGGTGGTGCTACCTGTACTTCATGCGTGATGAGCCTTCTAATTTCTATAGCAAGAAGAGGGTAAAATAAGAGCCCGTTAGGGAAGGCTGTACTAGAGGTACACAGAAGAGATATAATGTGTCTATGGTGGAAATATCAAAAACCCTTACCACTCTGCCAATGATAATTCCGACCCGGCTGGTCTAAAGGAAAGGCGTCTAGTAGCGACGTGAGAAGTATGGTGTATAGGTATTAAGAGTGGGTACCTGAATAAAGAGTAAAGTATGGTCGAATAAGAAAAGGGGAAGGAATGTCACTCCACGTAGTTACAATAGCTAATCATGAGACGGTGATTGGGACTGACATATAGGGCCATATGTAACAAAATACAGTGTTGCGATTCTCAAATTGCGATATTCTGCGAATCGCAATTTGAGAATCGCAAAATGCAATGTATGTGGGATTTGCAAATAATTTTGCGAATCCCACATATTCCTTATTTGCGAATCGCAAATTGAGATTTGCAAATAAGGAATACCTTCCCATTCATTCCTATGGGCTAGGAGGCCCATAGGAATGAATGGGAAGACATTCTCAATTTGCGATTCCCAATTAGCGAATCGCAAATTGAGAATGCAATTTCAAGGGTGCCAGGGTGTCAAAAGGACACCCTGTTGCACCCCTGAAATGTGCACATGTGGCACCCCTGAAATGTGCGCAGGTGGCACAATGCAATGTGCACATGTGGCACACATACATGCCCTAAGGGCATGTATGTGCGCCACATGGTGTAAAGATGAATGTCCAGTCCAATTTAGTAGAAGTATGGAGGTTTATTAGAGGAGCAAGCAGGTACACACCTCTCATCTGGATGTCTGGTTCTAACTGCTACAGTCAGAACCAGAACTTCCACCGAGAGGCATTCAGCATTAGTAACCATAGCAATGGTCACTAAGGTCGCTATGATGCCACATCTCCTTCCTTTAACAGCAAAACAACTAAAACAATTAAACTAATAATTTACACTTCTCATGGTCCTTGACATAAGGTAAGTGTTAATATGGTTATGTTCTTACAGCAGAATACCATAACTCACAAGTCTGTAATACTGAATATGGTTATACAAGATAGACATAAATTATAAAATATAAAATAGATACTCTATCCTCCCCCTTTACACAATAAACAAGACTATTCCATATTAAAATTTCCATATTTCACTGGTAATCTTATTGCTCTACCCACCCGTGTCACTTTCCCAGTGGGTTGTTGTGTAGAGCTACAAGTAGGGCTATCAGTGGTTTGAGATTGAATGCCTACACTAGGGTTCATCCTGACAGATTGAGGATGCATGCCGCCCTGATCACAAGCAGTAGTGTCTGTGACTTCATCCCACATCCAACTCATTGATGAAAAAGGTTTTTCAACCCTATTTTTGTGGTTTATCATACTACATCTGGACAATTTGTTGTAATGCCAAATTTTTCCATCACTTAATTCAGCAGATCTGGAAAAGGGTTTCACCACGCATAATGGTGCAGAATATCTGCTCTGCCCTTTTCTAACTTTCGTACAGAGTTTCACTTTGACCCAATCTCCCTTTTTTAATTTAACATCACTTGTACTACGTGTTTTGTCAAAGTTGGACTTGCAAGTGTCATGCATTTTTCTTAAGTTGGATCTAACAACAGCTGGTGACCATTTCCCATAAGTCTTCATTGTGTTCCATGCAACATTGTCTTTAGTGAAGGGTTCTCTGCCACGTAGAATTCTGAAGGGACTGTATCCAGTTCCTGTGGGTGTAATCCTGTAAGCCCAAAGTGTGCATAAAGGTTCTTTCTCCCAATTTTTCCCTGCATTAAGTGATGCCTGTACACTGCCCATTAAAACCCTGTTGAACCTTTCTACAATACCATTCCCTGCTGGGTGATAAACAGGGGTTTTCTTCCCACAAATACCATTTCTTTCTAGAAATTTCATGTATTTATCAGATGAAAATTGTGGTCCGTTGTCACTTAGAATGTTTTTTGGGATACCTTCGCGCAAAAACAAGCTTTCTAAGAATTTGATGACTTGATTAGTGTCAAAATTTTCCGTAATTTCTATTTCTGGCCACTTTGAATAATCATCAATAACCACTAGAACATGTTTGTGGTTGCCATCCTCATCATCAATGGGACCTAGCCAATCAATGCTAAGATTTTCCCACGGTTGATCAGGTAAACATCTAGTGCCAAGGGTAGGTCTAAGTACTCTTTGTGTCTTGTCAGAATCTTGGCAGGTAGAACATTCTTTGACATATTTTTCTATATCTCTGTCCATACCTGGCCACCAATATGCCATTTTTATTCTTGCTTTCAGTTTTAGAATGCCTAAATGGCCTTCGTGACCTAATTGTAGTATTTTTGATCGTAGACTTGTGGGAACAACGATTCTTTCTCCTCTGCAGATATAATCCGAATTGTCAATAGATAGTTCATTTTGTATTTCCCACATAGCTCTCAGATCTCCTTGGTTTTCATTTTTGATGGGCCATCCCTGAATGATAAAGATTCTTGCACTACTCAAAGTCTCATCCTTTGCATACTCATTATTCCACTCTTCTTTAGAGATAGCACTTGTATCATCATATATTGCTGCCACATTGAAATCCTCCCAGTCATTCTGTTCAAAAGGCTCATAAGGTAAAGGAGATCTGCTTAGATAGTCAGCTACTTGATTCCTTTTCCCAGGAAGATATTCAACTTCATATGTGAAATCCAAGAGTTTTAAATTCATTTTCGCAATTCTTAGAGTGGCTTTCAATACACCCTCAGATGTCAATACTTTGAGTAGTGGTTTATGATCAGTGCGGAGAGTGAATTTCGTGCCCCACACAAATTGTCTGAATTTTTCCATTGACCACACTGTGGCCAACATTTCCTTCTCAATGACTGAATATCTTTCTTCAGTTGGGGAAATTGCTCTGGATGCAAATGCAATTGTTACTTCCTCACCTCTGTCATTAATTTGAGATAATATGGCTCCAAGACCTTTTCCACTTGCATCAGTGGTAATGATACTTGGTGAGAGGCTATCAAAAGCTTGCAGCGGAAAGGCTGAAACAAGATCACTTTTTATTCTCATAAAGTCTTCTTCAAGATTTTCATTCCATGTGAATTCTTGTTTTATTTTTAGTAATTGTCTTAAATTGTAAGTCTTTGTGGCAAAATTCTGTACAAATTTGGAGTAGAATTCAGCCATCCCTAGAAATGACCTTATCTCGTCTTTAGACTTTGGTTTGGGAGCACACTTAATGGCTTCAATTAAACTTTTTGGGGAGAAATTCCTTCACCACTTACTTCATGCCCAAGGTATGTTACAGATTTCATCCTGAATTTGCATTTTTTTAATTCGGCTGTTAACCCTTTTTCTGATAATATGTGGAGGACATTCTTTAATCTACCATTATGTTCATACATATTTCGACCCATGATTAGTATGTTGTCTTGAAAATATGTAATGCCTTTTAATCCTTTAAATAATTTGTGCATTAACCTCTGGAACACGGCAGCAGCAGAAGCTAGGCCAAAAGGCATAAGTATAAAGCGATAGCATCCAAAAGGAGTAATGAAAGCTGTTAAACTTCTGCTGCTGTCGTGTAACTGGATTTGATGGTACGCAGATGTAAGATCTATAGTAGAGAACCATTTAATCCCATTAGTCTGTGCTAGTAACTCATCAATTCTAGGCAAAGGGAATTTATCTACTACGATGTTCTTGTTGAGATCTCTCAAATCAATACATAGACGCAACCGGCCATCAGGTTTGCGCGCTACGACTAATGGAGCGAGCCATTCTGCACTTTCTACGGGTTCTATTATCCCTTTCTTTTCCAAAATGTCCAATTCAGCCATGACACTATCTTTTGTGCTAATGGGAATGTTCCTAGCTTTATGACAAACTGGTACAGCATTGTCTTTGAGTATAATTTTGTGTGTAAAACCACAAAGTTTCCCCACATTCCCTGAAAAGACACTTGGAAATTGTTTAACAATATCCTTAACAAGGCTATCATCTGTCTCATTTAAAAGCATGACTTGATCTTCCATTTTGGGATTGAGAATGATCCCTAATTCCCCTTGATCAATCCACCCCAACACGGATGGTCCATTTTCTGCGACATACAGTTTTCCCATAGCACACCTGTCTTTGAATTTGAATTCAACATCTACATAACCTACCATAGGTATTTTTCACCAGTGTAAGTTACTGGTTGTATATCGGGTGGTTTTAACTTTTGTTTTAAAACTTTTTCAAATTTGTCCTCCCATACTCTACGTTGAATAATTGTGTAAGGTGAACCTGAATCAGGTACAATTTGTAAATTAACACCGCCAATGTTTAGATCACAAATTGGTTTTTTCTTGCTTGTGCCACTAATATTTAGTACTACATTTTCTTCCTCATTCATGTCATTTATGCATAATATGCTATCATCACTAGAGGAGTTCCCATTGTCTGCATGTTCTTCAACCTTATCTTCTATACATCCTATTACTTTTTTGTTCCCTTTCTTAATTCTTCTTCTGCAGGCTTTAGTAAAATGCCCCATAATACCACAATAACCACATCTGTATTTTAAAGCGGGACACCATTTTTCATTGGCATTATGCCCCTTGTATCCACATCTGTAACAAATAAGTTGTTTGTCATTCTGGTAATTTTTCTTAAAGGGTGTGTATTTCTTATTGACTTCTTTATCGATACGTTTGTCAATTTTCTTACTTTCATATGAATTGCTAGAAACTTTGCTAACAACATTACACTCATCATTATTTTTAAGTGCAACTTGTGCGCATCTTTTGACATTTCACCTTTCTTAACTATGGCAATAATTTCATTCAAAGGTGCATCTCCGCATACCCATAGTTTTTCTTGTATGGCAGTATTATTAGAGTGCATAACCAGTTGATCTCTAATGAAACTGTCATGTAGGTTGCCAAATTCACAGTTAATAGATAATTTCTTTAAAGAGGATACATAATCTTCAACGGTTTCAGATTTATGTTGTTTCCTCTGGAAAAATTCATATCTGCTAATTCCGACACAAACAGAAGGTTGGTAATGTGCATCAAGATCTTCTAAAGCATCCAAAAATACATTACCTCCAGATCTTGTTTTTTTTTCCATTTGGTAGTAAATTCTAGATCCCTCAGGTCCTAAACTGTGTAACAGCATTTTCTTTTTCCTGGAAGCAGGAAATTCATCCTCACTCTCTTCTTCTAACGCAGATATGTAATTAAGGAAGTATTCTTTCCAATCCAGCCATTTCAATACCGGTTCACTGGGACGAGTAAGAAATGGAACTGGAGGAATTAAGCCATATCCTTGAGTGGCCATTGTTTGAAAATACTTATGAATGAATTTTAATTATAATATATATGTGTATATACTATGACTGTAAATATATATACTATCACTGCTATGATAACACTTTTGTAATATAATGAGAGGTATTACCTATATATACAAGGTTATAAATGTATCTTGTGTTCAATAATGAGTAAATACTTGTATACTTATAGTTATCATGTATGCAGTATCTTGTAATAATTGGTCTCAATTGCAGTATTTTGTATAATTGATTATTTGTAGATGCAAGTAGAGGTATGCACATTAATGGTGTGCATATCACCGTTGAAATAACTAAAGATTTAAGTACAGTACCATATTGGGTTGAAAGCGCTGCTGAATTCCGTTCGTGTGTAAACATTTCCGACTTTCCGATGCTCTGCGTTGTCGTGTGAGCCTTCGTTGAGGTGTTGCCTAGTGACTGGGAAAAACAAAATGGCCACCACGCAAGGGTTACGTTGCGTGACCTCGCGTGATGACGCGTATGATCTCCCTGTGTTACGGAAGCCTGTGGAATCTCCAACATTAAGCGTCATTAGCTCATGACTGAAGATGACGCTGCATGGCGCGGACTCAGACTCTGGAGCTGCAGAAATGGCTGGCACAATGACGATCGAATGTCGCCCCGCCGCTCGAAAAATGCGGCCGAAGAAGATCGTTCCAACGGTCACTCCAGGATGGTGAAGGTAATGGAAAATCAATTACCTTTTTTTCCGAGTGAAGTATCCCCTCCTCCGTAAACCTGCGGGAAGCTTCTTGTCCAGTGGTGCACCTCTGCACTAGAAGTGGTGGCACTCTCAACTGGATTCAGGAGGTAGGGCTCATGGACAACTTCTTTTGGTGGCCATCCCAATAGTACTCACGCACAACCTCTTATATGGTTCCTCCAATTGTTGCCGGGTACGTTTGCAGTGAAGAGGTAGCCGGTTAGTTGGATCTGGATTTTTGAGCAGTCTTCTCCCCTGCTTGCTCAAGCGCTGCTCAGATAACACTTTTTTTTTTTTTAAATGATCTTCAGGAATTCGAAGAATTAGTAGTCTTAGTGGATTCGTCTCTCATCCTCAGTCGCCATAATGTAAAGATGAATGTCCAGTCCAATTTAGTAGAAGTATGGAGGTTTATTAGAGGAGCAAGCAGGTACACACCTCTCATCTGGTTGTCTGGTTCTAACTGCTACAGTCAGAACCAGAACTTCCACCGAGAGGCATTCAGCATTAGTAACCATAGCAATGGTCACTAAGGTAGCTATGATGCCACACATGGCACTTTATAAAATGCAAAAATTTGCATTTTTAAGTGAAATCACAATTTACCACCAACTTTAAGTTGGTGGTAAATTGCGATTCCTTAAGGCCAAATCGCACTTTCTTTTGTGCTTCTTACATTGCATTTAAAGAATCGCAAGTTTTATGTCCTGATCTGCTCGTCTGGGTTGCGTTCTGTTGCCTCTCCGTATCCTCTGCACCTCCCTTAAAAAAGAGGAATTAGGTTGTCTAGCCTCAGCTGATGTTCCTGGATTGTTGTCAGCCTCACTATCACTGGTCAAGGGGGCATTAAGGGAAGTGGAGCTAGAGGAGATAGAAATAGTTTCCAATCTAGCTGTTCTGTCTCCCTGTTGACCTGTCTGTATAAGTTGGTCATACTTTCTAGCAAATGTAAAGATCCTTCCCTCCTTGTAATCGATCTCGTCTCTTCTAAGCTTCCTTGTTTTTCTTTCTATTATATCATTCTGATGTTTTGCTAAGATGTCATTGAGAATGAAACCCACAGCCCACAGCGCAACCAGGGACTTAGAGAGAAATTTGTGAGACTCGACAGGCTTAAAAAAGCAGAAAACTCAAAATGGTGGGATGGGGCTACCTTGGGGCTACCTTGAAACAATACCTGAGGCTCAATAGGGTTCCTAGGGGCCTCAGGTCCCAGATCTTACCCACTTATGATGACCTTGATGAGGATCTTTTACAGAAATGGGAAAAGGCCCTAACTGCCAATTCCAATTCTCTCATGACCTTACTAATAGAAAATGCAGAACGCAAAGTCACTAAACTTCAGCTAGAAATCGCATCCCTAGAGAGAGAAATCAGGGATCTTAATATGCAAGAAGGAACTGAGAAAAATTATGTCATTCTCAATGACATCTTAGCAAAACATCAGAATTATATAAAAGAAAGAAAAGCAAGGAAGCTTAGAAGAGACGGAAAGACTTGCAGAATATGTGGATCTTTTCCTAGGTCCTCTGGTACAGAATCTGCCCTCTTTTATTCAAGACACTAAGCACATTTTAAGCACTCTGGTGGATCTCCAATGGCAACCAGACATGACTCTAGTTACGCCGGATGTAGTAGCTTTATATACCAGCATTAACCCGTTGACCGCGACGAGTAAGAAATGGAACTGGAGGAATTAAGCCATATCCTTGAGTGGCCATTGTTTGAAAATACTTATGAATGAATTTTAATTATAATATATATGTGTATATACTATGACTGTAAATATATATACTATCACTGCTATGATAACACTTTTGTAATATAATGAGAGGTATTACCTATATATACAAGGTTATAAATGTATCTTGTGTTCAATAATGAGTAAATACTTGTATACTTATAGTTATCATGTATGCAGTATCTTGTAATAATTGGTCTCAATTGCAGTATTTTGTATAATTGATTATTTGTAGATGCAAGTAGAGGTATGCACATTAATGGTGTGCATATCACCGTTGAAATAACTAAAGATTTAAGTACAGTACCATATTGGGTTGAAAGCGCTGCTGAATTCCCGGTGCGGGTAAAATAATGAGTGGGCGTGTCTCGGACGGCCCCCGGCCGTCCTCCGCACCCGCCCACCGTGACTTCGGACGGCCGGGGGCCGTCCGACGCATCGAACGGGTTAAACCAGATTTAGGCCTTCAAGCAATAACGCAACACCTAAACAATAGGCCTGCAACACAATGGCAGCATACAAACATGCTGCTTACCATGATGGACCTAATCCTTAATAATAATTTTTTCATTTTTGAGAAAGAATGGTATAAGCAGATCAAAGGTGTGGCCATGGGCTCGAAAGTTTCGCCCTCATTTGCGAATCTATTCATGGGCAGATTGGAGGAAGAGTGGATTTGGGGCCAAAGAGGGTCACCCTGGATTGACTATATTGTCTTTTGGGGTCGTTATATTGACTATTGCCTTTTACTCTGGTCCGGTACCCAAGACAAACTTGAACAATTCTGTACCTATCTGAATAGTAACAACTTTGACATGACATTCACTCAAGAATCTAGCAAGTCTAACATCAAGTTTCTAGATATAGAACTTTACATCAGAGACGAGAAATTACATAGTCGACTGTACCGTAAAGAGACTTCCTGTAACTCTATTTTACACGCAGACAGCTCGCACCCGGCACACCAAATCCAAGGCATCCCCTATGGGGAGTTTATGAGGGCAAGGAGAAACTGTAGCGAGGAGATAGAGTGCTATAAATGCCTCACTGATATGAAATTCAGATTTAAGAGAAGAGGTTACACCACGCAAATAATCAGGAGGGCAGAGAACTGAATCAAACGGATACGGAGAGAGGATACACTTAGGGACAAAAATCGCACACCTGCACATAACTTACCAGTGAGACTGGTAACAGATTACAATGACACGAGCTACAGTCTTAAGAAAAGCTTAACCAAACATTGAGGGGATATTGAAAGCGGACAAATCACTCAGTGAACACATTGCCTCCTGACCACAGGTCACCTTTAGAAGAGGTAGGACACTTAGGAACCGTCTTATCTCTGCAGTCCCACGGGCTCATGGAGATACTACATGGCTAACCCCGCGAACCATAGGTTTTTACAAATGCGGCTCATGTGGCATTTGCAGATGGGCCAAACATGACATCAAAGAATTCACTGGTTATGACAATAGACGATACACCATAAGATACAATATCAACTGCAACACTAAGTTTGTAGTTTACATCATTGAGTGCGCTTGCGGAGGACAATATGTTGGCAGCACTATTCGACCACTCAAGGACAGAATAGGGGAACATGTTAGGGCACTACACCAACAAGATGCCAGATACCCTATGGCACTACACGCCAGCACATGCCCTTCACAAGGGCCACATAAACAACTGTTTTTCTACGGCATCGATTCATGTGGAACCAAACCCACGAGGTGGGAACAGAGAATTGAGACTTAGACGCACGGAGGCAACTTGGATTATGCGCCTCCATACGGTGGAACTAGGCCTCAACAGTGACCCTGAACTACAGTATTTTTTGGGGGACTGAACAGTAAGAATTAGATTTCCTGTATTACCAATCTACTAAACTACAACTCGAACTGAGAATTGGAGAATGGATGATTTACGATCTAAAAGAAAAAACAACCAACGTGGATGTAACTATATGCGCCCTGTTTTTTTTCTCTTCACCTCCTTTTCCAACCTTTTTTCTTTTGTATAAATCTATGCTGTTTTCTTACACATTTTTATGACCATTTGATTAACTTCTTTATTTTTTTGATGAACGTACTATCGTTTTTAATATTTGTTATGTCTCCATGGTTTTTGACCATTTGTTGTCATGTATACTCATCTAGATATGCTGCAGGTATTAGTTATAATAGTAACAGGACTAAGTACTTCAGTCTCAAACCGAGTAGATCTTAGCTAGTGTTACGGGCCTTTGACTGGGAGGTTACTTAGTTGACTTTAGATTAGCTTGTTATTCAACCTGACCCCATACGGGATCTCACCGCTATGTGCTACCATTGAGGCCTATACTTCACCAATCATCTATCTATTTCCACCTTTATTTTTTACTCGGATTTTTACATGTCCTCCACCAAGCCACACGCACGTTTAACTCCCAGGACGTGTGGCTACTTGACGTTTAATTTATTTAGAAGCCCTCTAAACATGATGGCTCTGCTCCTGTGTTTTTAGCCGATAAAGTTGTTAAACTTTCAATTTTCACACTAGCCTGACGCGCTGTAGTGTTTAAACAGGTGACGATATAAAAGTCACTTCCGGGTGCTCTCTCTGTCAATTTCCGGAACAGGGAACGCACCCGTTGCCGTCACAGACACCAGCGTACTCGCTGCTGGTAAGTTTTCTACCGCCTGGACGTTCTAACAATTTAGAAGCTCTTTACCTTGCATTTCTCCGGCGCTTTTACATAGTCAGCCCTGATAGTTAGTTTTTAATCCTATTCCAGATCGGAAGAATATACAAGGCGGTCTAACTCCCTTCCGCTAATTTGGACGGCATGATCCACGCATAACTACAGATACTTTGGTAAGGACCCCATTATATGCTAGCATACACTACCTTTTGCATGTAGTTCCGTCTTTTTAATTGAGATAACTTCGCTACTCTCTAGGTGCTTCATTCAACATAGAATTTCCCACCTGCTCACGAGAGTACCGATATTTAGGTAAGGATTATGAGACTATAAGTCAGTCCCAATCACCGTCTCATGATTAGCTATTGTAACTACGTGGAGTGACATTCCTTCCCCCTTTTCTTATTCGACCATACTTTACTCTTTATTCAGGTACCCACTCTTAATACCTATACACCATACTTCTCACGTCGCTACTAGACGCCTTTCCTTTAGACCAGCCGGGTCGGAATTATCACCGGTAGAGTGGTAAGGGTTTTTTGATATTTCCCCCATAGACACATTGTATCTCTTCTCTCCTCCGTGTACCTCTAGTACAGCCTTCCCTAACGGGCTCTTATTTTACCCTCTTCTTGCTATAGAAATTAGAAGGCTCATCATGCATGAAGTACAGGTAGCACCACCAGACTTTTATACACTTACCTGCTTAGTTATTTTGCTCTATTTTCGCTTCCTTGCTGTAAATGAAATGTCAACTATTATATGTTTACTTGCACGCGGGCTATATGGTCCTCACCATATACCTAGAGTGGCACCTCACATGTTTTGTGGAATTTTGCTATATGTTCTTATGACTTTGGGTTATTACCTTTTGTGCACTTTTGTTTGTTCTGAATAGGAATAAGTTTCATGTATTTTTTTAAATAGCGGGACATAAGGTTCTCAGCACACACCAAGTGTGGTACATCACACCGCACCGTTCAAAAATATGCTGTGTTTTTTATGTTTGCACTTCCGGTCTGTTCATTCATTACCATATTTTCTCATGTATTTGAGGGACTTTGTTAGGGTTTCCACGCTATTGGGTGATTCACATTCACCATTAACTTTTTGGATAAGAGGCACTTATCCTCCCCTTTTCATTACATGTCACAGTACTGTATATTCACACACTACTTGTTGTATCATCCCCAGCCCTGAAGAAGTCGCGGGATACTTCCCAGTGTGACGAAACACGTTTTGGCTGGTTTCTTACGAAATAGAAGACAAAGAACAGATCCATTTGAACCTTTTTTGACTTTATGAACTATCATGAACTACTCATAAACGTGTGCATAGGACCTTGAATCAGTAAATTATACTATTCCTTAGGTTGGAGCGCCATCTAGAGCAAGTCGATCTAATGACTTGTGTGGTAAAGGCATCGCCTTGTAACAACGCGGTCGTTGCAACGACCGCGTTGTAAAGGTAACGCGATATAACAGCCGCGTTGTAAAGGCTGTTTCCCATTTTGTACCCTGATTGCTGTTGTAATTGAGCTGCTGCCCTTTATAATAGCCCTGGGGACTCGGTTTTAACGTTCCTAGGGGCAGATTACAAGGAACTGACACATCTGCATAGATGCGTCAGTTTCCTTGCGCCAGTGCCAAATGTCCTTGCACCACCATGTATGCACTGTATTTACAATACAGTGCTCCATGGCGCAAGGATTAACAGATGCATCAGAAATACTGATGCATCTGTTGGCACAAAAGTGACGCATTGCTGGAGTTGCTCATGAAAGTGACGCAACTCCAGCAATGTGCCACAACAGATAGGTGAGTCCCATACAAAAAGCCCTGCGTCATTCCTTACACCTGGTCTGAGCAGGCGTAGGGATTTTGACGCAGTGATGGTGTAGAGTGACGCAGTGAAATGTTGTAAATTTCACCATGTCAGTTCTACATAGCTTTTTGCGTGGGAACGCCCACCCTGTATACATTATACCTGGCGCAGGTATAATGTGACACAGGGCTTTACTACATGACGCATCTCCCTAGATGCGTCACGTTGTAAATTGGCCACATTGTTTGCGCCGGCGTTGTGTCAAAAAAAGTGAGGCAATGGCGGCGCAAGGGGCTTGTAAATCTGCCCCCTAATGTACCAGCTGCTGGGCTCCGCTGCTTCCTTTGTGGTCGAGTTATCAATATGGTTGCCCCTCGATTAAATTACATCCTTGGCCTGCTTGAGCTGCGAGGGCAGTGACAAATTTTGTTGCTGTTTGGTACCGACCCTAGATTCTGACACCTGTAGCTGGGCATCAAGTGCAATTCTGATTTGATGAAAAAATGTCCCTGCTCTCGCGAGTAGGCAGGTGTTTGTTTCTGAAAAGCACCAATCCGAAGCCTCCATGCAGGACCTCATGCCCTTGGTCCTTAGAGTCAGGCGTAACAGTTGATGACGATCACTGGCCAATTTGAGGCAACATCATAGAAGATGTAACCAAGATTCTCTGTGATAATTGCATAGCCGACAGGAGACTGCACTGTCTTTTTGAGCCCATGTTGGATTAAAGTCCAAAATCTTGAGGACAATAAGCCGCATTAACAAAATTTTCCTTTGGACTTGAGCTGAGAGTGCTTCTCGCAAGTAATGTTGGGCTTTCCCTGGGATGTGCAACCTGTCCAGTGCCATTGTGTGGGAGTTATGGTGGAGTGAGGCTCGATCCAATTCAAACGAGATGGACCGCACCTGCCACTTCACAGCATTTGCCCAGGCAGAATGTGGGATCTCATGAAAAGGCATGCTTTCTGCTTCTATTTTCAGGGTTCCTATTGCTTGGCCCAGCTTAGTGTGCCACAGGGATTCCGCTTCCCTGAAGATTGTTTTCAGGTAGTGTTTAAGAGAGGTGTCAGGGGCTTTAAGAACCCTGATATGATATTTTATTAGGTCCCCCTGTAACGCCATGTCTGGTCTGCTGAGTCCTAATTCCAACCGTAGCCTGGTGTTCCTTACTAGTCTGGGCACCTGCAGCACTATCTTATATGCTTTCGTCTGGGCTGCAGTTATAAGTTTCTCTGAAGCTCCTTGGAAGGCTAGGTGGCCATAATTGATTGCTGGAATTAATTTTGCCCTGAGTACTGTCAGCATAGGTTCTGCTGTTGGACTTGACAGGCACTGACTTGGGCATCTAAGTAAGAGGATTATTCTGTTGATTTTTAAGTTGAACTCTTTCATATGTTTGACTGCTGTGGCCCTCTCAGTTAGCCAAATCCCCAGGTAATTGTAGGCTGATGTTGTCCTTATTCGGCGGTCGCCCAATATCCAGGTCGCTTGCTTTTTGTGAGTATATTTGCCAAATACTATTATCTTTGTCTTGTTCTCATTTACTAGCAAGCTGTTTTCCTTGTTGTACACTGCTTGGCTCTTTAAAACTCTCTGAAGCCCCACACTAGTGTGGTCCATTACCACTGTATCGTCAGCATACTGAAGGGCTGTGAGGCTCACCTTACCCAGTCTCCGTGGCCTTAAACTGGCATCTGTCAGGGCTTGCCTCAGGTCTGCAGTGTATAAGTTGAATAGTAGTGGGACCAGGACACAGCCCTGCTTGAGCCCGATGTTGGTTTCAACTCTTGATGTTACGATTGTGTCGCTTAATTTGACCTGGACCCATGTCCCTTCATAGAGGGCTATGATCGCTTTTAAAAGTATCACTGGGATCCCCCAGGATTCGAGTTTTGCCCAAAGTCTTCCTCGGTTGACTCTATCAAAGGCCAAAGTGTAGTCTATGAAACAGCAAAACAGGGGCGGGTTCTTCTCCTTAACCACCTGCTTGGAGAGATAGGACAATGCCATGATGTTATCCATTGTGGAAGTGCTTGCCCTAAAGCCTGTCTGATGGGGCGGGAAGATTCCGTTGTTATCCACCCAGCCCTCTAAATCCCTCAGTAATAGTCGTGCATAGGCCTTGGCTTCAATGTCGAGCAGGGCAATTAGCCTTTAGTTGGCAGGGTTCGAGTAGTCTCCTTTCTTATGTATTGGAAATAAGATTGAGCCTTTCCAGGACTGCGGTATTGTTGCTGTAGCAAAGGAGTGATTATACAGTGTAGTGAGAATTGGTACAACAAATGCTTTGGCAAACTTAAAATACTTGGATGGGAATGCGGTTTGGCCCTGGAGCCCCGTCATTTCTTGTTGCCCTGATGGTCCTGACGATCTACCCTTCCGTGAAGCAGTCAGTCTGGCTGGTCGCTGTGACTGCATCCTGCATGCTGTTAAGCTGAGGTTCCGTGTCGTGGGCTGCAGCCTTGATGCACTTGTTGGTGATGCGATCAACCTCGTGCAGATCATGTGTATAACGTCCCTTCACATACAGTTCCCACTCGTTGCCTGCGACGCTGTTCTCTTTGGGCGGGCTTCGGGAGCTCAGTCTGTTGATGCATCTCCAAAGCTTGGAGTTGTCCTTTTCTTTAATTAGGAAGAACACTTTGAGCCAATTCTTTTCCATAAGCTCTCTCTTCAATTCCCATACTTTCTTCCTGTATATTGTTCGCTGAGCCGATATGGAAGTCACCTGCAATGAGGAGTCTCCTTTCTTTGTTGCCCTGATTGCCTTCCTAAGAGCACGTTTGCCTTGTTTCAGGCACTTTGGTACTCGTGGCTCCTGAGGCAGTTGTTTTGAGCTGTAGCTCTTATTTATTTGATGGGCATTTCCCAAGTTCTTCTGTAGGTCCAATATCAAAGTTTCCCAGTAGCCTATAATGTTCGTTGTTGGCCTTGTCTGGACGTCTTATTCCTTCACTGCTACATACTCCAATAGTTTGTCTCCGAGGTTGACAGTCCATTTTAGTCTTTTGAGGGCTTTGTATCGTTCTTCACCCGTGGATCTGCTAATTATTTCCTGGACGTCCGTTGATTGCGGTGCCAGGTGGAAGATGGCACGGAGTGGCCTATGGTCACTTTCCTCTCTGTCGTCCACTGCAAAGTCACTCAGCTTGTGAGCCTGCCTCTCGTTGATTAGGATATAGTCTATGGTAGATATGTTGCTAAAGGTCGGCTTAGGGGACCATGAGGGGCAGCTCATTTTTTTTATTCCATGGGTAGATTGTAACTTGAAGCTTTTGAAGAGAGAGATCAGCGGCCCTGACTTATTCCCAGTGCTGAGTGCATCTGGAGCATGGTCCAGTCCTCTCATGTTAAAATCTCTGGCGATGATTACATTGTAGTGTTCAAATTTAATTAGTACTTCTTCCAAACTGCTGGTGAAGGTTTCAATGGCGTATTGCGTTTGACACTTTGTTGGATTAATGTAGCAGTTTATTAGCAGCAGGCGATAAGGCTATTGGCTCCTGCCGCGTCCCTCAATCGTCATGGCTTGGAGGTCAGGTGTTTTTACTTTTATATCCGTGGTTTTAAATTTGCGGGCATGACTTAGGAAGACGGATTAGCCACCTGATGGGCGTCCAAAGATGCTCTTTTTAGTCGCAGGTGTATGATGTTCATAAAAGCTGCCAATTGGGGTCGTTGACTTTGCCCAGGTTTCCTAGAAACACAATATATCACCCTTTGCAAGATAATCCTGCGTAGCCTTATCCCTGAAGATGTTACTTAGCCCTGCGATGTTCCATAAGATAAAAGTTAGTTTCTGTTGTTAAACACTGATTGTCGTTGTTCTTCCTCTACTGTCATCGTTTTGTCTTCAGTTAGGGATACTGTTGCCTGGGATCCTCCATTGGGCCCTGCTCCTGCTGGTTCGTCTGCACTCTACGCTGACTGTCACTGTGGGAGATGCAAAATTGTATTGGAGTTCTTGGTCGTTCGTGTTTGTCTCTCCCTCCTGAACGGTTATTGGTTGTTCCTTAAAGGATTGATGAAGACCCCCACCTGTCATTCTTAGGGATAGGAACATGTGGGTATTTTGGCAGGCTAAGTGCTTGGACATCTATGCCCCAATTTGCTAGTTGTTAGGCTTCGCCGAAGGCCGCCTGTTGAAATTGCTGTTGGCTGAATCCAACTAAGGTGGAATCACTATGGGTGTCGCTGCCTAACGTACAAAATTTTACCCACTCTAGATTTTCCGAAGTTATCTGTGCCAGGGTGGCGATGTGTCTGAATAGACGTAGAATGTTGGACCTATTCAGGATATCGTAGGAGCTTTTAGCTGTATACCTAGGGGTAAGCACCACCTCGTGGATTTTAGGATTGTTTTTGAGCTTGGACGTGATCGGTGGACGTCCTGAGTTGGAGAATAGTTGTTAAGGGCTCTTCCCTGTAGTCTGCCTGCTTCCACGTTTAGCAATCCGGCCCAGCTTTCCTTTTTCTGCTGCTCACACTGATGGAGTGTGGTGTGCACAGCCTTGCTGTGTGAAAGCTCTGATCTCAGTGGGACCAGTGCCCTGGGTAGTGTGCTGGTGACCTCCTTTGGTGGGGACGGCCCAGCTGCCTCTTCCTGTATCTGGTCTGTTATTTGCCCTAATATTTGTGGGCCCTCCCGATGCATACTCTGTCGCCGTCGGGTCTCAGTTGCCTGGGTATTTTCTTCCTTTATCACCTGAGGCTTATTTTGCAGTTTGACGTTGCAGATAGAAAAAAGTGGTCTTAGGTTACTTTTAACCTATGAGCTTCCGGTATTCAGCATTGCTGGCATTATTGATCCTCTTTTGATTTTCGATTTCCTCAGTTGTTTTTTCAGCTTTTTCTTAGCCCTCCTTGACAAAGGGGTGTCCGCCCCTGCCGCTACTCCTGCTGCCTTTTCAATGGGTACCTTGGGTGCTGCTTCTTCGTGTGGGGCGTCGATTTGTATGCTGACCGGTAGTTCCTCAAACACCTTCCTCCTTTGGGTTACTGCGGTGTTCGTGCTACTGTGCCCTACCTGAGGATCCTTGGTTTCTGGGCTATTTGCAAGATGGTGTTTTCCAGTGTTTGCTGGTTGCACATTCTTCCTAGCTACTGGCTTGGGGGTTGTTTGAATTTGTGTTGACGACTCCCCCTTGCCCTTGGCTAGCACCAGCATGTCCTTTAATACTTCTGGCAACTTAGCCTACTTTTCTATGATGTCGGCACAAGAACTCATGCGGGCTAAGGTGGCCTGGTGATTATCAATAGTTGCCTCCAGCTTTGCCAGCTTGTCATCCTGATTCGCAAGGTGCTGGGCAATTGATTGCAGAAGGTCAATTTGGACTTACATTTTTGTTGACTGCTAAATCAGCGATTGTATCTTGTGCTTCTCTTACTGCTTCCAAATTTAAATCTTTTTGAGGTACCTCTTGCGAGCCTCTTGGCCCAACGGGCTCCATCCCTCAGCGCGGGGGTTCTTCACTTTTGCATTCTTTCAGAGAATTTTTGGGGTTGAGTCCAAGGTTCTTTCAATTGTCAGTTCTAGTTTTTGTAGGAAGGAGGCGGTAAGGTCGTCTATTCCAGAGGAATTGACCTGCCAGTTTTTCCCGGGTGTCAGAGTTAAAACTGGTCTTGGGGTGGCTGTCGTTGGAGCATTGGCCATGTTGACCTCCATATACTTTTCATTCCACTGGTGTATTTCGGCTTCAATCAGTTGGGGACGTTAGCCTTGGCTGTTGACTTTTAGGGGTTCTCTGAGTTCCCTGTATTTTGTGGGAGGACGGTCTCTTGGGCTGCCACACTAAGGTGGCATCCGCACTGGTCCTTATTATCCCCTAGGGAACCTCGTGACTTAAGTACAGTCTCTTCCTTGCCTTCTTCTCCTTCCGTGGAGCTGTCCAAAGTAATTTTTTAGCTACCTGGAGCTTGAAAGAAATGTGCTATGAGCACTTGATGAGGAGCACTTACTTTGAGCTGCTCCTGGTTTTGTAGGAGGGCTGTGCTTCTTGTCACCCTTTTTTGTGCTGGCCCTGCGAACTCATCCTCCTCCACGACTGTCCCCTTGAGGCTTGTCTGCTTCTTTTAGAGCGTCATGTTCAGACGGCATCGTGGGGAGAGTTCAATTTGATGCCCTCCTTCCTCCTAGTTGTCTTGTACCTTCACCTCTGGCCGGAGTGCGGGGCCCTCTTGCTGGCACTTGCTGGCGGGGGGCCCAGGTCATGCCCAGGTCGTGCACCCCTCCGCTACACCCTCCCCCCTGCAGCTCCGACTGAGTGGGGCACACCAGGTCGGCTGGCAGGCTGCACCCGGGCCTAGCCGGGCCGCCTCCGCAAATCGCCTGGGGCTCACCCTCCGCTGGAGCCTCCTAAAGCTCCCGCACGCAGTGTACCGCTGTGTGCCCTGGACTCGGGACAAGAGGCGGGGACAGGTGACTACTAAGGCTGGTGGTGTTTGATATTTAGTGGAGATTTCCAGGCACAAAAGCCAGCTGCGGAGAGTCAATTATTGCGGGTACCTGGCTACGTGATGGAGCTAACTACAGGGGGGGCCGCAAGATCAGACTACTCTTAAGATGCTTGGGCTGGGGGCTGAGTGTTGCTCAACAAAGTAGCCTCTCTCTGCTTACCGCTTCTGTTTTCTGCTGACTCCTTCCTCTGTGGTTAGTTTGTAAGAGCCGGTATGAAAACCAGTGTGGAAGCCTGTGAGAGAGCCCTTACTGTGAGAAACCCAGTAAGGGTGGTGAGCCGGTGTGGGAGCCTGATATTCATGTCACGTTGGTGATGTTAATGGTGGTGCAGAGATGCCCCCTTTTAGAGTCCTCGCTCTATTTTGTCTCTAGCTGCGCTGCCGCGTTACAAGGTGGCAGGTGGCAATGCAGGAGGTGGGGGGGCTAACGCCCGGCTGCGACAGCAGCGCCGTCCTGAAGCTTCCACCTGCGGTGGGGGTGGAGTTTCCTCGGGCCGCCAACAGAGCTATGATGGCAGCGGGTGCAGCGGGAGCAGCGGGAGAGGCTCGCACTTGTGGCCGCGCTCCCGTCTCTCAACTCTGTAACCTCGAGCGCCAGCCATCACCATGAACAATAGTTTGGAAAAGGTGCATTTCCTGTTCACATTTGAGAAAACAGTCGCATTCTGTCCCGTGTTTGATTCTCATTTCCTTCTAAGTTCTGGTACTTTTAGGCGTCCATGAGATTTGAATAACAGATCTTTAGTTAATCTTTTTCTAGTTTGAGTCTTACCATGCCTCCTTGTGTTCCATATCACTCTTCTCTTGGAATCTAAAGGCAGGTAAACCCCTCCTTATCTCCTCTAGGAGGCTTATAGTTTCTCAGCTAAAAGACAGCCTTACAAGAACTGCAGTGAAACTCTATGGGCCATATTCTCAAGGACTCATTGCCGAGTTAGCGGCACTTTATCGCAGCCAAAGTGGCGATAAATTCATCGCACCATTCACAAGCAGGTGCTAACAGCCGATGTCACCAGTTTACCCGTGATAGCAACCGCAAAAACCATCGCCACGGATGACACCGGCAACTAACGCTAATGATATGCAGAGTAGGCGTTCCCGTGCAAAAAGCCGCGAAAACACCACATCGCAACATTCTCAACGACCAGCCAGATCTGCGATAAGACTCAAAAACTTGCGATAAGGCACGCTAGCAGCAGGGATTTAACACCTGCTCTTACCTGGTGTACAGTCGGACGACAACCTGCACCATGAAAGGGAGCCCAGCCCACAGCCACACCAGAAGAACAACAGATGCCATGGAGCTACTGATCATGCAGCTCGGAGCCCCAAGAGGGCCACAACACCCACTGCTACCACCCCCAGCCCCCCACCCCTCCCAGAACTCCCCCCCCCAGACTACCACACCGGCAGTGGGGTATGTGACGTGCTAGGCCCCTTTGATTGGCAGGGTCACATGTCCCGTGACGCCTGTGCTGGATGGGTGTGGTGTGGGTCTGAACGAGCCCTCAGGGAGTGGCCGTGGCATGCTGACGACTAGACCAGTGATCAGCAGATCACCACAGCGATGACCTGGGACATTTGGCGTTGTCGTCCCCCCCTGTAAGAGTAAGCGGAGTGGACTGGCCTGGCGTATGGCAGGCCAGCGTAGGGGTGGGAACAATGAACCCGGGGCTCTGGGCGTGCTCCAGTTCTGGGCTGGACATGGAAGTAACTGATGCGTGTGTCCCTGTTGTAGTGACTACGCCACCCGGACCGCAATCAGCACTGTTGCACCCTGTCACTCAAGTTCCACGACATGAGCAACATGGACGTCAGGGGGAATCTCTCACCCTACATTCAACCATACTCACATACGTGAATGACCAAAGGCACAACACATCTGTGTGATTCTGAATGCTTAATTCACATCCAGTGGAGTGTTGCAGCTGGAGCAGTACAGGGCCATGCAAACCCCACTTCACATTACTGGCCCATAGAGGGCCAGCCAGAGTCCTACAGGGAATGACAAGTACATCGGAAGGGGAAGAGTTCAGTCCGCAGTCTGATCGCTGTGTCATTGGTAACCAAACAGGAGATGGCAGTCCATGTCGAGGTCCAAGGTGAGTGTCGTAGAGTGTATCGGGGGACAGTGGAAGGTGATGATGCAAAGGGCAGGACCAAGCAGAAACCCGCCATTTTGTCGGAGATGAATGCTACTGCCTCCTCCTTACCAGTAAGGTTGGTTCACCCGCATCTTCGTCCTCTGATGGCACATGTGCCTCACACGTGGGTGGTGGTGGATTGCCTGCCGCACTGTGAGGCACTGAGACATCAGGGGGCGAAGATGTGGATGTAGAAGCTGCAGCAGCACTTATCTGAGCAAGGCCTTGAGGCAGCAATGCCATGACGATGTGCTGCAGGGCATTGAAGGCCCCAGTCACATCCCGCTGGTGTGCAGCCATGGCAGCCATCCTGTCCACCGCCATCCGCACCATGGTCTCCATGAGCCCCCGCATCTGTCCCAACTCCCGGCTGACATCGCTGGAGCCACTCTGACTGCACAGTTGTTCTTGTCTCAGTATCATGACTCCAGCGATGTCAGCCATGGATCGTTGGAGAGCATGGAGCGGACTGTGGGTGTCCGTTAGGGACTGAAAGTGGTCCCTGATGGGAATCAGACATCCATGTATGGCATAAAATTCAAGGAAAAATGACGGTCCAGAGATCCTGGTGTTGTATGGCATCAAGTTTGGCTGCCATGCGGTCGAACCCCACCCGCACCTGATCAGCCACCTTCTCCTGGCACTCCAACACACGGCGTTGGAAGGCCATGTGTTGTTCGTGGGGGTCCTGGGAGTCAGCCGTGGTGGTAGGTGCTTCCTGCTGTGTGGTCTGTGCAGGGGGTGGGGTTTCCTTGATGCAGCTGGGCTGCCCTGCTCCTGGGCGTGGGGTCCTGAGGGTGTCCATGAGCTGTTGGAGGGCGTCGGGGTCGATGGTGGTGTGGTCCTCTTCGTCATCAGTGAAGAGAGGTTGCTCTGCAGGAGGTGTTGGTTCTCCCTCTGCAATGTGAATGGTAGATGCAGTTTAACATTGTGTTCACATGTATGTTGACGCATTGTGCAGATTTACATACAGACTGCATGACAATGTACTTTGTGACTGTTTGGGAGGAGCTGCCTATTTGATGCGGGACATTTCGACAACATCACGGATGTGTGTTTGTACTTGTACATGTTCATCCCACGTTTCCCTGCTATGCCAAATGTGATTGGCCAGTTCCTACACACAAGCGGCACCACTTGGCTCCTCTGTTCTGTTGTGAACGTGTTGCAGTTCATACCGCATTGTTGTCAATGTTGATGTGCTCTGAATATTATGTGTGGGTGCTGCATTTTGAGAGAGTCGCCCCTGCAGCTCTGATGTGGCTGGCCCTTATCCCTTTCAGGCGGTGTGCCTTGACTTCTGTGCTTCTACAGTGCTGAGATGTTGCATACTTGGATGAATTGGGCCCTTGGTGGGAGTTGGGACTGTGGGGCATGGTTTGTCCACAGGTGTGTTGTTGAGGTCAGGGGTTGTTTGTGCAGGTGGATGTGTCAGGGTGTGACCTGCTCCTTTCCGGATGTGGTCCACACTCAGCCACCTCAGTGTCGTGGCGTGCAACATGTCATGGTAAATTGACTGCAGCCATGCTATTCGTCATGCAGTGTCACTTGCATTGTCAGTGTGGCTCACAGACACGCCGCTTTGCTGGGTTCGGCACATGTGCATGGGTTTGTTGTGAGATTAGTGTTGTGTGGGGAGCGCCCCCTCTGTGGACATTGTGGACGGGGGCCCACTTGCTGTTTCTATGTGTGCTGCAGTATGCCAAGGAGATCAGGGGCATGACCCAGAGTCATTGTGGGTGTGCAGTGTGCTATTCTTGATTGTGCATGTGTGCCATTGTGCCCATCTCCCCCCGCCCCCAGTCCCTGGAGGTTACTCACCCTGTTGCTGTTGTGTCCGGTCATGTTGAGCAGTGTCCGGTCCCCCAACTCCTGCCACCGTCTCCCCACTGATGACTGTGGACACCATTTCCTCCATCTCATCCAGCTCCTCCTGTGGCGCAGGACTCCCACCTCCAGTCTGCATTGCTGCCTTCTGGTTGTTGGCGAGTTTCTGCTTGGTTTTGCGCTTGACATCATTCCAGCGCCTCTTGAGCTCTTCCATTGTCCTCCTCAGCACTCCGACTGCATTCACCTTGTCCAGGATGGACTGCCATGTTGCATTTTTGGTTGCCAATGACACAGTGGAGGTGACGAACAGTTGTTGATGGTGTTCTACCACCTCCGTGATCAGGATCCTGTTTTCCTGCGGACTGAACTTCGTCTTCCTCTTCTTCTTGTCCTTGCCCTTCCCTGTCCCCGGGGTCCCATGCTGGACCTCCTTGGGGCTTGTGGGGTTCTGGCCGTCCTCTGCACCTGCTCCGGCTGCCTCCATTGTGCTTCGCTGTGGTTCGGTTTTTGTTTGTGGTTTTTTTTTCTGCTCTTATGGTGATTTTTCCCGCCTGACGTGTGTGATTTGCAGGCCTGGTGCTGCTTTTCGCTGATTGTCTTATCACGATTGGGCCCATCGCAACTTTTTTCACGTTCGGCTTTGGATTTTTTATCGCTGTCCCGGTGAGTTACTCGCCGTCATTTTCCGCGTTCTCGTGAAACTATCGCATGTTACCGCCGTGTTGGGAATGGGACGTTAACACGGTGTTATTTTCCGGTGATGGACTGCGATGTGAGAAGTTGCGTTAAGCGAATTTGGCGATAGTTAACACACGTTCTTGTGAATATCCCCCTATGTTGTTACCTCAATTCCCAGGTCACAGATATGTATAATAATATTAGCACAGTAGTGGGCCTGTTAGACATGTACAGAAGAAAACTTTTTAAGGGTACCGGACGAAGTAGCTTGAAAAACAGTAAAAAAAAAACATCTCAGTATCCACAGACAAGTGGTTGAAATTAGTGGCAGACTCTTAGCTTTTTATCTAAGACCGTGTAAATCCAGGCACTCCATTGAGCGCAAGAACCCTGGACCACAAAACGTGTCAAAGATAGGGTGTCAAAGATAGGGTGCCTGTGAGACTGCACATCTGATGTGAGTGCAGATTCCGAACCCCTTAGCCTGAGCCGCATTATTCGGAATTTGTAATAAAGACAAGCAATTCTGCCAGATAACCAGAAACAGAGTTGCCCCGTCCTGGAGAGAATCGCCGGTAGTGAGAGACGCAGGCCCACGCTGAAGGAGGCCCGCCGGCGTTGAGGTGCTATCTGGAGCCCTAAAAGGGCCGGGGGCAAGTGAGCGCCAGGGGCTCAGTTGTCCGAGATTGTTGGCAGCTGTGCCACACGCTTGCGGGTTGCTGCAGGTGAAAGTGGATCACATTGACCTGTCAAGGTCTCCCACGTGGTCCTTGTGACAGTCAGCGCGCTAGTGGTTGCTGCCGGCGCGCGCCGGAAGATCACAGCCCCTGCGTTCACGACGGACGGCGTGAGCGCGAGTATAAATAAATATGGGCAGAGCTGCGCAAGGCAGTCCGCGCCTAACAGAGACACGGTGTGAGTGTGTTCCTTGCCACGCGCACTAAGGCCTGCTGCGCGCATTACCGGATGGGCGGGTGTGGCCCCCCCGTGAATGCTACATTGGCGACAGAGGGCGGAGCAACACACGCCTGCTTGTGCTCCCTGCTGGGCAGCACCTCATCGAACCAAAGCTTCAACACACGTTACAGGCCACGCCACAGGTGGCTGAGCCCCTCACCAGCGGTGCATGCAGTGTCCAGGGAGAAGCAGGACACGGCAGTCCTTCCCACCCCAACCTCAACCTGTCAAGGCGACCAGCGCCGCACCGCCCCGGGTGAGTCACGCACGCCGCAGAGGAGGGCCCCACGAGAGCACCTTGACCCAGGCCGGCCTGCCCACGTGCCACACGGCCGTGCACACGCGTGGTCCACGCAACGCCCAGTGTCTCCCGCACTACCACCTAGCACACCAAGGCCCACCACTAGGGCGAAGCACCCTCGCTGTGTCGCCCAGTAGTACCCACTACTGCCACCATGGGAGATCAGGATAATGGCGCACAAGCCCCAGCACCAGCGACCACGCACCACCCTCCTTCAGGAGTCCTGCCTCCGTTCAGAGAGTCAGCGGACCCCGCCACGGCAGCACCGAGGTGGCAGACCTGGCTCGGCCGCCTGGACAATTATTTCATTGCCACCAGGGAGAAAGACGGGGCAGTGAAACACTCACTACTTCTACATTATGCAGGGGAGGAGATCTACGTGCTCTTCAAGCATCTTCCCAACACAGGGCCTCCCGAGGACTACGCAGCAGCAGTCGCCGCCCTAAACGCACACTTTGACCCTCAGCTGAACCCAGACTTTGAGCATTTCAAGCTGAGGCAAGCGAAGCAAAGGGAGGGTGAATCAGTGGACGCTTTTCATGCACGGCTAACAGAACTTGCCGGTACTCACCTCGTGGGAGACAGAGCCGCGGAGGAGATCAGGGCCCAACTGATTCTGGGAATACGCAGCAAAGTCCTGCATGGCCTCATACTCAGGCAGCCAAACATACCCATGAACGACATCTTAGTGCTGGCACGTTCTCATGACCTCTCAGCAGCACGGGCAGAGGAGATGGATCTTGCGCTAGTGCGGGGCGCAGACAAAGGCGCCATCGTCAAGACTAACGAGCTGACGCCGTCAGAACGAAAGACAAGGCCCACAGACCACGGGATCGCCAGCCACAAACACCGAAGAATTAATGTGGGTATTGCGGGTATGAGGAACACCCCCAACAATCAAGCCCAGTGCAAGGGAAAACATGCACCAACTGTGGTATCGCAAACCACTTCGCCTCAGTATGCCGTAAGAAAACACCACGTAAGGAAGGGAACAGACCCAAACAGATGCGGAGGATGGTCCGCCAGCTGTCGTGCTTCTCGTTAATGTCCCCACCAGGAGGAAAGAAGAAAGAAAGCACAGTTTACCAGGAGAATGACTCTACATCAGAGGATGAGGAAGAGACGTACCTAGTCTCATTCACCCAAGCCCTGAAAAGTCGGAGACGGCCCCAGCCCCGATGCACGATACAGATTGCAGGGTCAGAAGTCAACGCGGTAATTGACACTGGAGTGTCAGTGACAGTCATGGGGGTCCAGCAATATACAAGTTGAGGCCAAAACCCGAGCTCAGCCAGTCAAAGACGAAGATCTTCGCATACGGAAGCAGCTCACCACTACCCCTCCGAGGCAAAATGACCGTGCCAGTGAGGTCCGACAACACTGAAATTACGATCGATATCCACATTATCAACCAGGAGGCAGACACACTGCTAAGCAGTCACGCCGCAGAAGACCTGGGACTGGTGACATTCGCCAGGAGCGTACAGGCTGACCAGACAAAAGAACTGCTCAGCCAGTTTGAAGACCTATTCAAGGGACTAGGACGAATAAAGAGGGCCCCCATCAAATTACACATAGACCCGACCGTCACGCCAACAGCGCTAAGGCACAGGAGGATCCTTTTCACCTCCGGCCGCTGGTGGAAGAAGAGCTGCAGAAGCTCGAAGATCAAGGGGTCATAGAGAAAGTGTCCGGGCCCACACCATGGGTGTCACCCATGGTGATCGCCGAGAAGCCTCGCCAACCGGGGAAGATCAGACTTTGCATTGACATACGCCTCCCCAACAAGGCCATTCGACGCGAACGCCACATAACGCCGACCATGGATGATATTGTGGCCGACTTGAACGGTTCCATATGGTTTTCAAAGCTGGACCTGAATGCAGGTTATCATCAATTAGTCCTTGCCAAAGACAGTCGTTACATAACCACATTCAGCACACACCTGGGACTCCGAAGGTATAAACGGCTGAATTTCGGCATATTCTCTGCCGCGGAAATATTCCAAAACGCAGTCAAGGAGATCCTAGTCGGGCTACGGGGGGTGTTGAACATGAGTGACGATATCCTCATCCACTCGCAGACAGCTGAAGAACACTATCGGCACGTGAGAGCCACGCTGAAAAGACTCCTGGACCACGGGGTCACCCTACATAAGGAGAAGTGCCAGCTGTTCCAACAACGGATAGAGTTCTTTGGCTACACGATCACACAGGAGGGCATACAAGTGGACCCCCGGAAGTCCCAAGCCATCAAGAACGCATCAGCCCCTCTCACCGTGGCTGAGGTCCGCAGCTTCTTGGGGATGGCTACGTACTGTGGCTGCTTCATCCCAGATTTTAGCCACCATCGCAGAGCCACTTCGAAACCTCACCCGAGCCGATGCCATGTGGCAATGGGGTCCCGCCGAAGAGACGGCGTTTCAAGCCGTCAAGAACGCTCTCCTCGACCACACCACGCTGGTGTACTTCAACCCCGCCCGGCGGACAGAAATACTTGTGGACGCCAGCCCCGTGGGCTTTGGGGCCGTACTCACTCAGGAACAAGAACCAGGACGATGGACCGCTCTAGCATATGCCAGCAAGGCACTATCCCCGACCGAGAAGCAATACGCTCAAATCGAAAGGGAAGCCCTGGCAATCCGCTGGGCCTGCAGACACTTCCATTTATACATCTGCGGACACCCGTTTACCGTCATCACGGATCACCAACCCTTGGTGCCGCTGTTCAAGGGATCAGCGCCCCACCCACCGCCTCGCATCAAACGGTGAGCCATCGGGCTCCAGCACTACGAAATGGACGTAGCCTACCGACCCGGAGCCAAGAACCCGGCCGACTTCCTTTCGAGGCACCCAGACACGACGGGAGTGGAAGGTGCAGAACCAGGCGCCGACGCCACCGAAGCCCACTTGAACATGATCTCGGCACTCACATGCCCTCGAGCATTGACCCTCGAAGAGGTGGCGACAGCGGCTGAAAAAGACCCAGTAATCACCAAAGTACGGGACGCTGTCCAAGGAGGACAGTGGCGTAAATTCCTACACTCCGCGAACTCATGGTCGAGCCCGGAAAAGGAAAGCTTGATGCACATGTGGAGAGTCAGAAGCGAGCTGAGCCTCACCCAAGGAGGCATCTTACTCAGAGGACCGCGCATCGTCATCCCTGCATCCCTTCAACTACGGGCAACACAGCTCGCCCATGGAGGGCACCAAGGAGTGGAGAAGATGAAGGCCCGCATGCGAGAAAAGGTCTGGTTCCCAGGAATGGATGCATGCGTGGAAGAGACAGTCCGGAAATGCCCATCCTGTCAGGTGACGAGTGGGCCCGAGAGGCCCGCACCCATTCACACTGAGGAACACGGGCAAAGCCCTTGGGAGAAGTTGAGCGTGGACTTCGGGAGCTTCCCTGACGGCCGGGTCACACTAGCCTTAATCGACAGCAATTCAAAATACCCACTGGTGGAAGTCGTGAACTCAACAGCTTTCCTGCATGTTGGCCCAGTTCTAGAGAAGATATTCGCCATGTTCAGATGTCCGGAGGAACTCCGAAGCGACAATGGACCCCCATTCCAAGGGCACGAATTCCGTGAGTTCCTACAATATCACGGCAGCTGGCACAGGCGCATCACCCCACAATGGCCCCAAGCCAACGGAGAGATTGAACGTTTCATGCGGACAATCAACAAGACTCTTCGCATCGCAGTAGCAGAGCAAAGTGACCCAGAACAACAACTGCAGAAGTTCCTGCGGGAATATCGGAGCACCCCTCACAGCTCAATGCGCCAAGCACCCTGGGCGTTAATGTTCAACGGCAATCGCCGGGATGGCCTCCCCACCGCACCGGGGTGGTCCCCCCCTCCCTTTGACGAAGAAGGCGCCCTCTGGTGAAGAGAAAAGCGCAACAACACCGCCAGCCAGGCCCGAAGAGCAGTATCCCGTCAGCTACGGCAAGGAGATACTGTCATCATGAAAGACCGGAGGCCAGGAGGGAAATTCCGTACTCGATACGAGCATGGTTACTGGACAGTAGTCGACGTAAAGGGGACCATGGTGACTGTTGAGAAAGAAGGAGAAACAGTGACCCGCAACATCTCGTGGTTCAAACAAGTGGACAGGCCCACCCTCCCCACTGACATCGCTGGCCACGCCGAAGTGCCCAATGCCAGCCAGGAAGAACCCAGAGGAGCAGAGGACCAGAGGAGCATCCGGGGCCAGCTCCATCGCCTGCAGGTCCGTAGGCAACCCCCTGAGGCTCCAAGTCCGCCTCTGGTACCCTGCACCCCGGACCCTGCACCAAGTCCCCGCCGGGGCCCATCCAGGTAAGCCCTGAGGGAAAACCCCCCCACCGAGCACTCACCTGAGAGACTTTGCCTGTCAAGTAAGTGAACTATGAGACTCTTGAGATCCAGTCAAGGACTGAGTTGAGATGGGATGTGACGACCCCTGCAGAACTCCCTAGATGGTTTAACACTGAATGCTCAATGGCAAACAGGGCATTGAGGGCAGTCTTGACCTCCAAGCCTAGGGATCCTGCCCTAGTGCTCAGAATTCGTAAGCAATATAAAGAAATCACCACCAAAATATAGCAGGAGGTAATTATGAATCAATGGGATACATAAGTACAGGCATCATTGTCGAATAACAGCAGATCCTTTTAGCTCATTATATCTGAGCTGAAGTGCAAAAACAGGCCCCTCAGTACCATCTCGTGTCACATGTCTAGCGAACTATGGGAGGAGCATTTTAGCAAAATATATGCTGCACCCCCAATGTCTATAACTTTTGACATAGAACTCTGCCTTGTTAAACAGACCGGGTAACCTTGATGAAAGTGGAAGAAGCTGTTAATCAAAGTGTTGAAGGTAAGACGCCAGGGCCCGATGGTGTTCCCATCGACTTTTTTTTTAATTTTTTTTATTTTTTTTATTGAGCAGAGCATTAGGTTCAAGAAGTACACAATATAGAAAACATTATAATAAAAAAAAACAGTTTCTACAATAGATCATTATGACAGCCTCTCATTATAAAAATGAACTAAAACTTATAGCAGCAACTCGTCATATAGTCATTCACAAGGCAGACTACCAGTTCATTTTTAGAAATAGCAGCAGTGAAAGTGCAATAAAAGTGCCAATAAAGAGCTGGTGCTTTGACGATTCATTTCAACTTTAACCAAATAACAAGAAATTCGATTAAATAGACCTTGAAAAGTGCGAGTGCTACTAAAATACAATAGAAAAAAGTGCTAATTCATTTGATAAAAACTACTTTGTTGAATTACCTGCCCCAGTGTTACGAACTTTCTTTAAAATGTTCTAGTTCATTAAAAAACCTCCAATTTTTCCCAAATTTTCTAGTCGCTCCTACCCTCTTAGCATAAACTTCTTCAAATTTTTGTGTTCTTTTCATCTTTTTAAACCATTTCAAATGCGAAGGAACTTCCCTAGATTTCCAATTTTGTAAGATTAGTGAGCGAGCGACTGTGCAAGAGATAAATATAAAGGCTTTTTCGGGTTCGGATAACCTTGTTTCATCTCTACAGATTCCAAACAACGCCGCTTCAGGCTTCGAGCACAATGCTCTTTCCGATTGCCTGCTTAATATCCGTAAAGACTGCCTCCCAAAAAGGCTAAGTCCTGGACATGCATAAAAAGTATGGAGCCACCCACCTTCACCATCCATCTGGCAGCGAAAACATCTGTTTTCAATTCCAGGAAATCTTTTATTTAAGGCGGCCGGAGTCAAATACGAAAGCCATCTCGCTAGGAAGGTCATCCTTTTGAAATTTGCAGCACGCAATGATTTGCTTCCTAAATAGCAGATGGACTCCCATTCCGTCTCGGCCAGTCTACTTCCGGTCTCCCGGGTTATCTTATCCAAATGGTTTTCTATCAGGGTAGTTTGTCTCGATTTATATAGCAACCTATACCAGTTACCTACCCCTTTGACCTTAGCCCCATAAAGGGCTACCACCAGTTGGTTGGGAGTATTTAAAATACTACTGATATTTTTTTAGGAGATAAATAACCCGTAAATATTCCAGGAACGTTGGCTTTCGATGGGTCTCTGCTCTCATCATTACCTCTTGCCAAGAAATTGGTCTATTTTGAACTATAAAATGCCTTAGCTCAGAAAATGCACAATCTTCCCAGGTTTTTATATGCCTTAATTGCAGTTGAAGACCAAAGCTCGAACATTCTCTCAGTTTTAAATACTGAAAACCTGACGAGCCAGTGCTTTTAAAAAAGAACTGAAGTCTAAAAGAATAGTCTTTTAAAATCTTATAACGCGTTTTTTTGGGAAATTTGATGAAAGGCAATATTATTTTTTGTGCGCCACTCCTTACGAATGTTTTTAATAATCATCACTTCCTGTTTCGTGGGGCACATTAATTATTGTACCCATTTTTAAGAAAGATGACAGATCTTCTCCAAGCTGCTATTGCCCTATCTCTTTAATCGATACCACTGTTAAAATCCTGGAGAGAACAATCTATAACAGGATCAGAGAATGGGTTGATGATGAGTCTGTACTATACCCCTGTCAGTACGGGTTTAGGCGTAAAGTGGGAACTATTGAGTAGTGCTTCAATTTGAATTTGGTTTTAAGAAAGTATATTGTTGTAAAAAAAATCCCCTCTTTACTTAGCATTTATGGACCTCTCATCAGCCTTCAATTGTGTAAATCGATCAAAACTGTGGTCATTGCTGATAGATCGTGGCTCTGATATTGTGGTAGTTCGTTTTTTTTGGGCATATTTACACAATGGTATGAGGGCAAGGGTCCGTATCAGTATGCAAGGTGAGGTATCTGGAGATGTAGGCATACATTGGGGAGTAAGACAAGGGTGTGTACTGACTCCCATTTTATTTATCCTTTATTTTAATGAGCTTCATCCATTTTGAGTGCAGTCAACAGAAGATATACCTAGAATTAAGGGGAAGTCACTATCGACATTATTACATGCTGATGATGCAGTGCTCATGGCACACACCCCCAGGGCACTGCGTCACCTAGTGCATGCTTTTGTGGACTTCATGGCCTCACTTGATCTGCAGACAAATTTTACAAAATCACATATGTCTTGCGGACCAAAGGGTAATCCTATGCCAAACATGTCCATTGGCTCTCAGCACTAAGTCACACCAGTACCGCTCCATATCTTGGTGTGATTTTTTCGGCTCAAGGGTCTTGGTCGGCTAATACGTCGCATCGCAGCATAAAATTTGCAATGGCTAATGGGTCTCTATGTAGCCTCCACCAACCTGTGGGGAGTAGCTATCTTAAGCCTCTCTTGCAAATTTATAAGGTGCATGTGTACCCATCGGCATGTATGGCTCTGAGGTTTGGGGGCATCTCGAATTGCAAGGCTAAGCAGTGTGAAAAAAAGAGACTCTGCAGAAAACTTTTGTCTGTTCCCATTTTTGCTTCACATTATATTTATCACAGAGAGCTTTGTCTTCCTTACTTAGTTAATCGTATCAGGGTTCGCCCTGTTTTGTTGTGGCTTGCAATTCGGAGGAATATTGAGGCCGATCTTACAGAAGACATTATTTTGGATTGTCTCTCTTAGGATAAGGGTTTACTTATTCCCTGGCTGGCCTATGTGAAATCTGAATACTGTAAAATTGGAATGGAATCTCTTTTCACTGAGCCATCATCTTACATTGACATAGATAAAAACATAGTAGCACAAGCACTTTATGATCATGAAGAATTACAACGTTTAAGGGATATGGTGGCAGGGCCAAATGTGTCTGCATATATAAGATTATGTGAACCTGACTGTCCTCCTGATTATATCTGGTATGCACGGTGTAGATGGGAATGACCTTTGTTCTTCCGCTTCAGATCAGACATGTTGAAATACCTGTTGTGCTTCCCACAGGACTTTGTTCATAATTTAGAGGCTGTGCCCTGTCCCTGTGATAATGTTTCAGGTTTACCTTTTTCTGTAAATTTTATGTAAGGCATTCGAAATTGTTTTTAACCCCGATTTTCAAAAGGTTTTCTCAAAATATTGGTCAATGTAGGCCTGCCCTCACACTTTTAATGACCCTACCTAATGCTGAAATTGTTTTGTATGTTGGGGCTTTTTTAAAATCTGCCATGCGAGCTTGCAGGTCTATGTTGTCTTAAAATTATTTTAGCATTTATTGTTATGTTTTAACTTTTTAACTGTTGCTTGATCTGTTTTTTATGAATTATATTCTTGACGTAATGTTGTATGTGCTTTTATAGATGTTATTATACTACCGAATAAAGCTATTTGTTGATTGATTGATTGATTGATTGAACCAGAAACTTCCAAGCAAAAGGGAAATTACTTTTTTGCTCCTTCAAAAGCCATTAATGGAGAAACAGATGGAAGAGAAGCCCATGCTGATTGTCCTCCCTGTTGCCTGATGACATATTGCCCACAAAGCCCTCCACGACAGTAGCCCTGCAGAAAATAGAACGGAACAGAGAGGTTTATGACCTGAATGGGATTTTAAAAGGGCTGGAGTGGTAAATGGGGTGATGAGAAGAAGAAACAAGTGACTATGCAACAATCAATTTAGAGGTAAGAGAAGGTACGTGAAACAGTTGCTGGCATGGCAGAAGGGCAAAATGACAAGCATGGCAAGCATTCAATGTCTAGAGAAGTTGGAAAACAAAGAGAACCACTGTGGGACTCCTTAGTGGAGAATGGGGAGATCATGTTTCTCGGAAACTCCCCCTCTCTCAGGACGGAGCAGTTTTGGCCAAAATGTCTTGGCCCCGCCCCAGTACCCTCAGCTCAAATCAAAAGCCTTGGCATCTGGCTGGACTGCTCCCTCAGTTTTAACTACCAGGCGACGAAACTCTCGGCCACATGCTACGGTCTCCTAAGGATGCTACGCAAGATACTTCCCCTACTCCCATTTTATGTGCGACAACTCATGGTACAAGGTCTTATCCTCTCCCGCCTGGATTACGGGAATGCTTTGTACCTAGGAGCCCCGCAATCCACTATCGGCAAGCTCCAAATAATCCAAAATTGCGCAGCCCGCACTCTTCTCCAGGTACCCCGCCGTCAGTCCGCAGCTCCGGCATTAAAGAGTCTCCATTGGCTACCGGTCAAAGAGCGAATCCAATTTAAAGCCATGTGCATTGCGCACAGGGCCTTTTGGAAGACAGTCTCGCTAATCAGTCAGTCCCTGATAACACCCTACCAACCAAATAGGCATCTCCGGTCAGCATCCTCCTTCCTCGCTCGACTGCCCTCCATAAAGAGAGCCAGATGCGGCGGACGTTCCTTTTCTTACAACTCCGCCAAGCTCTGGAACGCACTCCCCCTACACATGCGAAAGGAGTCCAACCTCCTATCCTTCCGCAAACTCCTAAAAACTCTACTTTTTAACAACCACTGAGTCCTTCTTCCGCCTGCTTCTGTCCACAGCGCTGGGATGCCTCAGGGTAGCTATCGCGCTATACAAATGTTTTTTTCATTTCATTTCATTTCATTACAAAATGTATGCATCAGGCTCTAAATTTGTCATCAGAGAGATGTCTACTAGCAATCTGTGAAAAAGCTAAGAGCATAGAAAAGGGACCAAGCCTAACTAAAGGAGGGCATATGGGACTAATCCGTCTTCTAAACAATAGGGATGAATTACTTGAGCATATGAGCTTCTAGAGTTTGATATACACCTTCAGGAATTTCAATATAATTTTTCCAGATGCCAAAAAAGAAGAGAACTTGAATTAACAAAGAAAAACTTCCAGATGAGGGGTCATGGCGGGGATTCTCTTCCCAACCAGACTCAGAGTGGAGCTCCGAGGAAAGAAGTAAGAGTTGCTTACACTACTCAGCGGCGTAATATCGCCTGTCTTTTGCTTACGTAATATGCAACTAAAAACTCATTTAGAGAGAGGGCCTGTTCAAAATTGTCGGGAGGGGCCCTACTACCATTAAGAAACACATTTCCGCTGACTATTGTTTCAGCAAATATTTCACATCCACGCCTCGATAATATTGCATTTCATGCGTAAAAGTTTACAAACATATGCCTGTGATTCTGATTATTGCATTTAAACATTCAGAACGAACTGGTCTGCAAACAAGCCTCTTTCCCAGAGTACAGAGGCAATGAAATAACCAAACTACCACGTCACAATGACGTTGTACAGTCCCAAAAAAAGAAACAAACGGAGCTACATAAAGTGCATGTAATTTAATTAATGTGGACACTCTCACTGCAAATTAAAAGCTGTATTGTGACAAATGACACTATGTTAATGATTTACACATACAGTCTATGTTTTTACCATCTCATAGTGGACGGGTGTCGTAGCCTCCTGCACAAACGTTCTATAATTGTCGAGCTTATCAAGCAAGGGAGTGCACGTAGGTGATGTGTCTTCCTAATACTGACATTTATTATTTATTGCCCTTGGGCACCTCCAAGTACATTTTCCACGGCGTTGATATATTTTCTCTCCTCGTTATTCAGCAATATTAAGTCAATCACGCAAAATTCAACACTAGTTCCGTCAAGGAATTAACCCTCCCAGTGTCAGCAATAATCCTGAAGCCAGTCATAGGCAGAGAAATTAACTGCCATCGAAATCTGAGACAAGTGTACAATTTTTGACAACCCTCTTAAATTGATTAAAACGTGCACACAAGTTTATATAAGATGAAGGACCATCTATAAGAACAAGAAACACATGTAATGCCTTTTTAGGTGTGGCTTGACAGCGCTGTTGTCACAACTTACATGATCAACAAAAAACGAGCTTTACGAAGCACTGCTGAGAGAGGGCCTGGACTCAGCCCGCATGTTGATCTTCCTCCATACATGATTTGATTGAGCATAATTTCTGGTAAAACAAGCATTGGCATAGCCAATAGGTCTCGCCTTTGGGACCTTATAAGTGTTTAGCCATGCAACAGTTGATGTTGTTGCTCCAAGGATATTGTGCTGCATAACTAAATACTTATAAGGTTCCAAAAGCCAGACCTATTGGCTATGCCAATGCTTGTTTAGTATTGTTGATGGGTAGATGCGAGTGCACATACCCTGTTTGATTGTATAAGTAGGCGCATCCGTGTGCCCCTACACTTTTAAGTGCACTATAAGGGCGAGTTTGTGCATCCTGGTGTGTGTGTGTGTTTTTTTTTTTTGCACAATGTGTGCTTGCGTGTTTATTTGTGCGGTCTATGCTTGTGTTTCCCTCCTTAGATATACGCATCCACTGATTAACAAGGCAGAACACCTAAGTGAACTCATACATTGTGAGTGTGTGAATTTTGTGGGTGAGCATGTACGTATTTGTTTTGCCTGTGAACTGTTTGCGTCTCTCCTTAGAGTTTTGTATACAAACACACCTATTGTAACCAGGGAGTGTGCTTAAAGTGATAGAAGTCAAAGTGTGTGTGGGTGTGTGCGAGCGCGCACGTCAAAATACGTTAGTGTGTGTAATCGCCATTTGGTGAGTGTAAATGGGTGTTTTGATCTGTGTCTGTGTTGGAGAGTCAATGTTGTGTGCCTGCGCCCGCTGGTCTGCTGTTTTGGACAAGTCAATCTTAAGACACAACAAAACCATAACACATACTTGCGCGTCTGAAATTAGGACAGACGCACTGTTTCATTAGGTGTTCTTTCTGCCTAGGACCTTCTGAGAATTGCTCGAAAAGAGTGTATTTCTGAACGGATTCTCTCGCACGTGGGCTCCTCGAGTCAGGTCCGGTGCTTGTCGGAGGAGTAAGGAAGCAGTGAAATTCCGGTCGTTGTTCCAGGCACATCTATACTAAAAGTAAGACCAGTACGAATATGAGCCCTTCCTAAGCCGCTTGTCAGTGGTGGATTACCCTGACGCTCAAGATTCCAAGTTGTCGACAAGTGAAGAGGATATACAAGTATAGTCGGTAGAATATGCTAATTACAAGATGTAGGACATGCCAAGAGAATCGGGGGGGGGGTCAGTCTGAGATGTAAAGCATTTAAAAATTCCATTAGTTTATCTGTCAGAAAGTTGGTACCTCGCAAGTGTGTCAGATTTCACTTATTCATTAGTGCAGTGCAAAGTTGTTTGTGCGCAAGGCAACAACACGTTTTTGATATCCTACAGCAAAACACTTCCTAGGTGTGCACTTGGCACATCGACCGGAGGGAAGCAGAAGTGTGCATGCAACGCTAGTATGGAGGGCTCTTGCAGAGAATTGTCTGAGCTGACTTGTACAATATTCAGACACATGCGTCCGTCGGTCGGTCGGCCGGGTCTTCAGAGTCTCGAACAGGGGGTGGGCGATGAGCGAGACATTTGAGTTGGTTAATGCGCACAGTGCTTTTTGCTATTGAGAGAACTCGTTGTGATATACTGGAGCACTGCATGCATGTTTTACCTCTGTAACAATAGATCATTACCAATACACGCTGCAGTGCGCCGCCGGCACCACATCCATTCTCACTCAAGTTACAATAGGAGCACCGGCCGCACTGCACCACTTCGATACTACACACACGGACCACGACCTCCGCCCACTTTACCGTCAAATGGCTGTGATATTACATACGGGGTGGCAGAGAGAACGTGCTTTTGAGTGCACAGATGATAGACAGAGGGGAACAGAGTACTTGAGCACGAGTGGGGGAGAGGCTAGAGAGACGGAGAGTATTGTGGGTGTTTACCTGTAGAGAGAAAAACAAGACGAATGGAGAAAAGAGTGGGAGAGTAACGGGAGAAACAGAAAATGCAAGCCAGAAAGAGACCGAAAATATACATGGAAGGAGAGAAACAGCAATGAAGAGAGAGGATGCCCAAAGACACCCCCCAAATGGCCCAAAAAAAACTGTGAAAAAAGGGAAATCCGACTAATTTGTGTGACTTGCGGTCTCAGCGGACAGGGGTGGTTAACTCAGCCGCAATAACACAGCTGTTCCAAATCAACAGGACGTTAACCCCATTTGAACCCATCGAGCCCTCGCCTTCCTCCTGTCTGCTTTGAAGGGATCTGCAGATGTGGAACCTCGGGAGCCGCTTTCCCGCCTCGAAGGCAGAGCTAGAGTTGCGCGCCGCCCAGGGCCCATTCACTGCCGGGCACTAAACGCAGGCGTGAATACCACCCGCAGAACGTGACAACAATGCACCCTATAATAAAACAAACTCAGGAGAGGGGTTATAACTATATAGGGAAATGGCATGAGGAGGAATCTTGGAATTCGAGGCTGGGTAGTGAGTGATAAGAACCAGATTTCTGGGCGCAGATGGAGCGGGTTGCACATGGCCGTGCCTGAATGTGTAATGTAAATACGGTGCTCATGTAAAGCGGCTCCAATACACTTCGGGTCGAGTTCGCGCTATATAAATATGCAACAACAAAAAAATGGCTGCAGCTGCACTTCAATGCCAAACTTCCCAAGGTTGGGGGCAAAATCAATGGCTAATGAGACGGGGGCAAAATCAATGGCTAATGAGACCTACCGACAACTCGCAACACGCACAATATACTGACAGCACCTTCAAACATCACAGAGAGGTGACTCACCCTCAAGCAACTTCCACTTTTGCAATCTCCCGGTCTTATCCTCACACACAGCATTTCCCTTGCGGGAGCGAGCCAGGGGCACCATGTGTTTGAAGTTAATTACAAACATATGGTGTCAAAGCTCGCTCCCGCAAGTGAATCGCCAAACGTGCACGCGTTGCCATTGAAGGCAATGGAACGCGTGCACGTTTTTGGCTGAAAAGCCGAAGCGATTCCAAAAGGTCTTTTTGCCTTTGCAACGCATGCGCGCTGCGTAGGCGAGACCTAAAAACCTGGAACTTGTATTGCTCAAATTCAGTGGCGGTTGGAAAGTACGGCGATTGGAGAGGCAGGAAAATGGGTTAATACATAAAAATAAATACATTGAAAAAAATAAGTACATAAATGAAATAAACAAAAAGGTACTTACCAAGCTTTCCAGAGATGTGTCCTCCTCGCTCCGGTCATCTTCCCCTGACATCACATCCAGGTGGGCGTAACCAATACTGGCGCTGCATGAGGGCAGTGCCTGGATTGGAGGGAGCGGTCTCTCTCGCCGCTCCCGAGGACACTGGAGGCTTGAGTAGGCTCTCAACCCGGCTGTCTAAGACAGTTTATAGTGCGCGTGTCAGGCTGGCCAGCGCAAGATGGCCGGCCAAAGGGACATGGGCACTATAAACTAGTGCACAGGCAGCCCACCACTGCTGCCACTCAGCAGGCCCTGCCCCATCCTGACACTCGATTCAGGACACATTGACGGAAAATAAAATGGTAATGAATTAACTTTATTACCATTTTATTTTTCGTCTCTGGGACAT
Source organism: Calotriton arnoldi (assembly GCA_963921515.1). Classification (NCBI taxonomy): domain Eukaryota; kingdom Metazoa; phylum Chordata; class Amphibia; order Caudata; family Salamandridae; genus Calotriton; species Calotriton arnoldi. Next base: position 2,889,041 of record CAWUFW010000350.1, on the reverse strand, counting down.
TTCTGGGGTAATTAAGTGGGTCGAGGCTCCTCTTCTCAAACGGAGAGCCTCCCCTGCTCAAATTAGGCTAAATAGGGTAGACACGAGTTAGTTATGCTGGCAGGCCAACAATCAAGTCTGCAAGCCTGTTAGGTTCATTGGGAAAAGTTATGTCTGATACCAGAGGTCTGATATGTTTATTATGAAAAGTTATCACCAAGGTAGTAGATCTGAATTATTTCTTGTGAAAAACATATGTTAAAACCAATAGGCCTATATGGCCTATAGATAATTATTACTAACATAAATTCCCTTATATTATTATAGTAGGCAAAGCTTTTAGTTCTCGCACCCCCACCACACGACAAACCCTGGTTTCTTTGGAATCTCATTTGCTTGTAGGCCTGGCTTGACAGTGCAGGGCTTATGTGATCAGTAGAAAAAGAACTGTAAGAAGCAGAAATAAGAGAGAGGCTCTGGCTCTGCCCACATGTTGATCATCATCTCTACAATGAAATTTCCACCCAAAGTAAAAATATTATATTTATTTTTATGTATCAATAATTAAGTGAGGTATACATTTAATTAATCGAAATGCAATTACATTTTAATAAGAATTAAAGTTACCTTCTGTTTATAAATTCCAAAAAGATTATTAAAATATGTTGAAATAAAAGTTTTTTATTTTTGGAATGGAGCCATACTTGACCTGGGTTGTAAACTCTGAGCACAGATTTTATCTCACATGGCTCCACCTCAACATGGTCCATTTTTTGGATGCGTTTCCCAGGACAGGTTCTTGATTCATCACGCTCCTTGTTGTCCCTGTGATGCTGCTTCTGCCCAACCCACCATGCACTTTATACTTCTTTGCACACTTTACTGCACTTTAAGGGCCCGTTTTTTTATACTCCGTCCTGAGACAGAAAATTCTTATGACCCATAAAGAGGGTTTGTCCTTTTTACAAAGTTGTATGTATGTACTCGGTATTTGTAAAGCACAAACAAATCACCCCTAGGGTTTCAGGGCGCTGGGGGCTGTCAGGGAGATTAAGTGAGCTATTTCCCAGAGTCACAGGGTGCTGAGCTGCTGCTGGGGATCGAACTGTGAGCCGTGTGCTCCGGAGGAGTCAACCACTCTGGTTGCTGCACCACACCTCTGCCCTCTCGGACAATCTGTTTCTCTGTCTTAAATTTTATTCTCGCTGTTTTGAAGCTGAAGAAGAAATATGCTGTATAAAGATGTCTCAGCTATGGACATTCTCATTACAGGAATAATTTTGTCTCCTTTATTAGGTTGAGCCTGGGCAGCGCATGCGCTGCTCTGTGAGGCATGCAGTACAAAGGTATAGACTTGAAGCTCCACCTACTCTCCGCCCATCTTTTCAATTGGCTCCTATTACTGTCTTTTCTAAATGGTTGCTTCTGATTCGTTAATAGGTTTGTTAGTCCCTCCTTAGTAACGCCTTGTCTGCATGTGTAACCTCCCATGAGGGCCGGACTTTTTACTTGTGTTGTTGCACGGTCTGCTTTATCAATTCTGTGAGCACTATTTTCTTTAATGAGTTTCCACTATTGCAGGCACCACATGCTTTCCTGCAGGGGTGCCTGCGTTGCATCCGGGCGCCACGCTACGCTTTCAGCACGGCACCCGCTTTTAAATTTTTATTAGAAATAGGGCCAACTTGCACCTTTTCATGTAAGCTATTGCTTTTACTATAGCGTCTGTGCACCTTTATTTTCTTCCAAACTTGCCCCTTTTTAGGTCGAAGCTAGCGCAGCGTGCATGCTCTGCGAGACATGCTGTATCCATTTATATTGCTCGCCTTAACTTTCCGTTCTGTCGCTGCCTCTTTATGTTTTTGGTTTTCCCCCCTCCCTCCTTGCATTCAGGGCCCTCCCCAACCCTCCAAGCCCAAATGCAGCTGTCGGTTTCTAATGCTGGAGAGCCGACTCTGAGACCTCGCACTGCGGAGCCCACCCCCACCACCAGCACCCACACGTTGCCGGCCTCTGTTTACTTACTCGGCGGCATGTGCAGGTCATTAACCCTTTCCCCCTCTGCCGATAATTTCAACTATGTGCAGTTATAGGCGTGCTGGCACTTTAAATTTGCCCTGCACCAAGCTTGCTGACTCACTGCGGTTTACAGACCCGGGTCCTTCGATAGGTAAGATTATGGCAATTGAGTTTAAGTTTTGTGTAGGGGTAGGTAAGTGCTTTCAGAGTCGGTGCAATACTTTTTATTTGCAGGTATGTGCACCTAGCGCCAAAACATCAAACTTGCTCTGCTGTGGCTCCTGTGTGGCAAGGCTCGGTCTACAGTGCATGGCCTTTGTGTGGCAGGCCAAACTCTACAGCACCTTGCCCTTTCGTGGCATAGCCTGCTCGTTGGCACTCTGCCACAGAATGGAGGGGCTCACTTTATGGCATGCTGCCGTGGCAGGTCTTACGCTTCGGTGCATGTGTCGCAGGGATGGCTCTGTGGTACAGGGGCCTTGTGTAGGAGGGCTTGTTCTGTGGCACTCTGCCCTTGTATGGCTCTGTCTCTTTGTGGCAGCCTGGTGTGGCAGGCATCGCGCTGACCTCAGGTCGAAAGATGTAAAACTTATGGAGTACAGCGATGTAGGAGTACGTTTAGAGGTTGGTGTCTCCAGGTGTTCGAATGCGTACTTTGGAGTCAACTCGCGATCAATGTTGAAAAAGCACGTGACCTGGTGTTATTTTAAAAAAAAACTTGAAGCCCCAGTTACTCAGCAGGTACTGAGATCTGAAGTCATCGTGTAGTACCTATATACAACTTTGGTTTAGGGACTATACACATATTGTGTACACTGTGGCAGTTCTGTGACAGGCTGGTCCTGTAATTGCATATGTACAGTGCTTCATACCCCTGACAAGGCACCAGAATGCATTAACAGGTGGGTAGCATGTGCATCGTATAAAAGTGCTTGGTGGAAGTATTGAGTTGCAGTGTGGGCCATGTGGAATGCCCTTTGATGAGATGCGTGAAAGCCCAGAGTGGTGCTGTTATCCTGTCTTGGGTCGCAGCGGGTACTAATATAGTGGTGGGAAAAGAGTGAGATACAGAGCATACACCGGTTAAATCAAGAGATTGTGAGTTATTATGAGGATTACTGAAATATTGCAATTCTGAGGCTGTTGAATTTTCTGCATGATTATGTATTTACTGCATTAGCTGCATTATCATTCATCTGCTAAATTATTTGCAGAAATGTAGTTTCCAGCTCACACTGATTAAAAAATTACTAACAGTGCAACAAAATGTGTTATTAGGTAGTGGAAATTCCTTTGCAAAATTGACTTGCTACCTTTAAGTTACTTGTTGCTGCATTTGGGTATTAAACTTGTACTGATAGGATGAACCCATTGCAAAGACAGTGTTAATGTATAAAAACGACAAAATAATATAGTAATGCTATCACAAAATGTGCCACATTCTTCCACATAATGGGCCCTTTGTCGCTTCTTAATTTCCTGGTTATTGTGCAGTCATCACAGAATTTTTAGATCTCATTAGAACCACCAGCCCACATCCTGTGCTGGACAGAAGCTCTTTATAAACTTGAAGGGACTGGTGAAGGGCAGGCCTGTAATAAAGTCATCAAGGTACAGCGTTGTGCTTTGTTCCAATCATAGTGATGTTTGGCAGATATCTAGGTATCGGTTGCATGTTCTCTGTACAAAGTGAATTGGCTTAGGAGGGTTGATAGTGACGACCAGAATTTATGGGCAGCATGCATGATATTTTCTAACTGAGGGTTGTCATGATGTTTATGTTCTATGAAGCCACCATGCGGAGGGAGGGAGAAAAACAGCACTTGGTGAGTACAAACTACATCACAGTTATGCGTTTATTCGCTCTCTAAGCCTCTATCCTGTGCAGCAGGCCGGGCTCTAACTGAGCGGGGTCATCAGGGTCTCAAACCCGGTAGTAAAATAATTTTTAGCCAGTTGTATTTTTTTTGTATTGATCAGGACAGCTCCCCAACAATAATGTTTTTTTTAAAAATACCTCAAAACAAGCACTCACTAAGCCGAAAGGATGGCAGGTATCAGACGTATTGGCTTTGCCAGTGCTTATGGGATATTGGTAAGTAGCTTGCTTTATTACATGAATCTGTGATTAGGTGATGTTCACTCTGGGTGTTTATGGGTGATGGTACCAAACATCCTTGGCAAACAGCATTGTCTGTACTAGGGGTGAGGGCACAAGGCATGACTAAGCACTTAATAGGTCCCAAAGGCGAGACCTATTGGCCATGCCAAAGCTTGTATATATTATGTCTAGGAAACCCCCTTCGTAAAAGCAAGGGGATTCCTCCTGAGTATATATAGCATATGCATTTATCACTGTACTGGATATTTTTGTGTTAAATTTTATATTCTGTAAGATGGCAATAAACAAATATGTCTCAGCAATAATGCATTCTGTATTTTGTATTGTTTGCTCTTTTGAACAGAAATGTATTAGTGTCCTGAATCATGTGATTTTGTGTAACTTTCAATGCGTACCCAAATGAATTCAGAAGGTTTTCCAGTTCTATATTCTTCAGGATTGACTTTTATCTTGCCATTTTTAAAAGTATTTGGGCTGTTTTTTAATATTTTTAATTAGAATTGCCTTTTTGACTATGTGATTTTCTACCGATCGAACCTTGTAATGCATTCATTTTATCTGATGTATTGTGTATTTTATTATGTGCTTTTATGGTCAGATTCTGACCGAGTAAAGATTATTCACTGTCACATTTACTTATAATTATTTATAGTTAAAACTATTTTAAAGAAATCGATTTCAACACCTCATCAGGGTTAGTAAACACTATATAAATGCAACAAAAAAACTTTGTTATGGGGTTTTATTTTAAGTTCCTACCTCCATTATTTTCTAAGGGAGGGTGTTGCAGTACCTGTGAGTGCCTTGGGTGGTGCTGGACTTACTCCATCAGCTGGAGTATATTTACAACTGTTTTGAGTCATTTTGGGCAGTAGTGAATTGCAGCTTGGCAATAGGAGAGGACTTAGTCTTTTGTCAGTGGGAGCCGTCACCGCCTGGACCCCTGTCACCACAGAAGACACCGCCAAGACCATGAGAAGCATACACGCAGGAGCCCCCACCGACCCCTGCCCGCCCCACATCTTTCACTGAGCTGCCTCCGCCATAGCTCCCGAACTACGACACACCATCAACTGCTCCCTCGAAACAGGCATTTTCCCCGACGACTGGAAACGCGCAGAAGTCAAGCCCCTCCACAAGAAGCCCACCGCAGACCCGACAGACCTCAAGAACTACAGACCCATCTCTCTCCTCCCCTTCGCTGCCAAATTCACTGAGAAGATCGTCAACAGCCAGATCACAAACTTCATAGAATCCAACTCAATCTTCGACCCATCCGAATCCAGATTCCGCAGCAACCACAGCACCGAGACCGCCCTCCTAGCCGTCACGGATGACATTCGCACCCTCCTCGACCAAGGCCACATGGCTGCCCTCATCCTACTAGACCTCTCAGCAGCCTTCAACACCGTCTCCCACCGCACACTAACCGCCAGACTCCACGACGCCGGCATACAGGGAACCACTCTTGACTGGATCCACTCCTTCTTCACAGGCCGAACCCAAAGAATCAGGCTCCCGCCATTCCTCTCGGAACCCACAGAAATCAGCTGCGGAGTGCCCCAAGGATCCTCACTCAGCCCCACGCTCTTCAACATATACATGGCCCCTCTCGCCACCATCGTCAGAAAACATGGACTCAGCATAGTATCCTATGCTGACGACGCACAGCTCATCCTCTCCCTCACCAACGAACCCGACAGCACCAGACACAGCTTCCAGAAAGGAATGAAAGCCGTCGCCGCCTGAATGAGCAGCAGCTGCCTTAAGCTTAACTCAGAGAAAATGGAAGTCCTCGTACTCGGTCCCACCCCCTCCGCTTGGGACAACACCTGGTGGCCCACCGCCCTCGGCAATCCTCCCACACCCACGGACCATGCCTCCAACCTCGGCATCATACTGGACTCGTCCCTCACCATGAACCGCCAGATCAACGCTGTATCTTCCGGGTGCTTCAACACCCTCCACATCCTCCGCAAAACCTTCAAATGGATCCCCCCAGAATCCAGGAAGATCGCCACCCACGCACTCATAACCAGCAGACTGGACTACGGGAATGCCCTCTACGCTGGAATAAACAAAGCTCTACTCCACAAACTCCAGACCATCCAGAACGCCGCAGCCAGACTCGTCTTCAGCATCCCACGACAATACCATATCACCCAGCACCTACGAGAACTCCACTAGCTCCCAGTCGAAAAGAGAGTGATCTTCAAGCTCCTCACCCACGCATACAAATCCCTCCACAACATCGGAACCCAATATCTCAACGAAAGAATCTCCTTCTATGCACCCAAAAAAACCCTCTGCTCCGCCGATCTTGCCCTGGCTGAAATCCCACGCATCTGCAGAGCAGGGGGGCGAGCATTCTCCTACATCGCAGCCAAGACCTGGAACGAGCTCCCCCTCAGCATCAGTTGAACCCCTACACTGCAAGCATTCAGGAATAGCCTCAAGACCTGGCTCTTCGGATGAGACGGAGCTACTCAAACCACCCCCCCAGCACCTTGAGACCCTCACGGGTGAGCAGTGCACTTCACAAATCCCTGATTGATTGATTGAATGATTGATTGATGTTACCTCACATACCCCTCCACAGCCCTCCTTAGCCCCTCTTTTTTCCTCCCTAAGACCTTCCTCTTTAGACATTAAAATTCCCCATTGTCCCTCCCACACTTACTGCTAAAGCATGTGCAAAGACTCAGCAATTGGGGTGGAGATACCAACACGAAAAAAGATAGGACAGGTGGAGGCGTATCTTTCTAAACGTTACATGTACTCTATATTTATAAAAAATGTCTTCAACATTGAATTTTTAATAAATCTTAAAAATAGTGGTTGAATGGGCTCTGTAGCTTATCGCTATCCAAAGATACAAAAATAGCAGTTTAATTGCACTTTAGATTTTCTATTAAGGAAGGCAACAACACCTACCACGGCGGAGACGACTCCGTCTCTACCGTGGTTAAACCCCTCTGTCGGCCTGATGGAATAAGAGCTGTCGGAGGTTGACCTGTACATCTCCCTACCTAATTTAGATGGGTGAACATACAGGTCAGTTTACACTGTCTGTCACTACCAGGAAACCCCTGGCGTTAAGGGGCAGTAAAAACTGCACAATTCCCCCCTCGCCATGGAAGTTAATTCCCATGGCGAAGGGGGCATTTTTTTTCCCCCAGAAACAAAATCTCTCTTTGGGGTTTTGTTCTTGAAAATAAAAAAAAAATTACGTTGTCATATGGCTCCATCATGTTTGACAGAGCCGCACAGCAAAGTTACAATGCATTGATCAGAACCACCTTGACGGCAGTTCCTGTCAATTCATTAAGGGTCTGATTACAACTTTGACGGTGCAGTGCCGGGTCCACCCCGCTGCCACACTGCCAAAGCGGTGGTTAGACAGCCCGCCAGATTAGGAGTTTACTCCTGTCTGGCGGGCTTTTTTTTATGTGCCCATGGCAGTGCTCTGAAAATGGGCACTGCAATGGGAACGCCAAAAACAGTTCCTGCACAGCATGGACTTAAAAGACTGTAAAAGACTGCCCATATTGTAATAGGGCAGTCAGGAGACCGCCACAACCGCGCCCCCGCGAGTCTGGTGGTCCCTGGACTGCCAGACTCGTAATCGGGGCCTTAATGTTCACCGGCCTAACGGATATTTATAAATTTGGCAGTTGGGGCCTCAGCCAGGGCGACGGAGTAAAACACGACTGCCAAAATATAAATTGGGCCCTAAGTGAATTTAGTGCTCAAAACTGTGAACAAAGCACAGAGTGAGTAGAAAAGTGACAAATGCATATAAAACAAAAAGAAGACGTATAAATCTTGACTCTGGGAATTAATTACAGGAATGGGGTCCATTTTAGAGTCTGTATTGTATCTGTAGACAATAGCGTTTTGGTTCGACCTCTAATTAATGTCATGTCATCATCAGGACAGTATTGACTGGATGAGCACAATGATTTGAATCAAGACTTCAGGTGAGTAAGGCTTGGAAGTCCACAAACTATATCTCCAAAACTAATTTATTAGTGTTCCTGGGAAATAGGAGACGGTTGTAGTCATGTTGGAGGTGGAACAATTCTCGTCTATAACTCTATTATTACTTTTGTTCATATATTGAAAATTTTGCTATTGTTGGTTTTTAACATTTATTGATCATGTTTTGGGGTTACCCAATTTTATAATGTTTTAAGGATCACAGTACCTACACTAGGAACTGGACTGCAATACCCAAGTGTGTAAAGTGCTCTAACAGCATCAGGCCACAAGAAATGGGTGTGGCCATGCTAAAATAAAGATTTATTTCACAGTTCAGCTGATAGGAAGCTGTGAGGGGGACTAAGAGAGAGAGGTGATGGGGACTAAATAAAGAGTGGCATTGGTAAACAACTGTGGACCACAATCCTTCAACAAAAGGCTTTCCAACTTTCTTTTATGCCAAGCTAGAGGTCAAATACACATAGGGTTTATTGTTCACTGTTCCGTTGTACAAAGTTAAAGTTGAATTAAGGTATGTTCTTCCAAAATAAAGAGGGTATATACCCTATGGGGAACAATAGAGACTTTGTAACAAGACATGCTTGAAGAAGGATGACAAGCATGGATTTAAGTTATAAATATGCTCATCACAAATCCATTCATCTGCACAAAACACAACATATGGGGTTGCTTTTTCATTTCATAAGGCTTTTCCATTCTATAGACATACTTGTGGATAAACAAGGTAGATATATACTGATTAAAAGAGAACTAGAGGAGTATACTCTCACCTTTTTCCAGTATATGTGCCCAACCAAGGCAGATTGGCTTCCTTATGAAAGTCCTCCATAAACTACTGAGAAGGCATAGTAATCCTAGCAGGGTATTTCATTAGGGTGGATAAGACAGATGTAGACAAATCAGTTAGGTTGATGGATTCTTCAGCAATGGCAACAGAGGACTAATTGCCAAAAAGAAAAGAAATGGGAATCTCAGACATATGAAGGGACCTTCATCCCAAAGAGAGAGAGTACATTTTCTACTCAAATGTCCACGGAATGTGTTCCAGTATACACTACATATATGATTATGAGGCGTGGGGGAAAGATTACCTGAAGCTGTGGTGGGAACAATACTCATATCAGACCAGAGGAATGGGCAGGCACCTTCTTCCAGACACAGTGAATAATCAGCTGATTCTCCACGATATCACTCAATATCTAGAGTACAATGGCACACTTGAAGCAGTGAAACATGTATTGTGTTCCCTGCGAAAGACACTAGTGAGGGGGAAAATTATAGAAATGGCTGGAAGAGTGAAAACGGAAAGAGGACTGCTATGGACTAAATTGGACACATCAATGAGAAAATACCTCAGAAAAGTAATGAAGATAAGAGGTCAGCTCAGGATATTGCAAATTAATGAGTCAGAGAAGGCTCTTCAGACCCTAAAAAGTAAATTATGTATGAGACGGGAGACAAGGCCCATATAATGTTAGCTATTAGATTACTGGCAAAGAAAATTAATGACACAATCCACAAACTGGTATGCAGGACCAATGAGACATTAGTGCAAGACAGACTCAAAGAAGCAGTCTTTAAAGATTCCTATAAAATACTGTATACAAATGGAAGTGAAATTGTTCAATTACTTTTTCTTTAAGTGTTACACTGCTTCCCTGGTCCGCCACGATTTATTAGGAATCGACTGATGCAGAGGGAAGTTGCGTGCTGCCCAGTTCCTGGTTGATTGAGGGGCACATTTTGAGTCAGTGCTCTAGTTGTTTGAGAAACGCTATATAAAAGGCATGAGTGCGCGGACGTGCAGCAGATGTGTGCAGTAGCGCCCGGCTGGCGTCCTAAAGGCAAGCCCATCTGCGCTTGTCTGCCTGGACAGTGCCAGGTGTCCAGACTCCTGGTACTGTCAACATGGACATGCCCCCAGTTATCAGGTACTCCAGAGATCTCCTATTGAGACTACGAGGGGAGGGTGAGTCTACCTCCTGTGTGTCTTTCTCTTTTACTGATATGTATGAGCTACGACAATGCAGCTGCAGGACTTGGGGCTTCAAGGCCTGTAACTTGCCTGTTACTGTCTCCCTTTACTCAGAGAATAATGTAATAACTGGTCCCATCTTTGATAATGTAGGGGGGCTCAAAGTTGGCGAATCAGAGAATAAGCTTAAAGGGTTTCTCATTAATGCAAGATCTCTGGTAAAACACAAAGTAAAATTTGCTGATTTCCTTGTATCACATGACCCAGATTGGGTTTTTGTTACAGAATCATGGTCCAATGCAGCCTCTGGCCCAGACTTAGTCAATGTAATCCCACCAAGTTTCTCTATCCTAAGACTGGATACAGTGGGTAGGCCAGGAGGGGGTCTGGCATTGGTTTTCAAAGCTCACAATCAGTGCCATTCGGAATCTGACTAAGGCACTAGTTCGTGCGAAGCCTTTCGTTTCAAGCTCAAACTATCTGTTACTATTTCATTCACTGGGATGTTGGTTTATAGGCCCCGGGGGCCTAGAATTACCTTTCCAACTGAGTTAACGAATCTTATAGACCATTTTTGGAAAAGAGTGGGTTGACCATTCTAGGTGATTTTCATTTTCACCTTGAAGAGAGTGCTAATATAGACTGAATAGTACTGAATGAGACCCTTATTGGTATGGGGCTGTCCCAGTTGGTTACAGCACCCACTAGATCGTATCTTTTCGAATGATCCACAGGTGTCATTCTAGTCCGTTTTGCCTCTCAGCTGGTCAGACCATGGAGCTGTCTCATTTTTACTTACGCTTCCTTCCTCACATGGGAGATGTTTATCATCTAATGACAAGGTCTGCTGGAGAAAGTGGAAGGGGGTATATGCAGAAGCTTTGATTAATGCTTTAGGCAGTTTGCCCTTTGAGACACAAGATAATGTGGACAAGGGGCCTCAGGACTTTGTGGCATGGCTGGGTGCAGCCACTGATATGGTAGACCCTATACGGGAAATTAACCTGAGAAGGAATTCCCCTTCGCTTCCATGGTTTAATGAGAGGCGGAGAGCTCTTAGGCAGACCTGTCGCCGTCAAGAGCGAGTATGGAGGACGAATTATGAGGACCAAGAAAAAGTTGCTCATAAGAGCAGGATTAGGCAATATAAATGAACCCTTAAAGAAGAAAAATCTTTATACTGCACCAACAACATTGAATCAGCTACATCCACTAAAGATCTCTTTAAGATGATACAGCAGCTTTCTACTCTTTCGTTGGCCAGAGAGCTTGAAGGGTCGCAAGATTTTTGTAATCAGTTAGCTGATTTTTTCCAACTCAAAATCACTAACATCTATGATGAACTTGAACTATTTAAACAAAAACATAATAGGCTGCGATCTCTAAGTAGTGAGTTTCAGATGGAACCTCTTAATACCCCTGAGCCTACCGACCTAGAGACTAATTTGCTCACAGTCTTTCTGCAGCTTACCCCCAAAATGGTGGAACAGCATCTCCTTAATACTATGTCAGGTTCGCCCCTGGAACGGTGCGGAATTGTAATACTGCACATGGTGGCTGGTACTGTTGCATACCCTCTTCCATCCCTAATGATTAAAGCTATCTCTTCTGGCTGCTATCCGCAGCTATGGAAGGAGGCAGTGGTCAGGCCTCTTCTTTAAAAACCCAATCTTGACAGTAAAGATTGTAAAAACTATCATTCAATCTCGCTACCTCCACCACCTGCTAAGATTTTTCAGAGACACCTGAACGGCCACTGATGGAGTTTGTGGAAGATCAGGGATGGCTGGACATATCTCTGCTCAGTTTCTGACAACATCACAGAACTGAAACGGCATTTGTGTCAGCCATGGGAGCGGCGGCTCCTCCGCTATGGGGAAGGAGCGTCGCCCCCTCTCCCAGCACTTTAAAAAATGTAAAAATAAAACGATAATAAAACGGGTTTAAAACACATTTTATTATCGTTTTATTTAGCTTGTGCTGGGGCCTGGGGCGGGCCAGAGTTATGGTAGGCTGGAGGGGGAGTGGTGGGCTCCACCTACACTGCGCATGTGGATTTTGGCTGGCGGTCTCAAGCCGGCCAGAAACCACATGCGCAGTGACTCCTCTCCAACCCCAGCTGCATTACTGGGGCTGGAGAGAGCAGGCACAGACTCCCAGTTTGTCCTGGGGAGCACATCATCAGCGCTCATGCCAAGCCTGAAGCTGCTCCCCTGTGAGAGCAGCTTCAGGATTGGCCACAGGGCAGGCTGGCAGCCTGTGCCTGCCTGCAGCTGCGGAGAGGAGCGGGTAAGTTTTATTTTTGAATTTTTTTGTGTTCGTTGTCCCTCGTCCACCCCCTTCCCTGCCTCTTTCGTACAAAAATATTTAATCTCCGTTGTCCCCTGTCCCCCCCCCACCCCGCCTGCTTTTCCCAAAACGAGATGCTCATGGGCCACGGATTGTATCAGGCGGCTAGTGGATGAAGGGTAAGGGGTAGCTCTGATCCTGTTGGATCTGTCTGCAGGATTTGATACCATCTCCCCTTCTCTGCTGATTGAATGCCTGCAGGAAATGGACATTACAGATCGGGCCCTGGCACTTTTGTCCTCCTTCCTCAAAGATCGCTCTCAGAGGGTTATGCTGAACCAGTACCACTCTGATGTCTTCTCTTTGCAATGTGGAGTGCTGCAGGACTCATCATTGTTATTTAATCTCTACGTTTCTCCACTTGCCACCAATATCTTCTCCTATGGGCTGCATGCGATATGATACACTGATGACACCTAGATCATTGTGTCGATCCCTAAAAACTCTGCAGCCAGTGCAGCTAATTTCTCACATTGTATGTCTGCGGTAGCGGAATGGATGGAAATGAATTTCCTGAAACTCAATGGTGAGAAAACTGAGGAGTTGCTCTTCGCAACGCATGCCTTGATTTGGAACGATAACTGGTGGCTGGACACCTTAAGCACTCTGCCTGTTACAGCTTAGAAGGCCAAACATCTTGGGGTGCTTCTAGATAGTGAACTCTCTCTTAATGGGCAGGCTAATCGCACAGTTGCAACTTGCTTCTGGCTCATAAGAAGGCTAAAGAACATTTTCCCCTTCATTCCCTTCTCGGTGCGGAAGCAGTTAGCTCTGGCGCTGGTTATGTCCAGAACTGATTATTGTTACGCCCTTTATCTGCACTCTAACATCAGCACCCAGACAAAATTACAGGTAGCGCAGAAAGCTCTTGGTATGGCGATTCTTGGCATTCCCAAACGTCGATCAGGTTCTGCAGGCTTGCATGAGCTGCACTGGCTCCTTATCAGAAAGCATATCATGCTCAAGGCCAACTGCATTGTACATAAGGCTCTCTATCAAGCTAGTCCAGCTGGGATTAGGGAGATGTTCCACCAGTACATTCCAGGTAGAAATCAGTCCATCGCAACCTGGTTACCCTGCCTAGAGTCAGTAAGAAGAGATGGGGGGCAGAGCCTTCTCAGTTGCTGCAGCCAGACTTTAGAACTCGCTCCCTCAGACTTTGACTTCAGTTAAAGAGCACCTGCCTTTCAGAAAGGCATTAACGAACTAGTTGTACACTATATAGGCAGACCCTCTTTTTAGCATCATAAGTGTTTGATTTGCTGCTAGACTGAAGCGGACTGCTGTGACTACAGTGCCTTGACGCCTATGGGCAATTGTTGCGCTTTATAAATTAAAATCAAATCAAATTATGGCAATGGCAAGTTTGAGGGCTCACCAGGCTTCAGTAGCAGTGAATGCGGTCTTCTCAATTTAGACATGAGAACCTGAAAGGGCTGCCTCAAAGCACCACTCTTATTGAACTTGGCCACTGAACCCCTTGCAGTATGGCTGAGCGGAGCCTCGAGCATTTTGTCATTTTGCGATTCGCTATATAATCGAAAAATCGGCTAAGGAGCGCAATGTCCGTGATATGTACCATTTTCGCAGCAGAAAAAGTTAAAAAAAAGGTCTCCTGGCAGACAGGAAAAAGTTTAACGGGGACACAAAGATTTATTTACAGTATTTGCTTTCTTGGTTAAAAAATTGTGACTGATTATTGACTGTATGCACACACGTCATTACGTGCTGTTGTAACAGCCATGACAGCTGCCTCTTGCGCCGTATTACAGATTTACAGTTCGCCCGAGCAGAGTGAGTCAGGAGCAGATCAGGGACCCATGACCGGGCTCAGGCTCCAAGACTGTTTTCAGAACCTGCGAGAATGAATGTCTTAAAGCTGAGAGTTAGCAAAGTGGTGAGGAGGAAACTGTGGGGAGGTGGCAGTCTGCTGAGAGAGAGAGGTGTGGTGGCCAAAGCGTGCAGTAGTGGATCTACTACTTCAGTGGATGCAACACACTTATTGGTATTTTTGTTGCAATTTGTTTTATTTTTTTAAGATATGTAATTGCCATCCACTGTTTCAGCACTGGATGCATTTGTCACAGCGTTAAATTAAAACAGGGCTCAGTATGGTGAAGTGATGATCTCTTAAATAGTACACTGCTTTTAGTCTATGGGGTGCTAGCATAATGCTCAAAGGTGGTGATTAGAAGATGTGGACAGAGAAATAATCAGGTGCTTTGGGGCCAAATGACTCAAGGACGACAGAAGGACACCCTGCCAGGATGCTTGAGACATCATGCCCAGCTGCTCCATACATCATATCCTCCTGCTCCTATGCCATTCTGTGCTCTACCATGTCTGGCAAAGATTGTGACATTTGGTGTCCTACAGCAGATGGCACTGGAACATGGAATTAATAGCCTCAAGTCAAGACAATCTCACAGTAAACAGGACAGCTGGCCACCCTATACTATGGTGCCTAGGTTAACATAGGCTCAGGGCAACATAGGAAGACGACATTATGCAGCAAGAAAAGGCAAATTATGTGGCGGAATGTGGCACATTTTGTGATAGTATTACTTCAATATTTTGACATTTTTACACATGGTAACACTTTCTAGGAAGAGACTTCACTTTATTGGTACCAATTCAACACCCAACTACAGCAGTAAGTAACTGAAAGATGACCAGTCAATCTGTTTGTTAAAATCTGCAGATTATGCAGCAGATGATGAATTATGTGACAAATGTGGCGAATCCTTAATTATGCTGAAAATACTGTAGAATCGTATAATTCCAGTGGCCCTGCCTATGCTCCAGAATGGTATTACAAAGGAATGTATTGCAAACAAACACTCCAAGATTCTTTAGACATGCTTTTTTCAAAGTGGAATATTCTGATGAAAGTTTTCATTGATGTATGGCTGAAAAGGAATGATTATGAGTAAGATAAAGTACCACAATAACTGTGCTAAAATTTCAATTTTTGGACTGCAAAATTTCTGTTTTTTTGCTGCAAAATTTGGTAATTTTTGCCACAGTATCCTGGGGGGTCTGGCCAAGGCCGGACTAAAAGGGGAAGGAAATAGAATTCAGGGGAGTAAAACACATCAATTCACTTTTTTACAGATGATGTTAAGATATATATACTTTTTTTATTGAGCTTTTGCACATATATACCACAACGAACAAATGGCATACAAATACTTGCTGAGATACAAAGCAAAAGTGCAGCATTTGATAACAACTTATTTGAGTGAAACTAGCAAGTCTTATCTTATGCCATACAAGCCCAAGTTGCACACCTGCATTAAAATCCATTTCTTACATATTGTCAGCCATGTCATTACAACCAGTTGGTATTGCTGTTCCCTCCTCTCACACAAAGGAATGGAGAATGAGTTTTACTAAGCAATGTTCAGTGATCTCTTGGTAAGCCAACCACAGCCCAATAGACAGAGAGCAGCAATTCTATTTTGTGAGTTAAGGGGAGCCTATTTGCAATGCGGATATCTTTATGGAGGTGTCTGCACTAGGGAGCCGGGGCTTTGCTGGCGGAGCTAGGAGGTGAATGGGGGCCCAGATATCATTAGGTTGGGATCTAAGCGGCATGAGTTCCCAGTAAGTGGACAACTGTTCTTGGCAGTATGTGACATCTCGCAGCCAAGCTTTAATGCCTGGAGAAAGCCATCGACCCCAATGTCTGTTATGATATTTAATGGTAGAACCAGAGAAGTCACAACCAGTCCTACTGCAATTATTGAATGACTTCCCACGTTTCGCAAGAGTAGCTCACTTCATCCTGGCAATGACGAGCATCAACCCTTGATTGTATGGTGTTACAATGTACCTTAAATGCCTCCACAGTGGTTGCCACACTAAAATGGAATAATTAAATTATTATTGAAGGAAATTATCTGGCACATTCTGATACCTCCAAAGTATTTATATTAGGACTAAAGTTTGGAAATAGAATCAATTTGAAAGTATTTGAAAATTTGAATGTCATTGCCATGATGAAGAAATCGACTCTCAGGAAAAAATTGTGGACAAAATTGCGGACACACATTTTGATGTCACAAGTAATAGAACATAAACATGATCTGTTTGTAAATGTAGGAAATCACTGAAATAAAATATTTCTGGAATTGATACTAAGGTGTTCTCTGACGTGGTTCTTTGTGAATGAAATGCCCAAAAGGGACTGTGGAGACATTTGTGTCAGATCTTTAGCATGATAATCTCTATTATGAGCACATTACAAGATCCTTCAAGGTTTGTGAAAGGGTTTATAGGGTTGTGGAACTGGAAAGGTGCAGGCATTACCAGATTAGACATTGGGAAACTCAGCCACAGATAAAGAAGGACATCATACACCCAATTCAAGAAGATCCTTCCAATAACATATTATGTGCTTGAAATGGAAAAATAGAAGTGCAGGTACTCTTTAGCAGAGTACCTGCTTGTTTCTGAGAAGTGCTAGTACTCTCCAATTCAAAGTTTTACGTTTCTCTTGAGAAGTGCAGGTACTCTCCCTCTCAAAGTAAAAAAGTGCTGGCCCATTTATAGCACTGAGGGCCTTATTTATGAGGCCTTGTGTCACTTTTACACCACAGGTGCATCACTTTTTGTGGCGCACCGGCGGCGTAAAAAATGCGCCATGTTACACCCTATTTACAAAGTGACGCATCTAGGCAGATGCGCCACTTTATAAAGGCCTGCACCACATTATACCTGTGCCAGGTATAATGTATGCAGGGTGGGCGTTTCCCCCGCAAAAAAGCCTCGTAGAAGTGGCACATTGAAATCTATGAGATTTCAGTGCGCCACTTCTAGGACGCCATTGCGTCAATATCTTATGCCTGCCTCACAGCAGGCGTAAGACTGACGCAGGCCCTTTCACATGGGGCTACCCCCATGTGAAAGGACACATTGCTGGAGTTGCGTCTGTTTTCAGACACACCCCAGCAATGCGCCAGTTTTGCGCCGACAGAAACGTCAGTAATACTGACAGTATCTGTCATTCCTTGCGACATGATGCATCATACAGTATATATGACGCATCCATCATGTCGCAAGGAGGGAGCACTGAGAAGTGACGCATCGCTGTTTTCACCCAGCGATGCGTTACTTCTCATAAATAAGGCCCTGAACATATTAGATATTATTAGATATATTAGATATTCAACCAAGGGACTGGGAGGAAATGGGAAGTTAGAAATAGAGTTACATTTTCCAAATGCCGGCAGTTACATGCATCACTGGCGTAACGAAACTTGAGGGGGCCTCCCTGCAAGGTACATGGAGGGGCCCCTCCGGGCTCAATCAAGAGCTGTCCGGCCAGAGTGCTATGCTAAGGGGGCCCCCTGGAGCTTCGGCCCCCCCTGCACCGCGGGGGCTGCGGGGTCCTGTGTTACGCCCCTGAATGCATGATGATTACGAGGACATGGAAAAAAGTAATGGGATAGACCCTTAATATGTGAAAATGTGATTTATGGGCGAGCACAGCAGTTTAAAGGCATACATTACAGAGAGGATTTCCTAAATATATGATACCAGTCTTTGAATGTATGGCCAAGGATGCGAGAAGTGTTGTCCGCCAAGTGTTAGAGCTCTGCACCTGTTTTGTTTTGTTTTGTTGAAACCGCTTTCTTCCACAGAGAAACAATTACCGAGTCCCTAAATTTGTAATGACTCGCTAGTAGGGCAAGGGGTTGAGCGGATGGGTGAGGTTATGCGAACAAGGGAGATTGAGGTGTTTTTTTTACTTTTTGAACATCTGTGATACTGGAGGTGTGAAAATGTTTTATGCTTGGAAAAGCACTACCTCATATTAATAATAAGCTGCTTCAAAAAACAAGCATTTGCAATGCAATAGGTCTCGCATTTACGCGAGTTTAAGCTATTGGCATTGTAAATGACAATGCGTTTTATTTATGTTTTAAAAACAAAAATAAAAGGCATTGTTATTTTCAATATCAATAGCTCAAACTCGCGTAAATGCGAGACCTATTGCATTGCAAATGCTTGTTATATCTTAGTAACACGATCTGATCTTCCTTACCCATGCACAAGAGCTTTTAAGAACTTGTATTTGCCCATCGTAAAATGCAATGAAAAAGTGAGACGAGTGTGCAGTGATGTGAAACGCCGTTCGCGGTTCGTGTTTTGCACATCTTTGGAAAGGGTGCGGTCTAGACCCCTCGGCTCGCCGGTACTGATGCAGCGAGATCGCAGCGGCAATGGAAGATTCCATGGCACTGGGTTCCTTCACTCTGTGCCGGTGTCCCAGTCCAACACAAAGGATACTGTGCCCCTCCCCTAAAGTAACTCAAAGAGATGTCTCGCCAGCCTCGGGGACGCGCCACTCACCCCTCCACCCAACGCACACAGTTTCCTGCTTCTCCATCACTGCGCAGTGTGTGCCACGCCTAGAGGGAGACGTATACTTAGAGAGCAAGAGACCTCCAATGGGCTAACTAACGTGGGACCGAAGAGGTGTCTTCACCAGCCTCGCAGACAGCACCACCTTTGCCCCCACCTCCCGAACACTGGCTGTTCTGCTTCTTCATTACTGCGCAGTGCGCGCGCTGCGCCTGGAGACTGGCGCATGCGGATTGAGAGTGAAAAGGACTCACACAACGAACTGCAAGCGACTGGAGATATGGCTTCACTAACCTCGGTGACAGCCCTTTCTAACCCCCTGTTCCGGGGACACACGTGTACAGTAGAGTACAAGTGACCACATCGATCTGACAAGGTACTCAAGACGTGTCTTCGTCAGCCTTGGTGACAACCCTTTCCTAGCCCCCCATTCCCTACGCACACCCCGACATCACTGCGCAGTATGTGTGCCATGGTGAGCGGCGGGTTATACTGAGTGAAAGTGACCAGCCTCGGTGACGGCCGCTTCCTATTCCTCACTCCATTCTGGACACACACTATGTGTTGTGCATAGCGTGTGTGCAACGGAGAGAGAGAGAGACGAGTGCAGCGAGCCGTTGTTGCCACCAGCGGCCTGACAAGTCACTCGAAGGTGTCATCATCAGCCTCAGAGACAGTCTCTTCTAAGCCTCATTTCCGGACACACTCGGTTTCCTAATTGCCCATCACGGCACACATTTTGCGTGCGCCTAGCCTAGCGCAGGGGTGTGGACAGAGAGTGCAAGAGACCGCCAACGAGCTGACCAGTCACTCGAGGTGACTTGAGGAGCCCTTTTGTATCCCTCAGCTCTGGACGCGGTGGCGAAAATAGTGCTCACAATTGTAAATAACACTTACCATGCAACACTCGAAGTAAAGGGGCCAGTAGCCATGGAAGGATACACATGACGACATGGCCGTCATAAGGAGGGACTAACAGCCTATAAACCAATCGGAAGGCAGCATTTAGAAATGACAAAGACACAAGCCAATGAAAAAGATGGGCGGAGAGTGGGCGGAGCTTTCACTGAGCTTCCACTCCATACTGAATACTGCATGCCTCACAAAGCGAGCAGCGCATGCGTGCTGCCGCTATAGGCTTGACCTAAAAAGAAAACCATCTCTTGCTGTGAAACAATTCTTCACCAATGTGCATCTAACGTTTGGAACACTATGGCAACTCCAGACTAATGCTCATCTCTTTAGGCTCCATCTGAACTAATCACTTCCAGATTACTACGATCTTGTCTGGTTATTAGTATGTTATTGCTTCTCCCACTGCTGCACAATGGAAGTGCATGAAGCAAATAACTATATGTAATGTGCTACCGTCATTTTACTGTTAGATTCTTTATTTTCAGAAAATGCTGCTTCCTCCTATGCTGATCGTCACATTCAGTTTTCCCTTTATCTTGCACACAGACAACTTTCAATTCCTGGGCCTCGATGACATAAATTGTACCACTGTCAGGCAATTTAGCATAATTTAGATTTGGCATTGGCACTGGCCAACTGGTGTAAAATGTAGTGTATACATTTTTCATTCATTACAAACGTCATCTTTGCACTTGCCATTAGGCCAAACATCAGGGCAAAATGTCCTGACCAGCGCAAAATTACTCTTCACCTGAGCAATTGAAATGATCTGCCCACAAGGATATCAACTCGCCATTTACACGCTGCCAGTCTGGCGCTCCATCCCTCTGATATGTGGTCATGGGCCATGATGCATTACCACTCCATGGCTTCCTGGTACCAGTCTGACATTTGTGGCACAGGCTTCAATGAGTCTTTTTTATGTTACATGCAATTTAGGACTAATTGTATGCTAACATGGACACTGTTTGTGCGTTTAAAATGAATACAGGAACAAAGCATGAGCCAACCTCTCATGGCTCCATAGAACACAATGTTTAAGAAAGGTTTAAAGGATACAGGAGTAGAGGCAGGGTGGAACACACAGACCAGTTGCTGGAGGGGAGTCTGAAATACAGAGTTCTGACTCCAAGCCTAAAGACGCAATAAGGTATGCTGGGAGGCATTATACGACTTGACATTTTGTCTATAACCCAGACAACTGTGCTTTGAGGCAGCTGGTTTGCCCTACTTAGTATGATTATTCCTGAGCTGGTAATAATACTTGCAGTCCTTCTAATACAGATGATCGTGGCAATTTCACTTTGCTCTCTATCTCAGTTTTATTAGCTACTAAAATTAGGGTGCTTACAAACAGGCTCCTAATTACCATCTTCACAATGTCATGTTCCCTCACGCAGTGCTATTTATTTCATTTGGATGACTTACACTACTGCTGTTCTGATTCTAGGCATGAGCTTGCACTGTGGCTCTTGCAGTCTTATTTAAGAGTCTTCAGAGTCACAGCTTAGTATCTTCTTCTAAATATGGTACTCAGTCTCCACAGTTTACCTGTAATTGTGCACTTCCCACTCATATGCTATCATTCACACAGTGGCATTGCTCTTGCACAATGCCTTTCCATTTACTGTCACCGTCCCTAATGCTTAAACTCTTCTACTCCTTGGCTTGGAACTGAGGGAGCGCGACAAAGGAGTATATTCCAGTTTTATTAAAGGAGACTGTTGAACAGGCTTGCTCACTGCATGATGAATAGTGATGCCGCTGCTTTGAGTGGCCAACTGCGAGTATCTGGCATCCTGTTATTTGGATGTTTGGCCCCAGCCTCAAACTAATCTAGTGTGTGTGTGTGCATGCATGCATGTGTGTGAGTGTGTGCGACCTAAACCTGTAGGCCTAAACCTGTCCCTTATTGTGAGTGCAGTCCTGGGACCATCTGGGACCTGGAAGAGCGCACCGGGCATGCTCTCTTAAGTGACAGCGGAGTACCATGCCTATCACGGGTACTAGCATGTAGAGCAGTCTGCAGCAGTATACCATATTTCAGTGATCACCTAGTCATGACCAGACCTTATCTGTGTCATGGAAGTGGTGGCCTACTAGCCCACTTGTGAAAAAGGTCTGCTGCTACATGCTAGGCCTTCATCCTTGCTCTAACATCCCAGCGCATGTTTGTATGTGTGTAGAGCCCATGTGATACATACATCATGTGTGTCTGAGTGAAGAAGAGTGAAGAGGGTCTGTGGGTTCCATTTGGAAACCCCTGACCTGTTTATGTGCACAAAAGGGAGGTGAGGCTACTTTCCAAGACAGTGGAAGTGTTTAGCTGACATTCCTGAGAGTAAAGGGAAGGAACCTATACACTGAAGTGGTAAAAAAGGAGACAAGCTTCCCCTTAGCAATTGAACGAGGTCATTTTGCTGCAAAGAGCTGATGATTACAGCTATTTGGTTTAGGGTGGGACTGTAGCCTCTGTTGTTTGGAATGTGAATGGTCCTCTAGAAAGCTAGCCTTATCCCTCCTGATAACTGTGACTGGGGCTGTTTATTGCCAGGTGTAAAATTCTCACACCTCTGTGTCTCTGTTGTGGGTGTTCCAGCCTGGAAACAACCTTGCTGCAAGGGCCATCACCCTAGACTAAGGGGCCGATTACGATGTTGTCAGGAAAGGCTCAGAACGGGATTCGGATTTTGTGAATCCGATTCGGGACCTATGTTCCCGACCGAATCGATCACCTTTCCTGATGGCTGAGTACAATGCAAAGAAGCCGTTTGGGCTGTCCAGATCAGTTCCAAATGGGATTCAGGAGCCCGAGTCGTTCAGAGCCGAGTCGTACAGCCCAATGGAGACGGTTTCCGAATGAGCGAGTACGATGACCGATTCAGACAGCCGTTCCGAATCAGTTTGGCTGAGATGAAACGGCTGTGGGAATCAGACTTCGTGGGCCCGTAGCAGGCCCCCAGTCACCCGTAGGCCTCCGGATGTGGCCCTTGGGGGTACGCTAGGGACCCCCCTTCCCAACCATGCACAGTATGGCAGGCACCATGGAGTGCCGACCACAGGGTACAAGGTTTTCCCCACCCACCCATTTTTTCAATGGGAGCCTGTGTTCTCATTCGGGACACAGGCTCCCATTGAAGTCAATGGGAGTCCGACCGAACCGAGTCCGTAAGCATCCGGACACATAGTAATTGGTTGGTAGTATTCCCCGAATACGAATCATTTGGAAAGCATTCCTAACCCGATTCAGTGGGAATGCTTTCCTGATGACATCGTAATAAGCCCCTAAGTGTTGAGCTTGGACGTCAGTCTGTAAGGGACACATAAAAAGAGATCTGATCTGTGTAAATGCTAGCACCTACACTGAACCAAAATCTCTTCCCTTGCAGCCATTAGGCACATGATGGCTATCCACTCTCTTACGCCGAAATCCTCCAAGGTGGAATTCCTTTACATTCCTGCTTCCACAGCTCCGACCTCTTAGTTGCTGGCCAAAACCAAGCCAGCTTTATCCAATACGACTTTTCTTGCTCCCAGGTCCGTTTACAATCATGGCCAGCATTAAATTGCTCGTGCAACTTGGTCCTCTTTTACAGAATATTCACATTGACAAATTTAGGGCAATCCTTCTTTCGTTCAATTAATATCACATTCCATACTCTTTACCAAGAGTACCGAGTCAACAACCCGTTTACTCTTTATCAGCAGCTTGAAGTCTAAATATGCACGGATGTAAATTGTTTCCCACATAGTGCATGCTTCAATGTCTTTGTATTCTAATGTCTGCCTCAAAGACACACATAGCAAACATTAGCCACAACTTATCCTGCAAGTAACTCACTGCGTCTACAACTTTTCTTATGTACATCTTTCTTTTGTAGTGTCTGTACAGCACTTCAATTAGAACTACCGCACTGCTTCAATAAATACAAACACATTTGCATCTACAAGTGTAGCTTATGCGTGTCAGCTCCAGAAGCATGTCACCCAGTTGTGCCCCGCGTCTTTAGGATTACCTCTCACCAGTATTTTACCGGCATGGCTGATCTCTTTAGAAAAACATTGGGAAAATCAGTAAAAGTCGATATTTTACCGCTTTAAACTATAAGCTTAAAGCAACACAAACAGGATGAAACCACTTCAAAAGTACTTTAGAGCTGTCCAAACTATTCATAAATTATCATGAACGCAAAAAGAGGCATCATTTCTTTGTTAAAAACAAGTAGGGTTTTACGCAACATGTTACCAGGGACCTGCTCCTTTCTGTTTCTTCCAGAATCTCAAAACATGAACAAATGTCCCGAATGTTTCTCTCAGAAAGGCGGCAACCCTACGTCACTGCTCCTCGCCCATAGTCGCAGTTCCTCATCCATAGTCGCAGATTGTTTTGTATATTTTAGGTATCTGATCCAATCGTGCTCGGGGCCTTTAGTAAACCCTTGCCAACTATCAGGGCAACTAGCAGGACAGAGAGCTTCTTCCTGCCAATAACGGGAGGAAGGACGAGTTGTAAATGCGGTCACGAGTGCCTGCTCTTAGGCAAATTGTCTACCGTATAGTTGTTGCTGCTGCAAACACATATCTGAGATATCAGTATAATAACCCATCGCCACCCTGGGAATGACGGCAGAAGGATAAAACGCTCTTCCGTAATAGGCTCAGGTGGAGCACGTTTCAGCCACGCGCTGGCTGAGGTAACACGCACACTTCGAGTCATCTGTCATTCTTCAGCGCTTGGACGACTGACAAAATAGATTACAGCGCTCCGAAATGTTCTCCCACTGGCTCCAGCTGGGGTGTACAACTAATTCCATACTAAGATCAGTCTACATGCATAATTTGCATAATTATATAATTAACAAGAACTAATTAACATGCTTTATCTATTTAACCCTGGTCTCTAATTAATTCAAGTTCATTGTTAATTAAGCGTGCTAGCATGTTATTTTAGTGGGTTAGTTGATATCTTTGGCTGAGTAGGGGGCAGGGCAGGGAATTACATTTTTTTTTCGTTGTGGGCCATATGTATTTTTAAAAAGTTCTAACTATGAAAATTAGGGCCATGTTCAAATAAAAACAAGACCTGATTCTGATTAAATAAAACGCCAAAATCAGCACACAATTAGTCGTAAAGTCGCATCTACCCAATGAAAATAAGTTGATGATAAACTAATGATTAAAACAGACATGTGTAAGTATGTGTTAGACTTGGCATCTTTTGGCGTGTTTCCCCTGTCTTTTTGCTTTCTGACCTCCCGGTTTTGACTCTGTTTTTGCTGGTTTAGTGTCTCTGCGCACTTTCTCACTGCTGTTCAGTGTTAAAGTACAAGTGCTCCTTTTGTAAATTGTTTTATGGATTGGTGATTCCATGATTGGTTGCAGTGGCGGCTCGCCGAGGGAGTGCTGCGGGGCGGTGAGGAGGGGCAGGGTGGGGGGTAATAGACTCGGGCATATGACAGACAGAACTCAGAGTAAGGCTTACTCTGAGTTCTGTCTGTCGTATGTCCGAGTCCGCTAACCCCCTACCCTGTCCCCTTGCCCCGACGCCCCGCAGCACTCCCTCGGCGAGCCGCCACTGATTGGTTATTTGATTTACTAGTCAGTCCCTAGTACAGTGCACTGTGTGTGCCCAGGGCCTGTAAATCAAATGCTGCTAGTGGGCTTGGAGCACTGGTTGTGCCACCCACACAAGCAGCTCTTCAAAGGTAACTCAGACCTGCCACTGCCGTGTCTGTGTGCAGTCTAGTACTGCCATGTCGACTTGGCAAGTGCACCCACTTGCTAGGCCCTAACCTTCCCTTTTCTCACATGTGAGTTCCCCCTAAGATAGGCCAAAGGTACCTCTGTGGGCAGGGAGCAGAGTATGTGAAAGGTAAGACATGCCCTGATGTGTGTGGCATGTCCTGATAGTGAAATACTGCCAATTTCGTTTTTCACTATTGAAAGGCTATCTGGCCCATAGGAAAGCATGGGAGTTAATGTATAACATCTTATAAATATAACTTCCCATTGGGATCAGATGGGAATATAAAGTTTAGTATGCCTGAACTCAGAATCTAAAGATGCATATTTTAGTAAAGGTGATTTTTACATTCTGTGTTTGAAAATACCACTTTTAGAAAGTAGGTATTTTCTTTCTTAGCCATCCTGTGTGCCTCTGGAGGATATATATTGACTGTCTGGCTTTGGAGTGACAGGGGCTAGGGATGTGCAGTGGCTCCAGAGAGTCTGGATGAGTCAAGGCTGGGCTGAAAAGACCTGGGCTGCATTTTGAGTAGTGGGAGGAGATTTCCTTGCACCTGAATGGGCCTGGTCTGCTGTAGACAATGCTGTCTCTGCCTCCTGCTGGGAAGCTGGGCCAGAGAGGGCCAAACTGGTTTAGACTAATCACAGACACTCTCTGCCTGAGAGGACAAAGGAATTTGGAGTATAAATATTGGGGCCCAGACCCCAGAACTTTAGAACTCTTTTGGAACCAAGAAGACAGCCAAGAAGAAGAGCTGGAGAAGCTGTGAGGAGAGACTACCACTTTGCTGTGTGCTTTGCTGTGTTGTCCTGCAGTGGCTGCTTCTATCTTGGGCAGTGAAAGGACTGGACTGAACTTTCTGCAACTTCCTTTTTGTGAGTTTCTCCAAGGGCTTGAGGTAGAGCTTGACCCCTGTTCAAGAAGTCTCAGGAACAGCAAAGACTTCAAGTTCATCTGTTACCAGCACTGGGGACTGCGTGTTTTGTGCTGCAACAGAAGAAAAGCAACCTGTCGCCGTCAACGACGTCGCTGCCAACTCCGTGTCCTGAACGCACCGCAGAGGGCACCGCTGCACTTTGCACCGCAACCCTGGTCTCACCGACAACACCACCTGATGCCGCCACCAAGCCGCTGTGCTGCACCGCGACCTGTGGGCACCGTACTCCGCACCGCCTCGCTTCACGCCGTCGCCCTGGTATCCCAGATGACGACGACGCACGCCGACATCGACGCCGCTGCTTGCACTGTGATTCGAGGGCACCGTTCGCAAGTTACACAACGCACCGTCTTCATCCCGCACCGCAGCCTTGGCCCACTGATGCCACCGCAATCGACTCCAGTTCGTCAGCTGACAACAGCGCTTCAGCAACGACGACGCTGCTGCTTGCACCGTGACCTGCCAGCACCGCGACGAGCCCCGCATCACTTCGCACCGCAGCCCTGGTCTCACCGATGCTGCTGGACGACCGTCACCGAGCCGGTGCCTGCACCGCGACCTGAGGACACCACATGCCGCACTGCTGTACTTCGCACCGCAGCCCCGACACGTGCCAACGCCGGCACTCCTGACTTCAACCACGAGGAGTTCGATCTGCAACGCGTGTGACTTCAAGGGCCCGACGACTCCTGCACCGACTTCCGGAACCGACGCCTGCGGACGCCCGCCCTTCGGGGCTCATAGAGAGGTCGCCGACGCCCCACATTTCGAAAGGTACTGTTTTGCGGGTCTTACCGACACCGTAGCTGGCCCTCAATGCCGTGGTCAGCCAGAACTGTTTGGATTTGTTGTTCACGACACCATGATAGCCCCAGATGGAGGTATCGACTTCAAGGACCTGTATTTCAAGTCTATTTTGATTACTGAAGATTTCTGAGAACTGTTTGGTGAATTGTTATCATTTGTGGTCTTGTTTTGGATATATAAAAATATTGGATTTTTTTCTAAACTGGTGTGGTGTCCTTTTGTAGTGTCTTCACTGTATTACTGTTGGTTATGTGCCAATTCTTTACACACTGCCTCTAAGATAAGCCTGACTTCTCGCGCCAAGCTACCAAGGGGGTGAGCAGGGGTTATTTTAGGAGTGTAACTCCCTTATCCTGACTAGAAGGAAGGGTCCCTACTTGGACAAAAGTGCAAACCCTTGCATACTAGAGACCCCCATTTCTAACATTGGTTGTCAGCGGTGAGGATAGGACTTGTGTTTGCACTTGACTTATAGTGATTGGTGTGCACTACTACTATATTGCAGACCATAACGTGCCACATACTGTTTTTTTTCTGGTCTATTTTTGTGTTCCTATCGTTTTGGAACTTTAACTTCCTACTGCCCATGCCTGATACAGCAGCATCATCAATTGTATCCCTAGAGGTGGCCTTTGAGGAGGAAAGGTTGGTAACCTACAATGTCAAGGAGTTGAAGGCTATTTGTAAAAACCTAAAGGTCCAAGTCAGAGGACCCACCAGGAAGGAGTAGCTACAAAAGGCGCTGAGGCCCTGGGTAGCAGCCAGACATGCCAGTGGGCAGTCTGGACATCTTAGTGGGGAGGCGGAGGAGCCTATGTGTAGTATGCTTGGTATGCTTCACTTTATATTTCCTGATGTCATTGGAACATTTATACTCCTTAGTTCCACTTGTCATGGCAACAAGCTCTGCTCAGAATGTTTCCATACAAAGGAGAGCTGTTGAGTTGTACTTTGATAGCTGTGTGTGTAGGCTGAGGTGTATGAGGATCTTCTCCAATAAACTCCTTGGATTTTACTACATTTTCTATGGATTGATTCTTACACTACTCCTAGGGTAGATGTGCTGTTGGGAAGGGGGTGGGTCCCTCCAGGCCAAGTAGCAGGGGTTTGTCCCCAGAGGAGCTGGAGAACAGAAGGGAAGCTAGGAGGCATGAGTTAGAACTTGAGCGGCTCAAGATGGAATCACAGAGGATGGTATTAGACCATGAGCGTGGGCTCAAGGAGCTGGAGTTGAAGAGCAAATCCAGCACTAATGGTGGTAGCAATTCATCAGTGCAGTCAGAAAGAATTGTGCACATCCCCAAGAATGTAGGCAAGGAATTCAAGAAGGGGGATGACATACAAAGCTGGTTTCAGGGTTGCAGGCAAACATACATGAATGGGGTCCCTGAGAAGAATTGGGGGGCAGGATTGTTGTCTCTTATCCCAGATGAAGCAAGGTATCCTTTAGTGGCATTGGGTAAGGGGTGTAACCTCACCTATCCTGACATTAAGGAGGCCCTTCTCACAAGGCATGGTCTCACTCCTGAAAAGTACAGCGATCAGTTTAGGTCCAGTAAGAAAACTGATGCCAACACTTGGTTGGAATGTGTAGATTCTTTCTGCAGGTCACTGGATGGCTTGGTGAAGGGTAGTAATGTGACCGACTTTCAGGGGCTCTACAATTTGATTGCATTTGTCTAGTCTATGTTTTGCAGAGCTGTGCCAGCACTTGGTTGATAGTAAGCTGACTGAACTCAGGAAGCTTGCTATGGAGGCGGACCTCTGGGTGAGTACCAGGGTCCACAAGAAAGCGTTTGGAGGAGATTCAGCCAAAGGTGGGCAGGGTCCCCAGCAGAAAAGTGGGGGGACAAGGGTAAAGCACAGGAGTTCTCTAAAGGGCCCCAAACTAATACCCAGGGTAAAGGTTCCCACCCCCCAGGAGATAAGAAACAAGGGGTCTCTTCAGGAAAGCCTGCTGAGACTGGCCGCCAGACGTGCTTCGCCTGTAAGCAGGTGGGTCACATAAGGGGGATCCCAAGTGCCCCAAGAGGGACCAGCCACCCACCGGTGGGCAGACCAAGGTGTTGACTAGTGTAGCGTTTGGGGAGGAGAGGTGCCCACAGGAGGGTGTGGACCCTGCAGAAATGACCCTCATCTCACTAGGGGACAGTGAGATGGTCCCAGGAAACCAGGTGCCCCCTTACACAAAGAAATACAGCACCTGGGTGACCATCAATGGGAAAAGGCTAGAGGCTCTCAACGATACTGGAGCCAGTGTGACCTCAGTCCGGTGTCACCTGGTCTCTGAGGAACAAGTAGTCCCCGGGGCATTCCACCAAGTAGTAGCGTGGACAGCTCAGTGTGCCAGTGTATGATGGCGCAGGTTTCCTTTGAATGGGTGGGTCTCAGGTCCCTTGAGGGTGGTTGTGAGCCCTACCATGCCTGTAGATTGTCTGCTAGGGAACGACCTGGAGCAGTCCTTGTGGAAGGATGTTGAGCTCAGGTCTCACTTGGAGATGCTCGGATTGCCAGAGTTGGCATGCGTGACCACTCGGTCAATGGCGCCCGGAAAAGGTGATCAGAAGGACCTGGAGCCTGAAACAGTGGCCCCGGTTCCTGCCAAGAGAAAGGGCGGGGGTGCGGGAAACCTGCCCCTGAAGTTCCCACCATCTGGGAGGAGGCTGACCTTGAGGGGGACGCCCCGGTACCTACAGGGGAGCAGGTAGCTGAAATGGGGGACATATCTGAGCTGACCCATTGGCAGCAAGAAGGTGGTCCCACCAGGGAAGAATTCTGCAGGGAGCAGAAAGAGTGCCCTTCTCTGGAGGGTTTGCGGCAGCAGGCTGCAAACCAGGCAGCAGGTGATCAGTCTGGATAACACTGGATCTACTGGGAGAATGGTCTCCTATACAGCGAGCCTAAGGTCGCTGAGCCTGGGTCAGCCCGTGTGCTGGTGGTACCCCAGCGATTCTGGACCTTCCTACTGGGCCTGGCTCACGGTGTGCCTTTGGCAGGACATTTGGGGCGGGACAAGACCTTTGACAGGCTTGTCACCCACTTCTTTTGGACCCAAATGCGTAGGCAGTAAGATGGACATTGCAGGTCTTGCCAAACTTGCCAGTCAACTTTCCAATCTAATCAATCTCTCCTTTGAAAACGGCAAAGTACCCAAAGAGTGGAAACATGCCATCATCAAACCCCTACTAAAAAAAACACAACTAGACCCCGCAGTTCTGGCCAATTATCGCCCAATATCCCTGTTGCCTATTCTAGGCAAGATAGCAGAGAAACACGCGAACAGCACGATCTCCAGTTTTCTAGAAGACAACAGCATCATACATCAGACCCAGATGGGATTCCGACCAAAACACAGTACGGAATCAGCATTGCTTGTGGTCACTGAAAAACTTAAATATATCCTAGACCAAGGGAGATCTGCGGCCCTAGTACTTTTGGTTTTAAGCGCGGCGTTCGATACGGTAGACCACACAGTGCTTATCCAAAGGCTTGAAGATGTTGGAATTAGAGGAATGGCCAACCAATGGGTTGCGTCATTCCTGAGTGAGAGATCCTTCCAATGCAAGGAGGCCGGATTCACGTCAGACTCCCTCTCAGCTCCCTGGGGAGTCCCTCAGGGATCCTCCCTAAGTCCTACACTCTTTAACATATACCTTAGCCCCTTGGCCCACATTATACAGGAATTTGGCCTCTCCATCGTGTCATATGCGGATGACACGCAACTAGTGGTCTCAATCTCAGACTCCCTTGACTCGGACCACAGACAACTTGTCCCTTGCCTGGAAAAAATAGGATCTTGGATGGCTGATTGCAGCCTTAAATTGAATGGGGACAAAACCGAGCTAATGATCCTGGGCAGCAACTTTAGCCCTCGCTCGGAGATTCCCTGGCCAGCCAATTGGGGGCCGCCACCCCCTCCTAAAACAGCCATAAAAAACTTAGGCATGTGGCTGGACCAGAACTTGACGATGGAGGTCCAGGCCAGAAAACTTTCAAACATCTGCTATGGGATACTCCGTATGATTAGAAAAATAATGGCCCTGCTCCCAGAGAAGTCGAGGAAGACTGTAGTGCAAGCCTTGGTGGTATCGAGGTTGGACTACGGCAACTCTCTCTTTCTGGGCTCTCCTAAATACGTTACAAATAGACTGCAAGTCGTACAGAATGCAGCTGCCCGATTGCTGTTGAATATACCCAGACACTATTCAGCCAGACCCTCACTGAGGGAGCTTCATTGGCTTCCAGTCCAAGCCAGGATCAAATTTAAGTCCTTAAGCCTGGCTCACCGGGCCATGTATGGGAGAGGCCCCTCCCTGGTCCAAAAGTTGGTCTCACATTACTTACCCTGTCACCATCTTAGGACAAGCTCTAACTTTCTGATGAATCCTACCAGATTCAAGAGAGCCAGATGGGGCGGAAGGTCATTCACTCATCTGGTACCCAAATTGTGGAACAGTATGGATCCAGAACTCCGATTAATTGAAAACGAAGTGTCCTTCAAAAAAAGACTTAAAACACGGCTCTTCCCCTAATCCCTTGTGCTAACATCTGCCTATCCTGTATCACTTCAGCGCTGAGATGCCCAAGGGTAGTCACGCGCTTTATAAATCCCCTAAACCTAAACCTAAACCTAAGAGTGGGAGGAAGGGTAAAGCTCCTCTCCAACCTTTTCCAGTTGTTGGAACCCCTTTTGAAAGGGTTGGGATAGACATTGTGGTGCCACTGGATCCCAAGACAGCCATGGGAAACAGGTACATCCTGGTCTTGGTGGACATGCCACCCGGTACCCAGAGGCAATCCCTTTCAGGACAACAACGGCGCCAGTGGTGGGCCGGGCGTTAATGGGGATCTTTTCCCGCGTGGGGTACCCCAGAGAGGTGGTTTCTGACCGTGGGACAAATTTCATATCCAAGTATATGACATCCCTGTGGAAGGAGTGTGGTGTCACCTACTAGTTCACCACTCCTTACCACCCACAAGGTAACCTTTTGGTGGAGAGATTCAACCAAACCTTGAAGGGCATGATCAAGGGTCTAACAGAACCCATGAGGCATAAGTGGGACATCCTCTTGCCATGCCTTCTCTTTGCATACAGGGAGGTACCACAGAAGTCTCTAGGGTTCAGTGCCTTTGAGCTTCTGTATGGGCACCCTGTGAGAGGACCTCTTAGTTTGGTTAAGGAAGGCTGGGAGGCAGCTCCCAGGAAAACTCCCCAGGATGTATTTAGCTACATGCTGTCCTTCAGGAACCAAACTGCCCGCTTCAGGAAACTCGCTCAGGCGAACCTGGAAGCAAACCAGGAGGAGATGAAACGCTGGTACGACCAGAATGCCACTCTGGTAGAATTCCAGCCTGGCCAGTAGGTGTGGGTCATGGCCCCAGTGGAACCTTGTGCCTTGCAGGGCAAATGGACTGGGCCTTTTGAGGTGGTGGAGGGCAAAAGTGATGTCACCTACATGGTGAATTTGCAGACTCCCAGGAACCCTTTGAGGGCCCTCCACTTGAACCGCCTCAAGCCGCACTTTGAGAGGTCCGAAGTGAGCATGCTCTTGGCAACAGATGATGGGGTGGAAGAGGAGAGTGAACCCCTCCCTGACCTCCTGTCCACCAAGGAGCACTATGGGTCAGTGAAAGGTGTGATCCTCTCCCCTACACTGACCCCAGAGCTGCAGGGTGACTGTCACCAGTTGTTGGGACAGTTTGCCACACTGTTCTCGCTGACCCCAGGTGTTACTCGCTGGTGTACCCATGACGTGGACACTAGTGACAGCCCTCCTGTAAAACACAAGATTTACAGGTTGATTGACCGGGTCAGGGCCAGCATCAAAGAGGAGGTCTCTAAGATGTTGGGGGTGATAGAGCCCTCCAACAGTCCTTGGGCCAGCCCAGTGGTCTTGGTCCCAAAGGCTTGCTGCACCCGGTGCTACTCCAGAACTGCGGTTCTGTGTGGACTAGCGTGGGATCAATGCCGTCACCAAGACTGGCGCGCACCCCATCCCCAGAGCTGATGAGCTCATTGATCGGTTGGGAGCTGCCAAGTTCCTCAGCACGTTTGATTTGATGTCTGGGTACTGGCAGATTGCCTTAACCGATGGGGCCAAGGAGAGGTCAGCATTCTCAACCCCTGAGGGGCATCACCAATTCCGGGTGATGCCCTTTGGATTGAAGAATGCCCCTGACACCTTTCAGAGGTTGGTCAACCAGGTGTTGGCTGGACTGGAGGATTTCAGTGCCGCCTACCTGGACGACATTGCAGTGTTCAGTTCCAGCTGGGAAGAGCACTTGCAGCACCTCTGGGAAGTGTGTAATGCTCTGCAAAGGGCAGGCTTCACGGTCAAGGCCAGTAAGTGCCAGATCGGGCAGGGCTCTGTGGTGTACTTAGGACACCAGGTAGGAAGCGGCCAGGTGGAGCCCCTATAGCCCAAGATTGACACCATTCTGGCTTGGGAGCACCCCAAGACCCAGACAGAGGTGAGAGCCTTTTTAGGTATCAACGGGTACTATAGGAGTTTTGTTAAGGGCTATGGCATCATTGTTGCCCCCTTAACAGAGCTGACTTCCAGGAAGTAGCCCAGGAAGGTGATCTGGACTAATGCCTGCCAGAAAGCTTTTGATACCCTGATGGCAGCCATGTGCACGGCACCCATGCTCAAGGCACTCGACTTCTCCAAGGAATTCATAGTGCAGACTGACGCTTCAGAGCATGGTGTGGGAGCGGTGCTCTCACAACTGAATGATGAGGGCCTAGACCAGCCTGTAGTCTTCCTTAGCAGGAGACTACTCCCCAGGGAAGGGAACAGAGGTGGAGTGCCATAGAAAGGGAAGCGTTTGCTGTGGTCTGGGCACTGAAGAAGCTAAGACCCTACCTGTTTGGGGCTCACTTCCGAGTTCAGACAGACCACAGGCCGCTCAGATGGTTGATGCAAATGAGGGGTGAAAACCCAAAACTGTTGAGGTGGTCCATCTCCCTACAGGAAATGGACTTTAAAGTGGAACACCGCCCTGGCACAGTACACCCCAACGCTGATGGCCTGTTTAGGTTCTTCCGCCTTAGTGAAGAGAACTCCCAGGAGGTTGGGTAGTTCTCCCTACTTTCAGCTGGAGGGGACATGTGTTAGACTTTTCAACTTTTGGCGTGTTTCCCCTGTCTTTTTGCTTTCTGACCTCCCGGTTTTGACTCTTTTTTTGCTGGTTTAGTGTCTCTGCGCACTTTCTCACTGCTGTTCAGTGTTAAAGTGCAAGTGCTCCAGTTGTAAACTGTTGTTATTGATTGGTGATTCCATGATTGGTTATTTGATTTATTAGTCAGTCCCTAGTACAGAGCACTGTGTGTGCCCAGGGCCTGTAAATGAAATGTTGCAAGTGGGCTTGCAGCACTGGTTGTGCCACCCACACAAGCAGCCCTTCAAAGGTAAGTCAGACCTGTGCAGTTTAGTACTGCCATGTGGACTTGGCAAGTGCACCCACTTGCCAGGCTGTAACCTTCCCTTTTCTTACATGTCAGCCACCCCTAAGGTAGGCCCAAGGTACCCCTGTGGGCAGGGTGCAGTGTATGTGAAAGGTAGGACATGCCCTGATGTGTGTGGCATGTCCTGATAGTGAAATACTGCTAATTTCGTTTTTCACTATTGAAAGGCTATCTGGCCCACAGGAAAGCATGGGAGTTAATTTATAACATCTTATAAATATAACTTTCCATTGGGATCAGATAGGAAAATAAAGTTTAGTATGCCTGAACTCAGAATCTAAAGATGCATCTTTTAGGAAAGGTGATTTTTACATTCTGTGTTTAAAAATACCACTTTTAGAAAGTAGGTATTTTCTTGCTTAGCCATTCTGTGTGCCTCTGCTAAGATGTGTATTGACTGTCTGGCTTTAGAGTGACAGAGGCTGGGGATGTGCAGTGGCTCCAGAGAGTCTGGATGAGCAGGGCTGGGCTGAATAGACCTGGGCTGTATTTAGAGTAGTGGGAGGAGATTTCCTTGCACCTGAATGGGCCTGCTCTGCTGTAGACAATGCTGTCTCCGCCTCCTGCTGGGAAGCTGGGCCAGAGAGGTCCAAACTGGTTTGGACTAAGCACAGACACTCTCTGCCTGAGAGGACAAAGGAATTTGGAGTATAAATATTGGGGCCCAGACCCCAGAACTTTAGAACTCTTTTGGAACCAAGAAGACAGCCAAGAAGAAGAGCTGGAGAAGCTGTGAGGAGAGACTACCACTTTGCTGTGTTGGCCTGCAGTGGCTGCTTCTATCTTGGGCAGTGAAAGGACTGGACTGAACTTTCTGCAACTTCCTTTTTGTGGGTTTCTCCAAGGGCTTGAGGTAGAGCTTGCCGCCTGTTCAAGAAGTCTCAGGAACAGCAAAGACTTCAAGTTCATCTGTTACCAGCACTGGGGACTGTCTGTTTTGTGCTGCAACAGAAGAAAAACTATCTGACCCCGTCAATGACGCTGCTGCCGACTCAGTGTCCTGAAGGCACCACAGAGGGCACCGCCGCACTTTGCACCGCAACCCTGGTCTCACCGGCACCGCCACCTGATGCCGCCACCGAGCCACTACTTGCACCGCGACCTGTGGGCACTGCACTCTGCACCGCCTCGCTTCACGCCGTCACCCTGGTATCCTCGACGATGACGCTCCACACAGACATTGGCGCCGCTGTTTGCACCGTGGTTCGAGGGCACCGCTCGTAAGTTACACGATGCACCGTCCTCATCCCGCACCGCAGTCTTGGCCCACTGACGCCAACGCCATCGACTTCAGTTTGTCAGCTGACGACAGTGCTTCAGCAACGGCAATGCCGCTGCCTGCAGCGTGATCTACCAGCACCCCGACAAGCCCCGCATCACTTCACACCGCAGCCCTGATCTCATCGATGCCTCTGGACGACCGTCACCGAGCCGCTGCCTGCACCGCAACCTAAGGGTACCGCACCGCTGCACTTCGCAGCGCAGCCCCGACGCCTGCCGATGCCGGCGCTCCAGACTTCTACCGCGAGGAGTTCGATCTGCAACGCGTGTGACTTCAAGGGCCTGACGACTCCTGCACTGACCTCTGGAACCAACGCCTGCGGACGCTGGCCCTTCCTGGCTCATCGAGAGGTTGCCGACGCCCTACATTTCTAAAGGTACTGTTTTGCGGGTCTTTCCAACACCGTAGCTGGCCCGCGACGCTGCGGTCAGCCAGAACTGTTTGGATTTGTTGTTCACAACGCTGTGATAGCCCCAGACGGAGCTATCGACTTCAAGGAACTGTATTTCAAGTCTATTTTGATTACTGAAGATTTCTGAGAACTGTATGGTGGATTTTTATCGTTTTTGGTCTTGTTTTGGATATATTAAAATATTGGATATTTTTCTAAACTGGTGTGGTGTCCTTTTGTAGTGTCTTCACTGTATTACTGTTGGTTATGTGCAAATGCTTTATACACTGCCTCTAAGATAAGCCTGACTGCTCGTGCCAAGCTACCAAGGGGGTGAGCAGGTTTTTTTTAGGAGTGTTACTCCCTTATCCTGACTCGAAGGAAGGGTCCCTACTTGGACAAAGGTGCAAACCCTTGCTAACTAAAGACCCCCACCTCTAACAATATTATTTTAGGATTATATTCAAAAGATTAGGCAGAATAAAATCCGGCCATGTGGTGGGAGGAAAGGTTTTGCATATGCCTTTGCAAATAAGCTTAATACATCGAAAAAACATTCAAGTTTAGAGCTGGGGATACATTAAAACAGGTCACAAATGCAAAGGCAAGAGAAGGCCAAGAAAAAGGCAGAACACACATTGCTGAGTATGAATGAGAATAGGTAGTTGCTGTTTAAGGATTACAGTTAGCTAAAAACTGAATTTTGAACTCTCATTTTCTAATCCTGGTATTTGACCTTTGCAGTAGAATACATGTAAAATAGTGTAAGAAATTTGGTTACTGGTTGAAGGGGTGAAACCCTTCTCAAGCAGCAACCACAATTCTTCTCAGGGTAAAGTCACAAGCAAACCCTAAATTAACCTGTGCTCAACTTTCGGGTAGCTTTGCATAGAGCAGTCAGGCTCAACTCAGAAGCAATGTGTAAAGTATCAGTGCAACTCTTCAAGAAGTAACACAGTGAAAACACACTACAAAAAGATCACACAACAGATTAAAAAAATAGCGTAGTTTTAAATAAATAAAACAAGACCAAAACAACAAAAACCCCATCAGTAGAACTGGAGATATGCAGCTTTAAACCTTTTAGCAGAAAAGCACCAAAAGGCATAAAGCGCCAACTATGGATGTCTGGTTGCACCGGACCTCGACAAAGTCACAAGTTCAGGCCGACCATGATGGAGCGTGGGTTGGCTAAAAGGACCCAGTTAGGCCCGCTGAACAAAGTACCTTAAACAAGTCGTGGCCGGCACTGCTAAGAGCGTTGGGGCGGGGCGGGGTAGGGCGGGGTGGGGGTCAGGGAAATCAGCATACGATGGGATAAGTTAAATAAAAAATATAAAAAAATAAAACCACTTACCTTGCGCTTGCCGCATCGCCGACTACCAGGGGTATGCAGCCCTTTGTGTAGAGGCAGTACACAGCCTATTCAGTGTGAAGACAGGATACAGCCTATTCAAGTGTACATAGGGTTGTGCTCAGCTCTGCCTTCCCATCGTGTCAGTGATGACGCATCCATGCACAGCTAAG
This sequence comes from Calotriton arnoldi, assembly GCA_963921515.1. Lineage (NCBI taxonomy): Eukaryota > Metazoa > Chordata > Amphibia > Caudata > Salamandridae > Calotriton > Calotriton arnoldi. The sequence goes on along the minus strand of CAWUFW010000350.1, from coordinate 2,851,153 downwards.
CTCTCTATTGTGTGTGGCTGTCTGGAGGAATGCACAAAGCCCAACCGTCAGCTACACTCAGTCATGTGACCCAGGGACAGGCTACAGGCACTAAATGGCTATGGAAGTAAAATGCAAACTTTCTAAAAGTGGCATTTTCAAAATTGTAATTTAAATCCTACTTCACTATAAGTTAAGATTTTTCATTAGAATTCCAAAGACGCCAAACATGAACTGGTGACCTGCTTCCATTTGTAAATTACAGCTTATTAAATGTAATAAGGTAACTACAAGGTTAACCTATGGGAGAGGTAGGCCTTGCAGTAGTGAAAAACAATTTAAAGAGTTTTTTACCTCCAGGACACGCAAACCTTAAAATGACATGTCGTACTTTTCAAATACATTGCACTTTGCCCTTAGGGCTGTTTAGGGCCTACCCTAGGGGTGACTTATACGTATTAAAAGGAAAGGTTTGATCCTGGCAAAAAGTTTAAGCTCATAAATTAACTGCTCATTTGCTAAAGCTTTACGAAACACTCACAGTTTCTGGAAATACAATGTCTTATGATGATAATATATTTGTGAGATTTAGTCAAAACAACATCAGGGCATGCTTTGAACTATGCCATATGTATTAAATATTAAGCTTGTGTTGTTATGTGAAATATTAAAAACCACCACTCCTTGAAACACTGGTCATTTAAAAGTCACCCCAGATTCCACAAATCCACCTACCACCTGGTACTTCAATACTAGTATTTTTGTCAACCAACTCATCTGTACGCTTATTAACCTACGATGAACCAACTAATTGGTTACCACAGCCAGCAACCTGAAGGTTAACCAGAACTTTCCATCTGGGTGCGCTGTCAGCCCACTTCAGAATCACTTGTCACTAGCAGATGGAGCTGGGATTTCAATGGCTTTTAGAAATGTTTTACTAGGCATTTCTAAAGTCTAAAGTCTATGGCTTGATTATGAGTGGGTCGGGTAGTCCTCACCCGTGCGCAAACCCCTGTCAATGCACGGCTTGGGATTATGAGTTTGGCTGTATTTAACACACTGAATAATTATCTGATGAATTAAATACCTCAACTGTCGTTAAATTTCGGCAGGTGAAACCTGAGCTCCAATGTTGCATGTTGTGTAATGTCTTTACTGGTTTGAACCAGTCTCCCCAAGTCCAACACAACATTTGGTATCGCCCAACCCAGGAGTCATTGTGTATATAAATAAATGAGCGCACATTACAGGAGAAAGAAGTGTGGTGCAAGAAACGCATAGCATGTGTTTGAGTTATTCCTTTAGGCACATTAGCACTCGGGTCGTCATGGCCCGAACAATACAACAACGTTGCGACGAAGGTCGGGATTTAAAAGCTCACTGATGGCAAACACAGACCTGAGTCTTGCCTGCTACTGTGCATGTTTAACACAGCAAGGAACCAGGAGCCTGATGCCGACAGTCAGCTCAGAAGAGAGAGATGCAAGGGCAATTAGCAAACCAAGCAGCCCCCATCACCTGGTAGCCATTGCTTGTACTGCCCCTCACCCAGACAGTCTGCACATCTAAAAGGAAAGTAAAACAGAAAATAACAATTACCTCACCCTGGTAGCCTATGAGGGCATTGTACATGGCTTCGCCCATGGCCACTACTCATTAGCATCCATCTGGGAGCAGTACATTCCAGAATGAGGCAGACCCTCCTGACCTGTAGCACTTTGGTGCCACAGCCAAGCTCACTGTGTGAAACATGCATACCTTAGGCAACGGGTGCAGTTTCCTGTGCACCCCATTCCAAGCTAGACAGACTTCACCATCCTCTCATTACCTACGACACGCCATTGTCCAGCATGCTCAACAATAAACAAATGCAATTCAGCCATTCAACATGCTGTTAGTGCCTTCATCGGTGGCTGCACGCTGGAAAGTACGGGTGACAAGGTTCAAAAACGACATAAAAACTGTGAAAGAGGTGAAGAAGTAGACAAAATATTTGTAACGCTCTTAATCATTGGTGAGAATGATGACTATGTCATAACGTTTGCAGCTTAGAACCTTCAATTCAGCACGCAAGCAAATCATGATTACAAACGGTTTGATTTACGTCAAGCATACCAAGGCCCAGAGGAACCCATTGACATTTTCTGCACGTACCTGCAAAGTCTAGCTGGCACATGCAAACTTCCCAATGTTGAAGAAGCGTTACAAGCATAGATTATCCAAGGGTGCTGATCCTCAGGTCTCAGCAAACAAATTGACTGTTAAGATGCTACTAGCCATGATGCTTGCTCTAAGCAGCCCACAGCAAACTGTTGCTTACATCTAAACCAATCAAAACTGAATGGAGTCAGCTCAAGGAGGAGGCATACGCTGTGCTACAACAGCAGTTAAACAAGGAACAGAACAAACTGTACAGGTATTGCGGTAATGAAACACATCAAGGATCAGTGTATTCAGTGAGAGGCAAGACCTGGCTGTTATTTGTGGAAAAGTCAATAATTTTGCTAAAGTCTTGAGATCAAGAAGCGCAACAAGAGCGAAAGTCGACTGAACAACAAAGAAACAACCTAGAATCTGATGAGAGGATGAAAGACCAACAGGAAGAATCTGATGACACAATTTCTTCTGACCAGGAACATGCCCACCTAATCTCCGAGCTAGGAGGCCCTATACCAGACACCATGTAGGAGCAACCACAATGCAGCCTACAAATTCAAGGGCACTCAAAGAACTGCTTGATCGACATTGGTGCCACAGTGCATTTAATGCCAATGATGGACTACCAACAGCTGTGTCCACCACCAAACGTAAGCAACAACAACAAAAATCTGTGCCTATGGCAATGCCATCCCAATTTACTTTGCTGGTGCTTTTCTTGCTATAGTCATACACCAAAAAGACTCAATCTTAGCACAGAAGTTTGTAATCAAGCCTAAAGAACCCCACTAATCAGCAACAGCACTGCATAGTCACTAAAACTAGTCGCATTTCCATTCCACTTGGCACAGCAATCTGTCACACAAATGCTGGAAGGGTTTGCAGAGGTGTTGCCTCCGAAAGAAATGTGTCAAACTTTACACAGACCTCACCATACAACTGGTAGCACTTTGCGACAGGAGAATCCAATTTGACATGCACACTAAAGTGGAATGTGAACTAGAACACTCAGATTCCGCAGAAATCATCGAAAAGCAGGCCGGCTCAACGCAATGTGTAGCCCCCATTGTTGTGGCGCGGAAGCAACTTGGAACTGTTCACATACACATAGACATACAGATGCCGAACAAGGCAATCAAGAAAGAGCTCCATCTAACACCCACAGTCAACAACATTGCCTGTGAAAATAATGGAGACAAATGGTTCTCAAAGATCGATCTCAAATCTGGCTATCACCCGATCAGGCTCAGCATCCAGGAATCCAGATACACAACAATGTTCTCATCACACACAGGACTCCGACAATACCGGAGACTGAATTTTGGCATCTCAAATGCTGCCAAAGTTTTTCAGAATTGAATACAGGAGGTGCTCTCAGAGCTGCATGGGGGACAGAATGTCAGTGATGACATCTTAGTGTTTGCCACCACCATTGAACAACTCATTCGTCATCTTCGAGCTCTAGTAGAAAGGATAAAACAATGTGGTCACACACTCCATCGTGAGAAATAGTAATTTCTCAAGAGCAACATCGATTTCTTTGGATTGAGATTTATTGACAAGGAAGCACCATCTGACCCAAGTAAGGTGGAAGACATTCAAAATGTCTTCCCTCCCAACAATGTGTTTGAAGTAAGGAGTTTTATAGATGTAGTCACTTACTGCGGCAGGTTATGCGAAACCTTACCACATATACTAAGCCGTTACAAGACCTCCTGAAGATGACTGAAGATGGAGCCACCATTGGCAGGGGGGCCTGAAAAACAACAAGCTTTTGATGACACCAAAACCACACTGTCTGTAGAAATGAAGATGAAGTACTATGACCCTGCCAAACAAACTGAACTGGTCAAAGATGCCAGCCCCATGGCACTAGGGCTGACCTGATGCAGCAACACCACAATGACATATCTGCCCAAGTCACCTCTGCTAGTCGGACACTCACCAACACAGAACAAAGACACTCACAAATTGAACGGGAAGCCATTTCGGTGCTGTGGTATGCCGACATTTCCACATGTATCTGAATGGCAATGAATTCCGTGTATGCACCGATTACAAGCCTTAAGTCCAAGACACCCAAGAGGATTGAAAAGTGGACCTTACAGCTACAAGAATATTCATTTGAACTTGTTTATTGGCCAAGCCATGATAACCTAGTGGCCTATCTGTCCTGCCACCACAGAGCCACAAGCACTGCAGAGCAAGAATCAGCCAAAAGACAAAAGAGTTTGACTGCCTCTCAGTTGACTGTGTGAGGCCTAAGGCCCCTAACCGTGGCCAAAATCTGTCAAATGTCCCAAATAGAAAAATGTTTTCAACATGTACGAAAGGCCCTTGCTACTGACAACTGGTGGACTATCATGACCAAACTGAATGCCCGTGGCCTGAAAGCAGATCCAAGAAATGTACCTCATTCAAAGTGAGTTGTTACTAGCAGAAGATGGTATACTGCTGGGGGGAAATCACATTGTCATTCCATCATAACTGGTACCCAATCTTCTACACTCTGTCCATCACACCCATCAGGTAGGAGTCAAGACCAAGATGCAACTCAGACAGATGGTCTGGTTCCCCGACCTGGATATGCTCATAGAAAATACTGTAGATGCCAAGTGGAAGGGAAGTCAGACCCGGATACACCTGTTACATCTGAGGGCGACCATGAAGCACCATGGACCCAATTGAGTATTGATTTCATCACCCTACCAGGATACATGTCCCAGTTGATGACTTTGGTAGGTACCCCGAGATGGAAGTAGTCAGCTCCACATGATGTAACGAAGTAATACCGAAACTCGAAAAAATATTTGCCACTCAAGGTCACTTCCAGGCTCATGGCATGAAGCACCGAAGAATTGCAATCCTGTGGCCCAAGCAAATGGGAAGTGGAAAGATTCAGGCAAATACTTAACAAAGTCATCCATAATGCAGAACTAGGGAACGAACATGTAGAGTGTGCCATATATCAATTCGTACGAGACTCCCGCAATACCCCGCACACCTCTACAAAGACATCCCCAGTCAATAGAGTAGAAGGGTGACAAACTTGAGAACTTATTCTCAAACAGTCATCCTGGATCCTTCCAGTAGACATCCCAGAGGCCGTTCAAGAGGGAAATGACACAACAATGAGGCCGCCATCCGACGTCGACATGCTAAGCAATCACCTCTCGAAGTAGGTGACCCACTACTGTTACACACCTGCGCTGAGGGTGGAAATTTCAAACCCTGATTCTGACCTGAGCCAGTAACCAGAATTAAAAGCACTGTGGTAACAGAGGGTCAAGGAAGCCAGAGCATCACACAAAATATACCCTATTTAAAAAGAATCTGCGCCGCCAAACAAGGTGATGAGCTCGCTGATCCTAGTGACTTGTCACGGACACCCTCATCTACCCAAGATATAGGGGTAAATGAAATCCTTAACATGACCCCAGGGAGGTCCACTAAACCTGAAGGAGATGCAATGATGCCATTCTCTGATAGTCCTCTGGAACATCCTAAACCATGGTCGTCAGTGGGCATAGGCAATCCTCATGGAGGGCCACACCACTTTTCGCTGATACCAAACTCTCAACCTTCACAGAAGTATAACGACTATGAACATTGAACGAGGGACAGCCCCTCCTCGAATTGATATGTCTTTCTCTCTCTGTGTCTCTATCTCTCCCTCTCGTGTTTGTTTTCCTTTCCGCTTTGGTCCAGTGGCACTGGTGTGAGGTTTGTTAGACTTTATTTGGTTCTAAAATTTGGGAGGAATGTAAATGTTGTTTCTGGTTTGATCCAGACTCCCCCCACGTCCGACACTGCAATTGGTATCGCCTAACCGAGGCTCCATTGTGTATATAAAAAAATGTACAAGCACTACAGGAGGAGGCGGTATATTGCGAGAACCGCACGGCATGCGTCAAAGTCATTCCTTTATGCACATTAGCACTCAGGTCTTAATGGCCCAGACAACACAACAAAGCTGTTGATAAAGCTGCTTGATAAAGCTGAGATATTTCGCTGCCATCAAATGGAAGAGCATGATGGGTAAAATGAATCTGAGTCAAGAAGAATGTATGCTTTTCCAGGCCTGTGCACAATGCATTTACATATAGTCATTTAAACCATCCTTCAGTTTAAATTGCTATTATATTAGTCTTTCGGTGGCAAAATAGTGCAATGCTCAGGCACAGTGGAATTATGTGGCAGCGGAGAACAACATTTTGCAGAAGTGTTAGCTAAATTATGCAGGAATGAAATACAAATTATGTGCCAATTGGGCAACACCTCTTTCCATTAAAATAGTTCTGCAGAACATTGTAGTACATCTTATATTTATTTTGCATATGTCTCACCAAGATGCACTATAAGATTCAAAACATGGGACCTTAAAATGAGATGCAACATATTTTTGTTTTTCTAAAGTCTTAGAACCCAGTTGATGTAACTGCTGCTCTGATAACAGTGTCTTTGATGTCAACATAAATTTGTGTCAAAAGTGAAATAAAAAATCTTAATAGAGAAGGAAGCACTATTGCAATACGTTTCGAATTCCACTCAAGTATTTAAGTTTTTTTTGTTTTTTGCTTCAGACATAGGCCCTTTACTACTATTTCTGCATGTATGTGTGTATGTATGTGGTATTTGTATAACGCAAACCTTGCTGATAGCCAGAGGTGCACCATATGGGGTCAAAGGCAAAGATGCAGTCAATGCGTGATTAGAGGCGTACATGGGTTCTGAAAGTAGAAGTACACAGTTACTTTGTTGTGAGATAGTGGCCCTGATTACAAGTATAGGTGCTATTGTCATGTGGCTTACACTTTCTGTGCGTTTGTTGGACAACATAAACTTTAAACTGGTGCGAGACTGATTCCGAGCACCCCTCAGGATATGTTGGCCTATAGTCCTGCTAGCTCACTGTGCACCAACTGTACCCCTAACCTTACAGGGTATCAAATGGATATGCATCCTCAGAAAATGACAACCCTGACTCCCCAAGGAAATCGTGGTAACAGATTTAGAGCCCTTTCGCTCAGTTACCTATGGATACCCAAAGAAATATACAAGAAATGCACAGTGAAGTGTTTCAATATTTATTGAAGCATTGTGATTCTTGAGTAGAATACTTGCGCTGCAATGATTAATAGAAGGAAACAGAGTAATGTGATTAGCATTACGAGAATGGTGAAGAAGAAGAACAATTCAATCATTTTGCTGATTACAGAAAACTATATGCTTCCATACAAGTACTGTTATAAATTGTACTCCTACCTAGCCCATCCTAACCTATCATGTCTAGGATGAGTGAATCTGCCAAATCCATACAGGGTGGTCTAACTCCCCATTACCTGTGGGTAAGTGCCAGGAAGCTGCCTGTCTTGGTGTAGAGTTGGTCAGCATCCATCACATGAGGTGACAGGAATAAGCTGAGCTGGAATACCGGAATGGACCGACCTCTCAGTGCCAGCAAAATGCTCCTCTGAATAAACAAAGGCTTGATGTCATATAAACAATAACATCCTCCATGTTATCATGCTGAAGCCCCAGTCAGGTCGCTATTGTTTATTCTATTGTGAAAGCTCTGTCGTTGAGCAGCCACAACCAAATAACAACATCTTGCGTGCTGAACTTAGCCCTTGTACAGAATGTTCAAGGTGTTCTGATAGAGTGCCTACAAAGTAGTATTGTAAGCAAACTGAGTTCGAGGAATGTTATCATGTGTGTCCGCATGCAAACAAATGTGTGTCAAATGTCACTGTGTTTAGGGAAAGAAGGCAACTTAAGAACGTGAGCATGTAAAGATGGCATTCCTTAACTGGGCCTAATACCTTCACATGACACTATTTATTTATGGGGTGGGATGGATAGAATTATGAGTTTCTGGGGAATAGCATGCGGATAATAGTGTTTAACGCACCAAAATACACATGATACGGTAAATCCCTTATGCGTTTCCCAATTTACATTTCGGTAGTGTTGACCTGCCGAAATTTAAGTAAGGTTGAGGTATTCATGCATCCAATAATCATTGGATACGTTAAATATCTACCAAATTATAATTCAATCCTGTGCGTAAACAGGGGTTTTTGTACGGGACGAAATACACTGACTGACTCGTAATCATGCACAGTTTTATTTTGAACAGATGTATCTTTACACTTTACTAAATTGGAGAAAGGTTTGGACTGTCCTGATGGAATCTGCAATGTCATCTTGGATTAGGATGCTCCAATAACTTCCAATGGACTGACTTAGGAAGGGTATTTTATAAGGCTTAGTTCTGCCTCTCTTTGAAAGTTCATGCCGTTCGTTCCACCTCATTTCACCTCCAAAAGGCCAGATTTGACATCCAGTGCACTGTGCAGCATTCTGAAACCCCTTTGCTGCCACAGATGCAGCACACTACCTGTAACCCATGGGAAACCACTCTGAGTCACCGCAAGTGAGGAAGTGGTGGTCAGCTTTGGAGGCAAGTAAGCTTCACAATTGCTGTTTTGCTACGCAATGATGTGAAGCGTGTAAGTGACTTCTTCCTCTTCTGAATTATATGACCCTAGGGGAGGTCTTGCTACTGTTTTCCTCAGGAATGTCACAATATATGCCCCCTCCAGGATTTCTGTTCTTATCCGGATGCCATCTGAAGAAATGGTGGATCAACACAAGGGCATGAACCAAAGATGGATCTTTCCAAGAATGCTCACTTGGAAGGTAGTTCATCTATTGAATCAATACCTGAAAACTACCTTAAAAGGTCTACACATTTCTTGATCTTCACTTTCAGACTGTCCTTGTACCATTAGTGGTGGTGGTTCATATGGAAACCCGTGCTAAGGATTGGTTACATATGGCTGGAAAAATAAAAATCTTCCAGGTATGAGGCAGTGTCAACCAAAGGGTGCAGGAGTAATTTAATGCATTATCACAAATAGACCACAAAATCATGGCCAAAATTCAACTGGTAAAGTATAAACTGGAAGACAATGAGAAAACAGCAAAACTGTCCTTCCAGGCAAAACATTAACAGAACATGATCTTGACTTATCAATATGGCTTTAGAATGATGTAAACTTTCTGAAACAAGCTGTCTATGATTTTCAGCTGAATCAAATATCCTGTGACTGTGGAAATCAAAGGAATAATTTAAGGAGAATATAGAAACACGTTTGCATGGAAGCCTTGCATAGAAACGAACAGAGACACAGTGTTCATTATATTGCTTCCATTGTTGTTAGAATATTCTGCAGTTGGCAAATATGCACCAAATCATATTGATGTGTGTTACAGTATAATCGTACATATTGCTCCAAATTCTGGTTAGTTCATTCTGTTTGCACATTAGATTAGGAATAAGACTGAGAAGACAAAACCCGTTCAACTACCAATACCTTAGACAAAGCCTTCCAAAACACAATAGATATTAAGTGACTTTATCAGAGATGATAGTATGAGGTTATCCATTAAATATTACTCAAGTAGCATTAGGCCATTTTTTCAGCAGCTGGGATCTTTTGCAAGTAGACAAATGAGACATTTTTTAAAAGGAATCTACTGTCACCAATATCACCCCGTTACTTCAGAAGGTGGAAGTTATATTTCAAGGTTCAGGAGCCACAATTAAAGCTTACTATATCCAAAATGGTTACAATGCAAAGATGAGACAAGCAAAAACATGTTCCTAGACATAAGATTAAACAGCTGGTCAACAGAAAGATTAAAAGACCTAATCCAATACAGTCTTAACTCCTCTACAACCAGATCAGGATTTCTGATCCATAATACATCTTCAAAACTTCCACGAGTAAATCCTTTGTGGGAATAAAGATCATTTGCTAAAATGCAGCTCTTTTGGATGAACCAGGTCAGTCAAAGTCAAAGTAAAAATGTAACTTTATTCGATTTAACATAGTAAATCATAAAAGCAAATACAAATACAAGGTTCATATAAAGACTCTAAAAACAATACATCTGAATTTATCAGGTGGAATGAAACCCCCCTGCTAAAAACCAAGATACATAATAGCATACTGCATAATCATCTAAAAACTGAAGGTACAATAAAGCAGGCTGCACTTGCTTAAAATTCCGTGGCAGAAGAAGAGGGCATTTAAACTTATGGTGCAGATTTGCAAATTTGGGGAAGATAAGAACAACGTGTAAAGTGTCTAGTGCAGCAGCAATTTCACCGGTGCAAATTACAGGTTCTAAAGGTTTGTGCCAACCAACTAAGAGTTGTGGGAACATGTCATAATGGAAATAAGTCAAAACGTGTCTATGCAAAACAGGCATATCTAGTATTAAATACGATTCAATTTTGCCAGGGGTTTTGACCATACCATAATTTCCGCACCGATTTTTAAACCAAGACAGTCCCTCCCTTTTTCTCTGCACAAAGGCATAAAATGCCTCCTTTACCCTTGAGACATCGGCTTTAGAGATTGATTACGGGCTAGTAAACAGCTTGGGTCTGCTGATGTCACAGAGGGTACCTTTAACATAATGGAACCAGGGAATCCGTAGGCAGTGATCCAGCCCCAGACAATCTGACACAATCGTTCTATTAAGTTCTAACTCCTTTTTTAACCATATGGATAACCACAAAATTACAGGGCGAACATGCATATAATCAGAGATAAACCATAGGATTTCAATTCATCATGCACGATCTCAGCAGGCACACATTGTGGTATCCTCAAACTTCTTAAAAATTTATTTTTGCCAACTTGGATGGGACAACAAGCCTTATAGCTCCAAATTTCTCAACCAAAAGCCACAGTCGGGACACATTTGGCTTTATAGAGATTCGCTACTGAGTTATCGTGAGGGCGGCCAAACCACTTCGAGAAGGCATCAATAGTATGTACAACTCTATTACAGGACTGCACGTGAGCATTTAAGAGAGGGTCCCAATTTAACTTGTGGTCAATCCTAATACCTAAATAGGTGAATTTATCTGTATTGCTAATAGGCTGACCCAGGATTGAAAGGGTTTGGTCTTAAAATTTTTGGGCCTCAACACAATTGTATACATTTTAGACAGGTTTATTTTAGGCCCAAGTTGCCCATAAAGTTGACAAAACAATCTATCAGACGTTACAAACCATTAGCTGTACGCACTATGAGAACAGTATAATCAGCGTACAGTAAAACTGGGACCAACCTTTTTCCAACCCTACACTGGACCACCAAAAATGAGTCTAACTGATTAAGGTACAAAATAAAAAGCATAGGTGCTAAAATACAGCCCTGTTGGACTCTGCCCCCAAACTGAAAGTGCGTGGTGCATTCACCTTTTGAGCCAAATCTCACAGAGGCTTCCAACCCTACATGCAAGTCAAACAAAAAAGAAACAAGGGCTCCATCTAGACCCATAGCCATCAGCACAGCCCATAATTTCATTCTGTCAACTGAGTCGAAGGCTGTGCTGAGGTCCATGAAAGCATGATGGATTGACTCCTTCTTCACTAGGGTGTACTTAGCGATCAGGAGGTAAAGGTTGGGGTTCTGTTCTATCGTCCCTCTTCCTAGCCTAAAACCATACTGGATGTGAGATATTAACCTTCTCTTTTTCTGCCAAGTCCATCAAACATTTCAGCAATACCCTGCCTATAATCTTCACTTCAGCAACTATTAAGGAAATAGGCTGCGAACAGGTTGGATTTACTCGGTTCCCTTTTTTAAAAACAGGGACGATTAACCAACTTTTTCCATGAAGGAGGGATATGCCCTCTTGCAGCGACATTTAGATGTTGTGTAATTAAGGGGGCCCAAAGATCTATACATGTCTTAAAAAGGTCCCTAGGGACACCGTGAGGGCCAGGGGCTTTAATAAAAGGAAGGGCCGCTATGGCTCCTACAACTTCAGCCACTTCCAATATTAGCTCAACCCCTCTAGAAGGTGCCATTGAATCAGAGAGAGAGGGCCTTGCCCTTGAATAAATGGATTTAAAATGGATTACCCAGTCCTGTGCTCGGGTAGATTGGACCACGTCTGGTGCTGCTGATAAAAAGAGGCTGGTTCCCAATTTTCAAAAAAGCAGAATTGTTTCCATCCTCACAGGCGGACACTAGCTGTTCCCATGTCTCTAGTTTCAGAGCTTTCTTTCTGTTCCTGCAGGCCACCTTGTAACTTCTTCTAAACTCCAATACTACTACCTTGTCTCTTGGTTTATGTTGCGAGGCCTTCATCAAATCTTTGTGGGCTAAGGAACAATTTTTGTCAAACCATTTAGGAGCAGCGCTACCCGCCCTATTCTCATTTCTTGTGAGGGCAGTCTGCACTTCACTAAAAATATTGGAAAATGAGGCTAAAAAGGCAAGGTCAAGCGAAACTACCTATAAAAAAACATCAAAATCTCTACTGCATGTCCCAATCAAATCCCTGGCCATTCTTTAGATGAACATCTTCTGAATTCTTTGGATCCATTGGTTCTTGTGAAGTCTTAACACTTCCTAGAAAAGACTGAACTATACCAACAACATACTAATGGAGAACTACAGATTGTTCATAAGTGGGTGATGACTCTGACTAACGACGAGACAAGGCTTTCACCAGTACATACTTTGAACCAGGAATATAAGTGATGATAGAAACATGCAATGCCCATTGAGTCTAACAGCTCTTCCTACTTTGAAAATTCCTCAGACTTTGCAAATTCTGATGGTTAATTAGGATTTTACAGAGTTCTTTAAGGCTCATCAAATATGTCTTCATTCAGTCCACCCCGCTTCATAGCCAAAAGCTCTCTTTCAAGCACAGAATAATTACACTCTGAATCTAACTGAATATGGGACACATAAAGTACAGGATATTCCTTTCCATCGACTTCCTGTTTTTGTAGTAAAACTGTTTCCACTGCTTTTTTGAAGGCATCTGTCTCCACAATGAACTTCCTTGAAGTTTCAGGATGATGCAGGGCAGGGCCTTTAACAAACATGTGTTTTAATGTATTGAAAGCTCTATCAGCCTGATTGTAACTACAAAAACATTATTCAAATTCTCCTTGTTTATGATGCAAATACTGTGCCCAGTAACCTGCACAAAATGTTTGATAAATTAATAATTAAAATGTATAAAGTCAATGAAAATTTGAGCCTCCTTAACACTTCTAGGGGAAGACCATTCCAAAATAGTAGATACCTTTATAGGATTCACAGGGAGAATTTAGGTACTTAATCTAAATTCAAGATTTTCTACACCATCTCTTCCAAAATCACCCTTCTGTAGTTCACAATATAAATGATGTTGCTGGAGTCTCAAAAGTAGCAGACTGACATGAAATTGATATCCCTTACAAGTATTTGAATACAACGAAATGTCATCCAAGAAAAGCAAGACAAACAATGTTAAGATATAAGAGAATACTGAATCCATGAAGCGCTGAAAAATGGTAGGAGCTCTGCTTCACCCAAACAGCATCACACAATATTCATAATGTCCAAATGGGGTGTCGGAGGCCATCTTCAACACATTGCCTTCTTTGATACATAGCAGGTGGTAGGCTCATCCGACCTCTAGCTTTGTAAAAACGTATGACCCATGAACTGATTCCAAATTGTCTTTTAAAGAGGCACATGATAGCTATTGTTGACTGTGATGTTGTTCAAACTCAATCCTTTATCATTTCTTGAAGGTGTTAAATCTTGAACCTTCTTTGGTACAAAAAACAAAGGTGCCCCAGCAGGTGATGAAGATGGAACAATCAACCAATTTTTTAGAGCCATCTGTAAATTGTGAAAAGCGCACTCCTGCGCCCTGGATAATACCCCTTTTGTCCACTTAAATTCAAAGAAGTACAGGTAGTCGGAGGTAAAGCAGAGCAGTTTAATCACGCTTGAGCAGGCATAAACCAACAGGGGAAAAACATGTGTGTGAAGGGAATGAACAACTGAAACAATTCTCCTTTCATATTTATGCTATATTACAAACAGGTCTGCGTGTGGACTCCACTCCCTCCCCTAGTCCATTGGAAATTCCCTTCCAGTTATACAAACAAAAAAAATAGCTAGAAAGAAAATGCACAGTTCAGCACGTACATGGAAAAACTTCTCAGACGTACAAAGTCAGGTAGATACAAAAATGGCTGTATTCATGTTCATATCATATAACCCTTTCCTCAAAATGAGCATTTGAAATGCCCTACTTTTTTTTCTAATAGAGACTACATGCATCCAAAAGGAGCAATGACATCAAATCCAGCTGAAATAGCGCAATCATAATCCCTATGAGAAGAAACTGAACAGGCTTTAGAGTTAGGGAAGAGTGGACACAGACTAGCCTCTTTATTCTTAGATATAGCATCTCCTTATTTAGCAGACAGTGTCCACTAACTGCCTGAGGCATAACAATGATCGCAACAAAGGTTTGATGACCAATTCACACAAGGATTATATCTTTTCAATCAAGGAAGTCTAAAAATGACCACGTAATAGGAATACACAGTATAGTCAAAAGATTCAGGGCCTGATTTAGATTTTGGCGGATGGGTTACTCCGTCACAACAGTGACGGATATCCTGTCCGGTGAAATATAAATCCCATAATATTCTATCGGAATTATATTTTGGTGGACGGGATATTTGTCACCGTTGTGACGGAGTAGCCCGTCCACCAAGATCTAATTCAGGCCCAAAATCCCAGTATGATCACTAAAACGTATGTGCCACAGAGAAGAAATGTCATGTACAGGGACTAAAATCAATGGAAACCCATCACCAGTTCTAATAATGTCAAGGTTTTTCTTACTTATTTTAGAAATATTTTTCCTTATGATGCAGTCTTGATCAATTAACATTACACAAGCACCACTATCCACCAAGGCAAAGGTGTTAACAATCTTTTGCTCTTCTGTTTCTATTACGATTATTAACAGGAACAAATGATTATTAGCATTATTCTTAGAAGACCCGATATGAGGGAGAAGCTTGAAAACTTCCAGAATTCTTCACAGGCTGTTTAGATCAAGTCTAGATCATGTGTCCGACATTGTCACAATAAAAGAACAACCGAACCAGCACTCCTTCTCACTCTCAGACCAGAGACCTCTTAATACTCCAAATTATCTAGGTTCTTCATGAGATAATGGGTCCACAGAAATCTCTGATTTACTAAGCAAAAAGACTATAGGGAATGGTGAGTGGCCAACTCAAAACTTCCTACTTTCCCTACGTCTTTCTTATTGTTAACATCCAATCAAGAGTGCCAAATCATTAAGTTCAATAAAAGAGATAGGACACTGTGATCAAACTAGCTCATCTTTAAAACACCTTTAAACCACAACAAAAGAATGTCATCTGAGTTAATTCAACCCAGGTAGTTTCTGAAGCTAGTTGGAGAAATTGAGTCACATATGTCTATACATAATTTCCTGCATGCTGAACATCACACAAGGCCATTCACACTAGGATATTCAAACATATGCTTGAAGGCTGACAAGAAGACATCATAGGACTCTACACAAGAATCTGAGTTGGTTACTAACAGGGTTTCCCAAGCTGATGTAGATCCAGTCAGGCAACTGATCAGGTTACTCTCTGTGATTTCATCTTATATTAACTGAGCTGCTTAAAAGACTAAATGCACTGTAGGAGTGTCAAAGAAATGTCATAATTGAACAGGATCACCAGAAACATGTGGAACACTAGGGGGTACTACTGAGATGTCTGTAGTCTGTAACACTAAGGATTGCTTTAGACCTGAATTCAAAAGGTGCCGTTGTTCTAACTCGTGTTCCAGATCCTCACCAGGATTCACAACAGTATCAAACCCACAGGGTTGGTGGCGCTAACACAACCTGTCAAGGACTGGATGCCGAGACTTGTGTCAAGGGCCCTGCTAGACTGCTTGAGCAAAGAGCAACTCCTCCCAGTAGCCACGGTGCCACCATTTGCTGAATAATATATGTCATAGCTGACAGGTGACTCATTCAGACGGCCACAGCTTGGAGGAAAAACCCACAAAGAGAAATAAACTTGCTTCAGTTATCTTACTAAATCTCGATTGAAGATGAAGAGAGCGATAGTAAAAGCAGCAAGGCACCAAACTCCTGCTGAACATCAGTAAGAAGAGAAAAGTCAAAGAGAACATGAAGAGCCAAGGGATGTTCCACAAGGAAAATGGTCCAACCAGCTAGAGACAAAAATGATGGACAAAAATATATAGCAAATGGATGGTGAGCGTGATAAAAATTGGGGAATTAAATATGCTGTGGTGCATTAGACCATTCCATGTGCTGCCTTTCTGTACACTTAAAAGAGGATCTGACATCACAAGAAAAAAAGTTGCAACATCTTGGATTGGGATACTCCAATAACTTCCAATAAACTGAGTACCATCTTGGAAAGGGCATTTTTTTTGTTTTTTTTTGTTCCTCATTCGCCTCAGACCGCAGTGAACAAAATAAGCCATCCGTACCTCAATATTGTGGAGAGGTAGGCAATTGGAAGGGGACCAGGAGGAAGCACCCCGCCTACCGGTACAAGACAGTCTTAGAATGGCACTGGCCACAAGATGGAACAAGGGGTGGTCACGCTCTCCTCCGGATCATGTTAAACCGGCTGACTGTTAATGTTGGCCTATAAACGAAGATGGAACTGGAAAAAGGGGGGGGGGCCAACACAGTCAAGAGAGTTGCCAAGAGGCATAATCATAGGAACCAGTTTTCTTCATAAGTGAAAAATCTAGTCCGTGATTTATAAATCCCTGACACTAAATTCCCCAAACTAAGCATTGGACCAGGTTGATAAATAACCCCAGAAAGCTGTCTTTTTTTTACTCTGGGTTCTGCACAAATCTGTCCTAGAAGTAGTAAATAGGGAAGATAACCACTCAGAATGTAAGGGAGGTGTAGTTTCTACCCATCTTTTACAAATTTCCCTCCTAGCCAACAGGATTGCATAGAAAAGAAACGACCTAGCGGGACCCGAGATTTCACTGGAAATACCAAAAACTATCAAGGAAAGAGTGAGTTGAAAAGGAAGTCCCAAAATGTCAGTGATGGTTTTGCTAACTTTTTCCCAAAATTCTGCTATCGGAGGGCATTCCTTAAACATGTGGATATCAGAGGCACATTCTAATTCACACTTTTTACAGGATGCTGGGATCCCCTTTGACATTTTGGTCAATCTTAGCGGAGATAAATAGGCCCTATGAACCGTGAACAGGTGGTTCCTCTTTAACCAGGCTGGTTTTACAGTAGCAAACAAGGTGTTAAAAGATGTCTGCCACAAGCATTCCCACTGTTCATTAGGCAAGAGAGCCCCCCATAGTTCATCAGGCAGCTTAAAATCTCCGTCAATAGCCTCCTCAATGGCCCAATAGAGGAAAGAGACTTCCTTCTTTCCCGATGGTCTGACCACTAGCTGTTCCTCAAGGGTGTTCCCTATACCTATAGGTTTTTTTAGATTTTGAGACCAGCTCTGCAATTGGATATATTTGAACTTAGACATGCCCGCTTCTAACTTATTATATAATGGCTGCCATGGTAGAAGTGAGCCGTCAAGAGCAAGGTCCCCCCACACCTTGAGCCCCGCTGCTCTAAGTTGTAGGGCCAACCTGTCTTTCAGACATTCTGGTGCACCTGGAGAGTCCCACAAAGGAGCCTGACTCGAATAGTAGTTAAGACCAGTGCACTGTTTAATACTGGCCCATATCCGAGCCATCCCTAGCAGGACTTTTAATCTAATCTTTTTGAAGAACTTCTGTTCTCCAAATTTGAACAGGAATCCCTCCTGAGAAAGACCCGCACCCTTTAACATTGCAGAAAACATGGCCCCCACCCCTGTATGGTCAGGGGTTTTTAGAAGCATTCTTGAGTGTGATAGCTGAAAGGCCCATGCATAATATTGCAAATCGGGAAGTGCAAGGCCCCCCTTCTCCCTCCTACACCTCAGCTTCTTCCAGGCAATCCTCGTAGCCCTGTACGCCCAAACAAAAGAATTTATTGCCTGCTGAAGCTTGACTATGGCTGATTTTTCAAAGTGTAAAGGGATAGTATTAAATAAAAAGGTGATTTTTGGTAGGACTACCATCTTAACCAGATTAATCCTTCCCAAGACAGTCAGAGGGAGATGAACCCAGGATTTCATTTGTTTCTGACACTCCCTTGAGACTTTTGCCAAGTTAGTCCCTGAGATCTTTTCAATATACTGCACTATTCTCACCCCCAAGTATCTCATGTCACGCTTGGTCTGATACCGACACTCCGGCAGGTTCCAGGTCATGATCTCAGTTTTCTCTGCGTTAATCTCATAACCGGATACCCGCCCGAAGTTCTGTGCCAAGCTGATGACAAGGGGAAAAGTAGTCGCGAGATCGGCAGAGAAAATCAAAACGTCATTGGCATATAGGGCTACCTTCCTCTCCCAACCCTCATACTTGAATGGCACTATGCTAGATTCTTCTCTTAAATGCTGAGCAAAAGGCTCAATATATATAGATCGAAAAGAAGGGGGGAGAGGGGGCAGCCCTGCCTCGTGCCCCTTGTAATCTTAAACGGTTTAGTCAATTTACCATTGACCAGGAGTCTCGCCGAAGGGTCCTGATAAATGAGCTGAATAACTCTGCAAAACTTCTCGCCCAAATTAAATGTTCCCAAGGCTGTCGAGAGGTATACCCAATTAACCCTGTCGAAAGCCTTGGTGGCGTCCAAAGTCATGGCTGCAAGGGGAAGTGAGAAAGCGGTAGCTAAATCAATTGCGCCCACCAAGTCGTAGGTGAGGTCCACTAAATTCCTGCCTTAACAAAGCCCTTTTGATCGGGGTGGAGTATGCCTCCCGCTACTGAACCTAACCTATCCGCCAGGATCCTGGCAAAGATTTTATAGTCGGTGTTCAACAGCGAGATGGGTCTGTAGGACCCACAACTCGCTGGATTCTTACCTGGTTTCAAGATAATTGTAATAGTGGCTTCGCCCCATGAACCCGGGAGCCTTGTACCCACAGATAGAATCTCATTGAAGAGCAGCATCAGAGTGGGAATTATCACCTCCCCAAAGATCTATAAAGTTCTGCAGGGAGCCCATCGGGTCCTGCAGCTTTCCCTCTTTTACCAGCAAAGATGGCCCTTCTCCCCTCTTCCTGAGATATGTCCTGATCTAGGTCTTCCTGCTGGGACAAACTCAAAGAGTTATGCGTACTGCCCCGCAACCACTCCGTTGCTGTGGTTTTATCAACCATGCTATCCTCTCGATACAGCTCCTGAAAAAAAGCAAAAAAAGCATCCCCAATCTCTTCATCTGAAGACAGTACTTTAGCACTGTCTGGGCTGTCAATCTGTTTTATTAAATTTTGCGTCCTATCTGACTTGGCCTTCCACGCCAAGAGCTTACCTGCACCTTCTCCATACTCGAAATGAGCGAGCTTGCTGACCTCCCACCTCCTAGTAACCCTAGTCTGAATAATATTATTTATCTGTTCCTTTAGTTTACAGAGTTTCACCAAATTTTCCTGGTGCTTCTCGAGGTCGACCTCTCTATTTAAGCTCAACTCTAATGTCTTCATCTCTGCCTCCTT
The DNA here is from genome assembly GCA_963921515.1 of Calotriton arnoldi. Classification (NCBI taxonomy): domain Eukaryota; kingdom Metazoa; phylum Chordata; class Amphibia; order Caudata; family Salamandridae; genus Calotriton; species Calotriton arnoldi. The sequence continues at coordinate 2,831,513 of CAWUFW010000350.1, read as the reverse complement.
GTGGGCCACCTCCTCCTTGTCTATTCTTATAGGATACCCTGTTCTTGATCATACCCCTTAAGAAGGCCTTTAGAGAATCTCAGACCACCGAAATCCCAGCTGAGCCCAGATTCGTGTTAAAAAAATATTCGGTCTCCTGAGATAAATACTTCATCTCAGCTTCGTCAAGAAGTAAAGTCCGATCAAATGTCCAAACTCTAAGTTGTTCACCTTCTACCAGGGCCACATCCATCCAGACCCCTGAATGGTCGGACAGATGCGGAGTCAGATAACCAATATCCTTCACTTTACCTCTTAGATTGTGGCTGACCAGGATATAATCGATTCTCGATCTGTGGCCATATTTACTGTTATAATATGAGACCCCAGGCTGAATACCTGATCTATGCAGCCAAATGTCACTAAGACCAGTCTGTGTCATCATAGATTGGAGGTATATCCGAGACCTAGAAGGCTCCTTAGCTCTACTACTAGGTGACTTATCTAGTTTAGGGTCGAGAACGATGTTAAAGTCCCCGGCCATAATCACTGAGTCTGGATAATCCAAAAGATTTGAGAAGATAATCTTTAAAACGGAGGGGTCATCCTGGTTGGGACCATAATAGCCCACCAAAGTTAACAAAGTGCCTAATATGGTCAGCTTCACAATGACCCACCTGCCACTAGAGTCAACCATAGAGTCTAGGATGCGGGCATTTGCTTGTTTTTTAATTAAGATGGCGACGCCCCTAATATTAGCAGTCTGATTAGAGCAGATTATATGATCAGTCTGATTAGAGCAGATTATATGTTCCACCCACTTTACATTTTTAACCATCTCCATCATCTCCTCTTTCAAAAGATGGGTTTCCTGGAGGATAATGACCTGTGTGGGAGAATCTTTTATATACTGCAATATTTTGGCCCTTCTGGTTTTCACCCGCAGGCCATTAACGTTCCAGGACCTGAACTCTGAGGAAACCAATACCAGACCAATCGTGACAAGACTAGGCTAATTTGACCAAATGATAAGGTGAATGAGGAAATTTTTCTTTTTTTACCCCTATGGCCCCCACCCCGTGCTACCCACAACACCCCCATCCCTTCCTCCCAGACAATCCCTCCCTGGAGAACCCTTCCCCCATTTATCTGGACAGATGTAGTCCAGTTGTTGCATCCCGGGGCAGCCCGCCCTGTCCCTTTATAAACCTATACGGATACAAACACAAAAGGGGGCGAAAGGACCTGCCCTCGGCTACCCCTAACTAAGTGTCCCCATAAGTGCCTCAATGTGAATACATGTATATATATATATTGATTAGATATCTAAAACCTAATAGAGACCTCGCAAAAAAAAAAAAAAAATTAAAGGTGGAGAAATACAAGTGAAATGACACGAGGGGAACCCAAATAACCAGAGCCATCCCTAGAAAGTCCCAGATCCCAACTAAAGATGCCGTGTATAGCTACTCAACCATCCACTACCTTTACAACTTTCCAAGACTGTCTAGTAACTCATCTGCCTCTTGCACTGATCTTATATTATGCATTTTGTTATTGTGCATGATTTTTAGAGTAGCAGGATATTTGAGCTGGGCCACCGCACCAAGCTTTCTAAACTCGTCCATCTTCCTGCCCAACTCCCACTGCCTAGTCAGGGTGACATGAGAAAGGTCTGAACGGATTTCGTAGGAGAAGTCACCGGCTCTTAATGATTTCGTTTTTAGGGCCAAATTAAGAATTTTTTCCTTTAAGGAGTAGGTGAGGAAGTTCAGGAGAATCTTTCTAGGTTTTGTCCTGTCAGGATGCCTCCTAAAAGGGTCCCTATGAACCCTTTGAATGTCTTTTTCAAGTCCTCCTCCGATTCCTCAATCTGCATTGATTCTTTTAGGAGTGACACAATGAAGGACTTGAGATCTTCTCCTTCTTTCCCCTCCGGGACATTCAAAATGCGCAGGTTGTTTTTCCGAGAGTTATTCTCTAACGTCTCGAGCCTTTCCCGTAGAACCACCTCCTCCCTCTTGAGAGATGTTATGTCAGCTTTTGCTGCTCCCAGGTCATCTCTTAGATCTCCTACTGTGTTCTCCAAAACGAGTGTTCTTGAGTTTAGGAGGTCAATTTTCTTCTTGAGCAACTCACAGAACACCCTAATCTCCCCTTGATTGGCCTCGGAGACTGAGAACCCCTTCTTAATGTCTGCTGAGAGGGTGGAAAAAAGGGCTTCAAGAGAGGCCACTGAGGGTCCCCTACTTTCGCAATCTTCCGAGACTTTATCAACCCCTGTACTGCAGCTGGCTGCCGTGCCTTGACCAACCGAGGCTTCCCCACCTGCGAACTCCTTTCCTTTATCCAGAACAACTCCCGGGATTGCAAATAAGGATGATGACTTAGGGGGGGGGGCTACCAACAGCCTCCATTTCCTCCGAGTTAAACCTTAAATTCGACTGGCCAGCAGAACTCTTTCTAAGGGCCTCCCCTTTTTTCACAACATCTAGCACGAGGGGTTGCACTTTAAAGTACGACCGTAGAGAGGGGGTGATCCTGTCTTTCAAATCGAGCGGATTGCTTTTCACTCTACCTGCCTTTATACTCCTCCCTTTAACTTTGCAGGGCTGAAAAAATGAGCAACTACTTTCCGTAGGCACTGCTGGAGTAGTGCTAGCTTTCCCCTGACCCCGACCCTTCCCACTGTTCTTTGCCACAAGTTTCTCCTCAGGGGACAGCTTAGTGTTTCTCTCCTCAGTTTTTGACCTTGCCAGCCCCTGCGCCGTCCCTCCACGTTTTTTATCTCTTTTAATACTTTTGTTTTTGTTTTGAGGCACTGTACTTAACTGTACCCCAACTGCCTGGGTACCCTGTACCTGTACCGATTTTTGCTGCGGAAGAGATGGCAGGGCCTCGTTATGCCCAGGATGCTGCTGGTCGCCGGTCTCCTCTGTACAGACAGTCCTCTCCAGGATGTAGGAGGGTTGCCCAGTGCTGCCGCTGCCGGTTTTGACCCGGAGGAGCCCGCGAGCCGCTGCTCTGCGGCCCCTCCTAAGCTCCAGAGTGGCAATCTCCCAGCGCGACGCAGGAGCAGGGGCCGCAGAAACCAAGACTCCAAAACACATCCCTGGCGGGAGACGAGGACCGAGAGGAACACCAGGGAACTTTAAAAAAAAACAAGCATTGGCATAGCCAATAGGTCTCGCCTTTGGGGCCTTATAAGTGTTTAGCCAGAGCTATTGACTTTGCCAATGTCTTCAAGCTGTGCTGTAGAGAAGTGTGGCTGCTGTGCAGCATGCTGAAAAGTTATAATAAAAAGTGTCAGAAGCATTTTTGTTACTTTATATATGACCAAGAAGGCATTATGTAAAACTGAACGACCATATTAAAAAAGTATTTACAATAAAAAATTTCCTCAGTTTTCTTTTGTTCTTGCAATGCTGGCAACTTGTTTCTGCCTATTTCAATGGTTGTTTGTTAAAGCTTTTTTTTTGAGGGGGCATAAACAATCGGAGGGTGAAGGTTGGGAACTAGTACCTGTATTATAACACTAGCAGCGGCCAGCCGCTAGGGGAGAATCAACAGATGCCAGATTCCGAGAGCAGGCTGAGGTGGTGCTGAGTGATGCTGAGGTGGTAGTGGTGGTGACTGTTGCGGAGACGATGCTGAGGTGATGCTGAATGATACTCAGGTCTTGCTGAGTGATACTGCTGTGGTGCTGAGTGATGCTGTGGTTGCCCTGAGTGATGCTGTGGTGGCCCTGAGTGATGCTGTGGTGGCCCTGAGTGATGCTGTGGTGGCCCTGAGTGATGCTGTGGTGGCCCTGAGTGATGCTGTGGTGGCCTGTGGTGGCCCTGAGTGATGTTGTGGTGGCCCTGAGTGATGCTGTGGTGGCCCTGAGTGATGCTGTGGCGGCGCTGAGTGATGCTGTGGCGGCGCTGAGTGATGCTGTGGTGGCGCTGAGTGATGCTGTGGTGGCGCTGAGTGATGCTGTTGCGGCGCTGAGTGATGCTGTGGCGGCGCTGAGTGATGCTGTGGCGACGCTGAGTGATGCTGTGGCGGCGCTGAGTGATGCTGTGGCGGTGCTGAGTGATGCTGTGGCGGCACTGAGTGATGCTGTGGCGGCACTGAGTGATGCTGTGGCGGCGCTGAGTGATGCTGTGGTGGCGCTGAGTGATGCTGTGGTGGCGCTGAGCGATGCTGTGGTGGCGCTGAGCGATGCTGTGGTGGCGCTGAGCGATGCTGTGGCGGCGCTGAGCGATGCTGTCGCGGCGCTGAGCGATGCTGTGGCGGCGCTGAGCGATGCTGTGGTGGTGCTGAGCGATGCTGTGGTGGTGCTGAGCGATGCTGTGGTGGTGCTGAGTCATCCTGTGGTGGTGCTGAGTCATCCTGTGGTGGTGCTGAGTCATCCTGTGGTGGTGCTGAGTCATCCTGTGGTGTCACTGAGTGAAGCTATGGTGGTGCTGAGGGATGCTGTGGTGGCGCGGAGTGATGTTGTGGTGCTGCTGAGTAATGCTGTGGTGGCGCTGAGTGATGCTGTGGTGGCGCTGAGTGATGCTGTGGTGGCGCTGAGTGATGCTGTGGTGGCGCTAAGTGATGCTGTGGTTGTGCTGAGTAATGCTGTGGTTGTGCTGAGTAATGCTGTGGTTGCACTGAGTGATGCTGTGGTTGCACTGAGTGATGCTGTGATGGCGTTGAGTGATGCTGTAATGGCGTTGAGAGATGTTGTGTTGGTGCTGAGTGATGCTGTGCTGGCTCTGATTGATGCTGTGCTGGCTCTGATTGATGCTGTGGTTGCGCTGAGTGGTGCTGTGGTGATGCTGAGTGATGCTGTGGTGTTGCCGAGTGAGAGATAGAGTGAAGATATAATGCCCAATTAGAGAGGGTGGTGAGAGAGAAAGGGTGTACATAGAATAAAGAGTGGAGCGGGATAGAGAGAGAGAAAGAAGGGGAGAGAGAGTGAATGAAGGAGTTTGAAAGAGAAACAGATAAAGGGGTGAGAGAATGAAAGGCTAAAAAAGATAGAGAGGGGAGAGTTAATTAAGTAGAGAGAGAATTAGAGAGGGAGAGAGAGAGAAGGAGAGAGACAATAAGAGTGGGGGGTGTGGAGTTTAAATAGAGTGAAGAAGTGACGCGGAAAAAGTAACCTTAAATATAGCTTTGTGCTTTGCGCGAATAAATATTTTAAAAAAAACCAGAGTGAGACAAAAATACTGGTAATTAGGCTGTGACTCCCAATATAAAACAAATAGCGATATAAGGTGAAATCAACCCACCGAAGCAATATTTCTAACTAGACAAAAAAAAGCTTGCATTTCAATGCTAATCGCTGTTGTTTTTCATGTGACTGTAGTCCAGGGCCGTCAGTTGGTAATGTGAGCTGCTGCTGCGATTGAAACATCAGAGTCCAGAGAGTTAATGAGCCATGACGAGGAAATGAGGAAGAGATAGGAAACCCAGATGGCAGCTGCGCGCGTGCACGCTATCGTGAACGCAAGCTGGTCGCCAGCCGAAAGCCAGTGGGTTTGCACTTCCAAAACCCGCTTACTAAAACTCTCGGCCAGACCAGCACAAGCGCTGGTGCAGGCCGAGACCTAAAAAGGTAAAAGGAAGAAAAGCGCTTTTACCAGGAAACTTCAGGGCAGGTTTACGAAGGGGAGACGCCGAGTAGCGAGTCCTAGAATCGTCTCATTAGGGACAGACGCAGCCGCCATGTTCTCCTCGCTCCCCTGGAAAGGGCATTTTATTAGGCTTAATTCTGCCCCTTTTTGAAAATTCATTGTATTCCTTCCATTTCGGAGAAGCACTTTGAAATCCAGTACCCCATTGAGCATTCTGAAACTCTGCAGCCACCCACGTTGTGCGATGTCTGCAACCCACAAAAAACACAATCAGGTGACAAAAAACTATAAAGAAGTGGAGCAGATGTAGTGGCAAGGGAGCTCCGCCATCTTATGGGACGTGGCCTTCTGCAAGGCAGTGAAATGAAGCACATATGAGATATTGTCCTCTTCTGAATCTACATGACCTTAAGTGAGTTCTTGGAACTGTCTTCCTCATGAATGTGGCAGCTGCCTGCTTTCAGTAGCTTTGTTTAATATCTACACCATCCAATTATTATAATTCAAGAACTTTGAAGTCAGTATAATGACAGTCAGCAGAGACGTTTTAAGGCATGGGCAAAGTGAGCTCTGGCCCAGGGCCCCAGCCTTTCAGGGGGCCCCTGATAGATCCAGCTCTGTTCTCCACACAATCCTGCCCTAATGACCTTGAATGATTTGTAAACAGAGATTATTTTAATACAATTTTCTTTTAATTTAGTTTTAATACAGATACTGTGTGGGAGTCTATGACAGACATTTTGCAGAGAAATGTGTTTATGTCTTTCAAAAGCTTGCAATATTTATTTTAAAAAAAGTTCCTTTTAGATCAAAATAGGACCTCACATATGTGAAATGGCAGTGAATCATAGAGATTATGTGCAATAATATTAGTGAGCTACTGCTACATTACAATATTGACAACACACATCACTATCCCGGAATTTTAGATGGAAACACATTTAGATTTTGGACCAGTCTGCCTGTGCAGTGTCAGTGACCTTGCGAAAGAGGTCATAAGAAAGCTGAAATGGGATCATAAATTCAAAGCTGTTCTGAAAAGGGGGCCCCCCAAATGATGTTTGGCCCAGGGCCCCTAAATCCTTAAGATGTCCCTGACACTCAGGTGTACATTCGGATCCGGTAACCAATGATTTCAGGACAATTCATGTCCTTCAGGAATATCAGTCCACCATGGGAACAGCACCTGGTCCTGGAGTTGAGACCCCCCTCTGATACCCTGGTAGTACTGATAATCATGATGTAAAATCCAAAACATAGGGTCTTGCAGTCCTCTTGTGCAATAGAGAGAATCTCTGATATATCTTTCCGTGATACTCTATATAGATGCCCAGCTGTGATGCAGGTTGGTTTATTTGCTTTATATTTCACATCATCAGTGTTATTTAAATTACCATTTCATATTGTGAAAAAGTACTCTTCTTATACCATATTCTGTTCAACGCATGATTGGGTAAAATTGATGGACTGCCATACAACCCAATGAACTGAAGCCCCTTCCCGTGGTACATTAGCACTGACCCTTCACCTCACTACCGGAAGAGCTCAGTACCTTCAAACTCATGCTCCTGTGGACACCAATGCATCACTGCATCACGGCCTGAAGGTCCCAGCGATGACATTCAGAGTCATAAGTATTCAGAATGAGATCATAACTAAAAGGCGTGAAAGATATGCCTGGTGCCAGGGACTGGCGGCAGCCGCTAGATTTGCATACAATCGCGGCGCTGGCCTTTAAACACAGCGCAGATTATTTACCAGCCCCTTGCGCCACCCGTACGTCACTTTTCCCATGTTAAAAATTACGCAAAAGTGGCGCAAGGCAAGGGGCTTGTAAATCTGCCCCAGCATTTTCTTTTCAACTTCACCCACCGACTCTGGGTCATTTTACTGTGTTGACTGGTGTGCGCTTGACACCTTTATTGTAAAATACCTATCGGAAAGTCTCCTCTGGGAACATGACGCTTTTCCTCGCAATAAGACTTTCATTTTCTGATAAGCAGCAGGCAAGTACTTTTCATGCATTTCAAATGGTTTTCTCTCACTCATTCTGTTCTGCTGCGGAGCACTGTCTCCGATGGCAGCGTTTAGAAGTCGCCTCAAACTCCGATTGCTTTTGCTAATCTTAGTGTAATGTAGAGTGTTTATTCCTGCAAGTGGGGAGAGACGTGGACACCAAGCACAAAGGAAAGCCGTTAACATCTGGTTAGTATGTCCTGCATGTGGGAACTTCCTTTGTCTACAAATCATATTCACCCTTATATCATATCATATCAATCTTTGTATGGGGTAATTTTCTGTTAACATCTCATCTTCAGCGCCAGTGGCGGCTGCCATGCACCAAGGATGGGGAGGCGGGAGGATGCAAAAAAAAAACATAATAATAATAAAACACACTTCACTTGAGACGCAATGTCCTTCTCCACCAGTTGTCTCTCATCCACGGGACCCAACGCACTCCCCTAACCAATCCTAGCACTGCTCTCACCAGAATGAGAGCGGTGCCAGGATTAGTTGGAGCGGCCTCACTCAGCGCTCTCAGGAGCACTGGAGGCCTGTGCTTTCTCTAACCCAGCTAAGACAGCTAGGTTAGAGAAGTTTAAAATGTGCATGTCTGGCTGGCCGTCGCTAGACGACTGGCCAAAGAGACATGCACATTTTAAAGCGCACAGCTCATTGCTGCCACTCGGCAGCACTGGCCCCGCCCCATCTTGTCACTGTTCAGGACTGGTGCATTGTTGAAAAATAAAATGGTAATAAATAAACTTTATTACCATTTTATTTTTCAGCTCTGGCATGGGGCTTTTCCAAGTGGGATGACACTTCTCCGCTCAAACGGAGGATCCGCCCCCGTTCATGACCGGGACAGTGTTTGAGTAGCCGCGCACTTTGCAAGCCCGCTCATTCATTCATTCATTCAGTACTTTTGTATACTCATAATGTGAACATTATATTAGATAAAAGTGCTAGAAATGTGGCTTACTACTCTGTGCAACTGTATTACTGAGTGCTGGCTCCAGTGTCTCCGATTCACTGGTTTTATTATAAAATTTACATTTAGGAGCTTTAAGATCCGTAAAATGGATCATCGCCTTGTAAAACACTCATGAAAACACTATCCCACTGAAGAAGCGCTATTGCCCAAGTGCAGTGGTTACAAGGTGTGAAAATAAAGAAAAGAGTGCAAAGAGAATTACAAAGAGCAGAACATCCATGCTTACTTAAAGAACTGACAATTGTTTAAATTACCTTCCATTATAGCAGTCCTAAAGTGTCAGACCCGCAGCGAGGCTTTGTCGAATTCTGCGTTTCAGATAAATCAAAAGTATGTAAGAATCGGCATTAAATGCCAATGTAGCACTTCCATCCGAGAAGGAATAGAAAACCTTTCTAGTTTTAATACACATCACAAGAAAATATGATATTTATTAACAAAAGGAAAAGGTACTATTGGTGTTAACTTACTTTAATCCAAAGACATAGTTTAACACACACAGATGAAGATGAATAATTAAAAATAATGATAAAGAATAGAAAGAGAGAGCATTTTGGCACATTAAAGAATTGGCCCACCAGCACTGGCATTGAAGTGCAATTCTTTGTAGAAGGATATAAAAATGTGTTTAGGAAAAAACTCCTCAAGGTACAAAAGAACCAATGGTTGAAGTGGGCTGTACCATTGGCCCATACTTCATGCTGTGGTGACGGAAGCAAAATCTGAATGACAGCTGAAAAGACAAATGAATGAAGAAAAGTGACCCAAAGTTCTATGTAACGATATGTGCATGCATTTTTTTAATGTATTTTTTATTACATGAGGCTGGTGAGACATTCTAAAGCTTTCTCTAGGCGAGACCTAGAAATTTATACTTTTTAACATTAGTTTTGCGAGTGGTCTGTCATATAATTCCAGCCTGAATTAAAATCACATGTAACATCACTGATAACCAACTAGATCAGGATCTCTTGGGTTCACCTCCCTGCATGAGGGTCAATATAGAGGGGTGGCGTGGCGGAGAAGGCCAAGATGACGGATGCAGACTGATTGAGCTCCGTGCTGTGATCCCGCCATTCAGTTAATGATCCTCGGGTGGGTGGCCATCGGGACCCCAAGTTATTCACTGCTTTTGGGTGCACTGCTGCGGAGCCAACTGGACTGACATTGTGAGCCCCCTGGGGCCCCGGAGAGAGACATTGGTATCGGCATTCTACTTTGAGTGCTGCGCTGCGGCGTACCCATACGGTGGGGCGCAGCTACTAGGCAGTGCCTTCGGGCGTCGACTGCTAGCCTGGCGGCTGTGAGCCAAGGACTCATGGGGCTCACGCTGCCCCTCCTGCTTATGCTTACATCCCAGGATCATCCGCCTGGACTCACATTGTGAGCCGACCGGGCCCCGGGGAGAGGCATTGGTAATGATGTAGCGCAAAATTCATTTTTATTTGTAGGGGTGCATTATAATCACGAGTAGTCCACACCCACATATATAATCCTTTGTCGTATTAACCTGGGACAGTGGAACGTGAACTGTAATAACATGAACTGTGGTGTATTAGGGATATTTTGTATAAACATGAAGAAATTAACATTGAAACTGGATGTGTTTAGCTGAAAACATGAACGTGTAGAATTCGTACTTGCTGCTGACAATTAATTATGTATATTGATATGCTTATGTAACGTGTTAATTTAGAAGTGCTCAGTAAAAATTTTCATGTTATATGTAATTTCATGAGACCTATGTGCTATTCTCTTATGTTGGCCGATTTCTGTAGGCCTGAAATGCATTTTCCGTGGGAGCTCTTGCATTAGATTTAATAGTCGAATTTCGTGTGCACACTGGATGTGTTCTTTCTCACGTATCTGTTGCAGGTGGAGAATTCATCTTTGTTAGCCAGAATAATGTCTTTGTTTTAGGAGTTAGGCTTAGGGAGAAGAGGATACATTGAGCGTTGATAGTGATAATGGAGAACTGTTGTACTTTCTCATCGGAGCAAGCCTGGGAATCAAGGTCAATTTGCTGAGGCCTGGGAGCACGTCTAATGGAAAATCACCTACGAGGAGGTGGCTTGACTGGATGGGGTGATACTGCATTGCATCATGGGATACTACCTGTGGTATTGATGTATCGAAGTTAGGGTAAGTATCTCAGGGACTTCTGCCTTGCCTTGGGAGAGAGAGCATTTTGAATGAGGTCTGTAGCTTCATGCTACTTGACCCATCTAATGTGAAGAGACTTCTTAGGAAGGCTTCACACGCTGACACCTTAATGGATCTTGCCTTGGGAAATGCTATGTAGGGATGTCACGCTAGTGGTAGTGTAGGGACAGAGTAATGCTTTATACCCACAAACTTCCAATGAAGGGGAATCTCGATGTCTGCACTGTTATTTTCTGTATTCTGATTCTCGAACTGATCATCCCGTGCATACTGCACCGCCTTAACGTAATTTGTAGATTTGGCTTTGTATTAGTTCCGATGTATTTATACACCCTCACCTTGAGATGTCTGTACGTCCAGCTGTTTTTGGCTTTGTAATAAATTAACTAAACTTAACTGGAAGTCTGTGATTCTTAGGAGTCATTGTATATTGGGATTGAATTGTTTGATTGGCTAACGATTTCTCTCCCCTCCACGCTTTTATGCTGATAAAAAGTCCCATCGACCTGGGGTTCCAGAGCAGATCTAGAACATGGAACCCGGCTCCTTCAGTTGGTAGCAGAGGATGGTTTTCACAAGAAGCGGGGGGAGAGTCTAGAATAATCTAGAAAAGACCTAGGGCCAGATGTATCAAGCATTTTTGCGTTCGCAAATGGGCAAAATTGCTTTTCCGATGCAGCAAACCTAATTTTGCGATTCGGTATCCTGTTACCAAATCGCAAAATGGGTTTGCGATTCGGTATTAGGCAGGGGCTTGTTTAGGGCGTCACTTCCTAATACCGAATTGCATCGGTATGTATAAATGTTTTGTGACCGCAATTGCGGTCGCCAAACATTTGCATTTTACCACCTACTTCAAGTAGGTGGTAACCCATTCGCAAATGGGAAGGGGTCCCCAAGGGACCCCTTCCCCTTTGTGAATGTTTGTAAAACCATTTTTAAGAGCAGGTAGTGGTCCCACGGACCACTGCCTGCTCTCAAGAAATGAAATGAAAACTTTTAATTTTTCGTTTTGTAAAGCATCTCATTTTCCTTTAAGGAAAACGGGCTGCTTTACAAAAAAAAGATTGCTTTATTGAAAAGCAATCACAGACATGATGGTCTGCTGATCTCAGCAGGCCACCATCCCCGTGATTTTTGCGATTCCTAGGGGGTCGCAAATTGCGACCTACCTCATTAATATTCATGAGGTAGGTAATTTGCGACCCCCTAGGAATCGTAAAAGGTGTACTATACACCTTCATACATTGCATTTTGCGATTCCCTAATTGCGATTCCTTGTTGAGTGATTGAATCCTATTGATCTTTTAGAAAGGCAGACAATCACGGAGTTGTGATCGTGTGAGTGAACGACGAGGGAGAGATTGTGAAGGAGGGTGAACCGCTGCGAGGAGGAAAAAGGTGATGTCAGAGTGTGCCGCGCTGCGATAGGTTGGTTGGTGTAATGCCGCATTGGGATTGGTTGGTACTCAACAGGAAGTTGTAACTGAGAAAATCTTGTTTATCGGAGGAAAATGTTTATTTAACCATGCAATGTTTTAGGGTATTGCATTATCTGTTCAGAAGAGATCAGGGAGTAGTTACTCGAGTGGGTGAGGAAGCACCACCTGAGGATACTCCAGCACACTATATGGCAACAAATGTAGGACTCCATACTATAGTTTGGCTTCAGAATTGGCATAAAATCACTGAAAAAGAGGGCGATTTGGCATGTCCACGATATGGCTCATTCAGACTGGAGGTATTGTATCAATTGAGGGGAGTGATGTCTGTTGGAATAAAAATTATGTTTCCCCATTGTTTTACATAAGTTAGCATTTGCAGCACCATTTTGTGTATAGGCGCCATTTTCTATTGTGATCAAAACTCATTTTTTTGCTATTTCCGAGAAACGGCCTTCTCTAGGTTATGTTTCTTCGGAGTTGGGTTCTGCCACACTAATGAATGCACTGTTCTTATTAGTGCATACCTTTCTTCTTAGATGTAAGCCTTCTTCCACTTGTCTAGTGGCGGGCACAGGCAGAGTAATCTTGAAAGATAGATAATGTGTGCCCGGCCTCAGAATCGAAACTTACTCCTTTATAATTTACTGTCCAACTGCATCTCTCTGGAAAATTCCATTGTAGGCGTGCCCTCATTGTGTCTGAAATGTACATAATGTATCGTTATGCTTGTTGATGTCAGTCCCTCTGCAGCACTCCTTAGCGACTGGGCAGATAGGGCTCCACTCTGAGCGTACTCTGAATAAACAGATATTGGTTTGTATTCTCTACTGTCTGACGGACTCTTCATTTATATGGAAGGCTGAGAGGCGGTCGTGAGTGACCCGAGTGACCCTAATCGGGCCACTTCCTTCAGTTGGCGCCCAAACAGGGACTCCTTCGGGTGAGTGGCCCTTCCCCTTCTGCGGACGGGGGGGGAGGTCGAGGCCATTGTCGGGTCGGACAGACGGATCAGGGATCCCTGCATAAAGAGTTCCTGATACTCGCAGCTGCCCCTCCTTCTGTCCTGCCAGATGGTGCCTCGCCGAGTGGTCATCCTTACTGGAGTCCTGAACGGCGAAACCCTTGGATCTGACCGTTTGGTCTGAAGAGTCGGCAGTGGAGAATAGATTTATTTGACCTGCATATATCAGGTGAGTTTGTTTTAATTCTTTGTGGATACGGTACCATTTTTGGTTTGTATTTGGTACCGTCTAAGGACCGTCTTTGGGATAAAAGCAATTGCAATTGCTGGGCATAAATAGTGAACTTGGTTTTTTTTGAGAATGCCTAGTTTCAGTAAATTATTTTTCTTGTGCTGTCGCTGTTGACTACTGATGCTCGATTGGAAGAAAGTCAGCCGGCGCCTCCAGAAGGCACTCCGAATTTTGATATGCATGTATACCATGGTCTTGGCCCTATTATGTTTAGTACATTATGGCACAAATATACGAGGGGCAATGCCGAATTGCAGTGGCCGTTGACGGGCACTTTCGATGAACAAAAGTTTGAGTATTTACAGGAACAGTTGTTTAAGAAGCGAAGTAGGCAGTCTATGTTTGATTCCCTCAGAACATGGCAGAAAGCAGCTAGACAAAAGCGGTTGAAGGCAGAAAAAGAGGCCCACAAAGGAAGAATGCAGACGTTGACCCAGAAGGCTGTAGCATATGATAGGGAGAAACAGGAGAAGGGTGTTGAATGTGAAGATAGAAGGTTTCGATTACACATTTATAAATCGTATGTGGTTCAGGAAGATGATGCTTTTTTTGAAGAATTATTAGATACCCAACCCCTGCATCCATATGCCCTGCAAAGAATATATCCCATTGTTTCGATACCCTCGCAGTCGCCTGTTACTATTGCTTCCACTGTCTCTGCATCTACTACTGTTGTTTCGACAGCTCTGGCTTTGGCTCCTCCTCCTCCTTATTTGCCGTCTGTGGCAACTGTGACTGTTAGTACTCCCGCCGTACCTATTGTCTCAGCTACCCTTCCGCCAGCTCTTTCCCCACAACACAGCCCCCCAGCGACGATAGTGCCTGTTGCTTCTGTTGCGTCTCCCACTGTGGTTTTTCATCCTCCGACATTAGTAAGTAGTGGGACACCGGTGCGTGAATTTGAGGACAGGGATTGGACGAAATTTAAGGAGCGCATGGGACCGTTAGTGAGATCTGATGTGGGGGATGAAGAAAAGAGGGTAATAGCTAATCAGGCTGCACAGTGGGCCCATAATCCTATTTATAGTGTAGAGGATGTCTGGGCGACTATGAAAGATTTTGAGCCCTTTATACAACAACATGCCCTTAAACACATGTCTGCTACTTTGATTGGTCTTTGGCAACAGCACTTTGAAGCGGAAGCACCTCAAATTTTATATGATATAAGAGATCGAGTGTATATTAGTGAATTGGGGCCAGAACAGGTTTTTGCTAATGTTACGACAATAGTTGCATATTGGGGAAGACTACATGAGAAAAGTCCCAGGTCAGTATCTCAGTTTCCGATGAGAGAGGTGCATCCCATATATCACCCCGAGATAAAGGAATTGACAGATGGTCGTGGTAATGTTACTCGAGCATCAGTGGCGGCCAGGTTCCAGGAGCAGTGGGTTTATACTCCGTGGAAAAGAAGTGAGGTTTTATCTCTTAAAACTCATTTACCAGATCCTAGGAAGAATCCCACTGCTTATTATAAAGAACTGACTGAAGCTGCTTCTTCCACGTGATGACACTTGCTGATATTGAAATGTTCTTTGGTCTTCTTGTTCCGGTCGATATTTGGAGGCAGGTTCATACTCAAGATCATGTTCCGGTGTTGGGTGGTACTTGGGATCAAAGTAAGGCATGGGATCCAGAAAGGAAGCCTGGTGATAAGCCTCGAGCGGAAATTTTATAGTTGCCAGGTCGCATAATAACGTGTATGCATTCTCTTATTCCGCCAAGAAAGGTGGATTGGGATAAATTGTCAGCTTGTCGACAGAAGAAAGATGAGAGTGTGTCTGATTTTTTCACTTGATTTGAAGGTACATTTTTGGATTATAGTGGACAGGATTTATCAGTTGAGGGAGGTGTTCGGTTGTTTGTCAATAGATTTGTTTCTAACTTGCTTCCTGAAATTGCGACTCGATTGCAAGCTTCTGAGAGTACCTGGTCCACCTCTTCTCCCTCTGTTATTTTGAATATGGTACAAAATTATGAGCATAGGGATAATGAGGAAAAGGAAAGGACAGAGAAGAGACATAAGGATTTAAAGACGAAGGTGTTGTTACAGAAGGCTTTTAGAGGGAACAGGAGAGGATGTGGTGGTCCTGCTCGACAGCTTCCATGAACTAGTAGGCAGCCAACAACTATGCCTTTGGGTCCGAATCAGTGTGCGTATTGTAAAGAGGAGGGACATTCGCTACGCGAATGTCCTGTGCTTTTGCAGAAGGTAGCGGTCCCGAGAGGACGAGCTTCTCGTGGACGGGGTTGTGGAACAGGAGGGGCTGATAGGGCTCAGAATGCTGTAGCCTCACAGGGTCGTTCTGATAATAATTACTTTGCTGACCCTCGTGATGGACAGTATTACCATGATGATTGTGACATGGAGGAAGTGACAGGAATGTCTTACAGTTAGGACAGCAGGGACAGAGTGAGGGACCAGTTCCGATACCTGTAGACCAGCATGGTCCTTATGTTACAGCAGAACTGCAAGGTTCAACTAAGGAATTTTTAGTCGACACAGGTGCGACAAAAAGTTCTGTTTCTCGAAATATTGTCTCTGGGGCGGCTCTGTCTAGCCATAATAATGTGTCGGTTTGTTTTTCTGGTGTACCGGTTGTGAGCCCCATTTCAAAACCTCTTGCGTTGACTATTGGTCCTTTCACTGTGGATTCGCCATTCTTGTGGACATCTAATTGTGGCAAAAATTTGATGGGTTTGGATTTGTTGAAGAAACTATTTATTGTTCTCCGGCGGGTGTCTATATAATGATGGGTCCAGATGTAGCGCGCTAAACAGTGCTTGTCCAAAGATGCACCCCTTTCTGTTGAATTTAAAGATGTGCCACCCACTCTGTGGGCGACAGGCGACACAGATGTGGGATTGTTGCAGATATCGCCGGTTTCGATACAGGCTAAGGATGGTGCTATTTTGTCCCGTATCCCTCAGTATAAAATACCGCAGGCAGGAGAGCGGGCCTTATTGCAAATTATACAGGATTTGATTAAGAAGGGAGTGGTGGAGGAGACAACTGCTAATATTTGCAATAGCCCTATTCTTCCAATTCTTAAAAGGACGCCCTCCGGTTCCCCTGATGACCATGAAGATGTTTATCGTTTCGTGATTTACTTGCGCGAGGGTAATAAAATAGTGGTCCCTCAGTTCTCAGTGGTCCCAGACATTACTACTCTTTTGACAATGATTCCCTCTACAGCTACATTTTTCTCCGTCATTGATCTGAAAAATGCTTTCTTTAGTATTCCTATTCATCCGGATAGTAGATATTTGTTCGGGTTTACACTAGCTGGTCGGAGTTTTAGGTTCTGTCGAGCTCCTCAAGGCTATACTGAAAGTCCCAAGTATTTATAGTCAAGCTTTAAAAAGTCAGTTGGATTCCCTATCGCTTCCCTCAGGTAATGTATTGGTGCAGTATGTTGATGACTTACTCATTGCTTCTGACACAGAACAAGGTTGCAAAGACAGTACAGTTAAATTGTTGTTGCATTTGGCCCGTCACGGACATAAGTTGTCTCTTTCTAAATTTCAATATTGTCGACAGGAGGTCACCTATTTAGGTCAGCTACTGTCAAAGGAGGGCAGGAGATTGACTCCTGAGCGCATCAGTACCATTGTTAAGATGCCCGTTCAGCAAACCCAGAAAGATGTGCGCGCTTTTATAGGTATCACTTCCTATTGCCGGCAATGGATACCTAACTACTCTTTACTAATTAAACCTTTGCTTGCTCTAACCACTAAAGATGTGCATGAGCCCCTGCCTTGGACACCCGACTGTCAGCAGTCTTTTGAGCAATTGAAAACTGCGCTTTGCTAGGCATCGGTACTTGGCACTCCTGATTATAAAAAATCGTTTGTGTTGTACATCCATGAGATGGCTGGCTGCGCGCTTTCCATTTTAACACAAAAATTTGGAGATAAGCAACGGCCATGTGCTTATTTCTCTGCTGTTCTTGACCCTGTCGCAAGAGCCCTCCCGAGCTGTCTAAGAGCGGTCACAGCTGTGGCCCTTTCTTTCAGACAATCGGCTGGACTCGTACTTGATACTGATCTCACGGTCTTGGTACCCCATGCTGTGGACACGCTTTTGAATAATTGTAATTGTAATCGCATTTATATAGCGCTTACTACCCCTGACGAGGTGTCAAAGCGCTTTTTCGGTGAGTAGCACGCTACTCCAGAACCCATAAAGGATTAGTGTTGAATTAGTATAGTAAAATATGAAAGTGATTTAAGTGGTGGATAGGTTAGTCAATTATTTGGATTCAGAAGGATAGCGGAAGGATAGAAGAGGGGAAAAAAGGTTTGTATTTATATAGCGCTTGTTACCCCTGATGGGGTGTTGAAGTGCTATTTTTTTGGCAAGCAGCACGCTACTCAGGAAACCCATAAAGGATTAGTGGTGAATTAGTATAGTGAAATATGAAAGTAATTTGAGTGGTGGATATGTCAGTTATTTGGAGTGAGAACGATAGCGGAGGGATAGAAGAGGGAAAAAAGGTTTGCATTTATATAGCGCTTGATACCCCTGATGAGGTGTTGAAGTGCTTTTTTGGCGAATAGCACGCTACTCCAGAACCCATAAAGGATTAGTGTTGAAAATTAGTATAGTGAAATATGAAAGTAATTTGAGTGGTGAATATGTTATTCAGTTATTTTGATAGATGAAGGGTAGCGGCGGGATAGAAGAGGGAAAAGAGGTTTGCATTTATATAGCACTTGCTAACCCTGATGGGCCTTTGAAGCGCTTTTTTGGCAAGTAGCACGCTACTCCGGAACCCATAAGGATTAGTGTTGAATTAGTATAGTGAAATATGAAAGTAATTTGAGTGGTGGATATGTTAGTCAGTTATTTGGATTGAGAAGGGTTGGGGAGGGATAGAAAAGGGAAAAAGGTTTGCATTTATATAGCGCTTGTTACCCTGATGGGGTGTTGAAGCGCTTTATTGGCGAGTAGCACGCTACTCCGGAACTCATAAAGGATTAGTGTTGAAAATTAGTATAGTGAAATATGAAAGTCAGTCAGTAATAACTTTATTTCGGTCAATTAGACCTTAATAGTACAACTAAAATTACATACAATTCATTTCCTTTTAAAATCAATTACAATGAAAAAAAAGAAAGCTAAAAAAGATAGAGCAAAGATGGCTACATAAAGTAAGCACAGTTTAAATGAAACATACACAAATGTTGCCTATCACAGATATATGGTATAGTCTGTTCGACTAGTTCCACGCATGGGAGAGCCTGATCATATAAAACAATTGATTGATCATAACTGGTAACAGTTCTGACGATACAAAGTACATGTGTAACATTGCGAGATTAGAGACCGAAGACCAAACCAGGTAAAAAAATATCCTTGAACTCTAGGAAGGTTATAGTCAGTTTACCTGCTAAGGGGTTTGATTGAAGCTGGGCCAATTTGAATTCCCCGTAGGAATCCCTCAGCATTTTCCTAGAGATTGAGGCACAGGCAACCTCCGGGTCATCCCAAAGATTGCCCCGTCCCAAGCTTGTTAACATATGACGGACATAGGAAAGCCAGGGTAATTTGCCCGCCCCTGGTAGGCTCAGCACCTCTCTTAATTCATCTCTGTATGCTACAAGTTCAGGGGTAACCCACAGACGTCGCCAGAATAGGAGGGGTCTAAGGTTAGATTCGTCCGCTATGGGCCTTACCCCCAGGTCCAGACGTAGCGGCGTGAGTGGGGTACTCTGTGGGAGACTAAACAGTTGCCTGAGAAAGATATTTTCTGTCTGTGTAAGACTCTCAGAGCTACGGTGTCCCCACAGTTCTGCCCCATACAGTGCCCCTCCCCTAGCTTGGACCTTGTAGATTTCTATGGCTGGACTCACAGGTTTATAACTTGATTTTCGAAAAACCTTCATTAGTCCTCCAGATGATTGTGAGAGCTTAAGGGATGATTTTTTAATTTGAGCCCCCCAGTCCATAGAATCTGTAATTGTAATGCCTAGATAGTCGAAAGAAGATACTCTTTCAAGGGGTTTGCCATATAGAGATGGATTTGGTCGGGTGCTTTTCGGGGAATTGAACACCATGAATTTGGTTTTTTGGAGGTTGATTTCAAGCCCTCTTTCCCTACAAAATGCGTCGAACCTATTTAATACCCTCTGTATCCCCATGGGTGATTTAGATACTAGTAGAGTATCGTCGGCAAACATCATAGCTGGAATTTTGCGTGTTGCCAGCTTAGGGATGTCCAAATCTTTCTCGCTGAGCAGATAATCTACTAATCCATTTATGTATAGGCTAAATAGGGTCGGGGCAAGTACGCATCCCTGTCGGACACCTCTGTTTACGGGAATGGGGGCCGTAAGGCGCCCCTCCTTCCCATATATGATTTGGGCGTAGTTTCCCTCGTGCAAACGCTTTATAGCTTGGCACAAGTAAGGCGGAACCCCCAACTCATGCAGGACTGCCCTCAACTTCTCTCTGGGGACCAAATCAAACGAGGACCTCAGGTCTACAAATATTAGTTAGAGGCTGCCACCCTCCAGACACACGATCTTCCAGTGTAATATTTGTAGCCTGAGGATTTGGTCCAATGTGGACAATTTTTCCCTGAACCCTGCCTGAAGGGGAGTAAGTATCTTATGCTCCTCCATCCAGCTCTGCAGCCGGAGCAACAACACGCGTGCGAAGATTTTTTGTGTGATGTCTATAAGGCTAATTGGCCTGTAATTTGTTGGCAACAGCGGTGAGCCCTTTTTATAGATGGGGATTATTTCCGCTCCAGCCCAGCTAGGAGGGATCTCCATACCTTGGAGTATAGCATTGAATAGTACCCAAAGGTATGGCGTCCAGACAATGGGTTCACTACGGAGAAGGTCCCCTGGGATCTTGTCCAGTCCGGGGGCTTTGCCCGGTGCTATTTTGGAAAGGGCGCAAGTTATCTCATTGAGGGATATCACAGGGGTGTCAACCGATGTTAAGGGGGTGAGCATAGATACAGTCAGGGGGTACATCCCCTCAGGACAAACATTGACAGCTGGTTCAACCGATGTTTCCACCCTTGAGTATAGGGACTCAAAGTGGTCCCTCCATACACATGCCTCCAGGTTTGGCTCTATTGGGGATTTTGCCTCACAACTGCCTGTGTTGACCACTTTCCAGAAAGTCCTCATATCCCGGGCACCCAGAGAACTTCTCAAAATGTCCCACTTGCTGCTTTCCCACCATTTTTTTACCTCACTAACACTGGCCTTATAGACCACTCTAGATGTTTTGATTAAGGGACGATCATTAGCCTTGATGGAGGCAATCAGGGCTGTTTTGGCCTTACGACATTCGTCATTATACCAGGGGTGGGAAGATTTCCTATTGGGCCTGGAGTTTTTTGATAGGAAAAAAGAAGTCTACCGTAATAGCCAGTAGCCTAGTATGATTCTGGGTGACCATTGAGAGATCAATTCTGCCTCCATTAACGGGTACAGAATTAGTTGCGGTCAAGAGCACCGGGATGAGGGCTTCATACAGGGAGCCTATTTTATCCTGTGTCTGGTTTATGTCAGCCCAGCGTACTCTCCTCCTACAATTTGAGAGGGACAGCCTATCATCAGAAAGGGAATGGACACTTGTTACACTCCCAAGATTGGGCTCGTGTAATTCTAGCACAAGGGCATTGTGGTCACTATTTTGTCGTGCCATAACCTTGTGCCAGGATTAACAATCGATTAGAATGTAGTCCAGTAGGGAGCCTCTGCCATTTCTGAAAAAAGTGTAATTACTGGATGAGTCAGATTGTGTTCTCCCATTACACGCCCTTAAAGAGTATTTTAAAACAAAGCAGTTCATCTGGATCACCAAAGGGGACCAAATTTTAACTAGAGGGCATGAAGACTCTGGGATGGCCCAGTATTTGTCTTCTTCGCAGAGGCTATCCTTGTGCAAGCCATCTAGCGGCTCATACTGACAATTAAAATCCCCTCCTACGATTACCATACAATTATCTGTGATGGTGGCTAGAAATGACGTTAGTTCCTCAAGAGTTTTTGACACCTGGCCCTGGTTGACTGGTCTAGAGGACACATTTAAAAGGGCAATGGAGATCTTGGGGGAAAAGTGCAGAAGAACACACAGAATGTCGTTTGAAGATGATTCTATCCACTCTGCTGAGCAGCCTAGGTGGACTGCCACCCATGTGCTCCGGCCTCCTGAAGGTCTCCCGTTCCCCCCTGATGTTGCAGGGATATTAAATATAGCATAACCCGCTTTTGAGACATCCCCTCTTACCCACGTCTCCTGGAACATGCAGATCTCATGTTGGTCAATGAAGCGGCCCCATTCGGGGTCGTCAATCTTGCTATTCAGGCCTGCTAAGTTCCAGGATAAAACGCGTAGCCTTGGGCGGTCAGGAGAGATAATTTTTTTGGCAACTGAAGGGGAGGACTGCAGGGGAGACCCGTAGAACGATGAAAGTGGTTGGTTAATAATCAAAGTCGTATTTGGGCCTTCATGGGTATTCTCTGGTGAGCCGCTCATGCTCCTACAGGTTTCCCATTCCCCCAACATCATACGGTTCCCTACATCATTCTTGCGAGGCTCAGTTACCAACGGAGTTTCGCCCAACTGTACTCCGGGGCCAATGGCTTGGGCCTCAAGTCAATCCACTCCTTCTAGGCTACTAAACCTGTTAGCTGTAGGTATATTGTACATTTGTTGCCTATATGATTATATGAAAGTAATTTGAGTGATGGATATGTTTTTCAGTTATTTGGATAGAGAAGGGTAGCGGAGGGATAGAAGAGGGAAAAAGGTTTGCATTTATATAGTGCTTGCTACCTCTGATGAGATGTTGAAGCGCTTTTCGCTGAAGTAGCACGCTACTCTGGAACCCATAAAGGATTAGTGATGAATTATTATAGTCAAATATGAAATTTGAGAAATGAACATGTTAGTCTGTTATTTTGATTGAAAAGGTTAGCGGAGGGATAGAAGAGTGAAGGATTTAGACTTTTTTATTTTTTTATTTTTTTATTTTTTTATTTTTTGGAGGTCATAGCAGTAGGAAGAGGCTTTGGGATGAGTAAAAAGGGATGTGGAGGGGAAGAGTCAGAGGGAAGAGTTTAGAAAGGCTTGTTTTGGGGGATAGGAATAGTAAAAGAGGTGTCAGATGATGCAAGGAGGGGTAGAGTATGGGAGAGTCTAGAAAGGGTTATTTTGGGGATCATAGTGGTATGGGGTTTGGGATAATTGAGAGAGTGGATGTAGAGGATATATTGATAGAGGTATAGGGTGAGAAATAGGCTAGTGCATTGGAAAGAGCAGTAGAAAGAAGTTTGAGATGAGTCAGAAAGTTGGGGTAGAAGATATATTGAGAGAAGTATAGGGTGAGAAATAGGATAGTGCATTGGATATGCTGAATTGGAAGAAAGTGATAAATATATAGATCCATAAGTACATGGAAAGTATATAGATGCATAAAGGATGTAGGTATATGTAGATTAAAGATATTGATAGGGGTATAGGATGAGAAATAGGGTAGTGCATTGGATATGCTTTTTTAGGAGAAAAGTAATAAATATATAGATCCAAGTACATGGAAGGTATATAGATGCATAAAGGAAGCAAAAAGATGCATTAGATAAACTCTGGTTTTCAAGTGTTATTGTACTTTAAAAATGTATTTGTATTTATTTTTTAACAACATAATTATTCTAAATGTTTATACAAAGCAATACACAAGGATAGGTACATATCTATAGTAAAAATACATGCTTATATACAGAGGGATATGCTGTAAATTTCTGGTTGCATATGGTGCTTATGTGGGGAAGAGCCAATTCTTGAGTAGTTTTCTGAAGATAAGGTGGTTGTCCGTGGATCTTATGTTGGGGGGTAAAGAGTTCCATAGTTTGGCTGCTTGAACAGAGAAGGATGTGCCACCCATGGTTTTTTTCTTGTATCTTGGGATTTTGAGGCGAAGTGCCACTTTAGAGCGGAGGTTCCTTTGTTGAATGTGTTTGGTAATTTTTTTCCTGATGAAGAGCATTCCATGTATTGCTTTGTGGGTGATACAAAGCAGCTTGAACGTGGATCTTCTGGCAACCGGTAACCAATGCAGGGCTTTCAAGGCAGGTGAGATGTGGTCTTGCGGTTTGATATTCAAGAGTAGTCTGGCAGCCAAGTTCTGAATACGTTGTAGTCTTTTCATGGTTGTGATGGAGCAGGGAAAATAATTTTTTTTAACCCCTAACAAATTTTATAATTAATTAAATAAAATGTTCGTTTAAATGTATTAATCAACACTGTATGTATGGGAATGGTAACATGCTAAAATGTGTGCCAAATAATCTATTAATGAATGTCCGTGTGTCTAATTATAACGTAAAAATAAATGCGTACTAATAAAAATAAATGCATGTTTGTGCTTCATAGAAATAAAACGTGTTGTTGCAAAAATAATAGTGATGGTAAGTAAGGAACAGCTTAAATGTTGCTTTTTGCTAGGTAATAACTAATTGGGGTACGTAGATGACGGGAGGGAAACGAAAGGGCTATTTTTCTCTATTTTAATTATGTTTTGTTTGCCTCAAATTAGTGCTTCTAAAAGTATAACCGAGTGGCGATATAAAATGGCCGCCAGTGGGAAGATGTGCGCAGGCGCAAGGGGACACATGACACGGGATGAAATCGGAGAAAAAACTAAACCTCGTGAGGTTACTGAGACGCTAGGATGCAAGAAATGGTCAAGGCTGATGTGACCTAATTGAACTGATAGTGTGCCGTGATGATCAGCAGAAGACCCGTGGGAAACAAGTTTAAGAGAAAGGACAATGACTGCGGAGTTCTCGAATGTGTCGAAAGAAGTTACAAATGTACTGATCGAAACGGATGAAAAATGTTTGAGCGTATGGGAAAGGAAATGATCCAAGGACCCTTGAATCCAAGAGAACTTGATTAAAAGAATGAATAAGATGACATGCATGGACCAATGAAAGAAAAGCGTGTTATTAATGTTGCAACAGTTAGTTAGCAAAGTTAGAATTAGGGTATAAGAGGGCCTACTCTTAGTGGGAGGGGGTCAGTCGCGGTTGCAGTCACAGTCAGGAGAGGAGTTGGAGAGTCGTGTTGGTGGCTTCCAGTGCTGGGTGGTCCTGATCGATCCCTTACTGAGCGGGAGATGCTGAAAGACGGTTAGATGAGACGGGTTGCAGGTAGCTGATGCTGACGAGCTGAAGTTGCTGTTGCTGTCTTAATTTTCCAGTTGAGTATGAGAATCAGGCTATTTCTAATTCTTAACTTAGGTTAGAAATCATTAGGCTAAATTAGGAAGCTAGGCAGGTAATTAGGGTTTTGGCTTCATGACAAAAATTTCCTTTCTGCAATAAATTGATTATGCTTAATAAATATTTGAATTTAAGAATGAATAATTGAATAAAGTATTAAATTCTTTCTCATGCTTTTTAAAATTATATAAAATTTAAGATTCTTTAAACCCAAAATGACTCAGTGGTTATTTTCCTAAATGATTGTGACATCAGAAATTGGTTATTGTGATTCAGCTGGTCTTAATCACTATGAACTAATTTTTTACATGAATGATTCATCGACAAAACAATGAGCAGGAATATCTTAAGAAATAACTAAAAGAAAGTGACAAATTAAGGTAATAAGATATCCTGGCTCTTCCAGCGGTACATAAATGGTGTTCTCCATTTAGTTCTCATGCTTCTCCTAGGAGTACAGAATTTCATAAAGGTGTAAAGGAAATCCAGGAGGGTGCGTGTGTGTTAGGCGATGTTTATGGGCCCCATCGTCATGTGGATATGAGAAATATAGTTTGCCCCTGGATGACCTATAAGTGACCTGGGAGGAGAATAGTTTTTATTGTACGCGCTGCATCAGATTTCTTGGTAGCAGAGTTATGGTTTTCTATAGATTAGTTTAGTGATTATTGTTTATTGATTATTGATTATTTTTTGATGACTAACACTATATGTTGAGTCGCGTTATGTTATATGTGAGTTTTCACGCTTCTGGGATGTAGGAAGTGGAACACGTGTGGCAAGAGAAGTCACATGGAATTTGGTACATGGTCTGAATTCATTTTGGTAATAACGCAGGTTGTGTTATGTTAAGGATTTCTGTGCGAAAAGTGTGTAATTGAAATAGCAAATCACGTTTACTTGTGAAACTTTGGCCTTAATTCTCAGGAGCCTAGTCTCCACATGTGTCTTATCCCCAGAGAAACGAGTAAATTGTTTGTTTGAAAGAAGGGTAAGGTAGAGGGAAGTGCTACTTTATCGGCGAGAGTAAATAATTCTGTGGTAGGGTAGAGGTAAGCGCTGCCTACTGGAAATACAGGATTCTTGTGTAAAAGGACAAAGCTGTCACTTTTGTTTAGCGAATCAGACTATGGAATTGTTTTAATTGTTGTAACTAACGAAGAAAACAGCGAAAAGAAAAAGAAAAATTGCCGATAAATTTTGTAAAGGAGGGGTAAAGAGTAGAAGTGACGTGGAACAGTGCCGCGCTAGGATTGGATAGTGCGCTAGTCACGTGAACACAGAGCAGGAGTGACGTAGAAAAGTGCCGCGCTAGGATTGGTTGGTTCACGGACGGTGGGAATTGTTCTGATTGGTACGTTAGTGTGAGTCGCGCTGTAATTGGTCAAAGTTCCGTACACAGAACAACGTTAGCGTAAAGAGAAAAACAAATAGAAAACATGCCGTATTACGAGTATGAAAGGGAGAGAACGTCATGGACGACGAAATTGAAGAATTTCTTTAAGAAAGACAAAAAGGTTGTGACTAGAGAGGGACAAGTAATTCCTCCGCCGAAATCAGCAGCTTCACATATGATGTTGAAATATGGATATCATACGTGCATATGGTTGGAAAATTGGGCTAAATATACAAAGAATGATGGTGCTTTGGCTTTCCCTGAGAATGGATCATTTAGTGTAGCGGTTTTGCGAAACTTGCGAGAAAAAATGTGTAAGTTGGAACCTAGACCTAGACCAACACAGTTTGAGGCTTTGACGGAATGGGAAGATGAGATGTATGAACGAGAGAGATTCAGAGGAATGAGGGATCATGAGTTTATGCCTGGAAGATTGTGGGGAGTAAATCATGAGGACAGAATAAAACGATGGAGATGTGCTAACATGACAGGAGGTTTGTTTCCAGCTTTTACAGTTGAGGAAGGGACTAAGAAAAAGCGGACTGAGAAAAAGAAACATATAGAGAGAGAAAAGTATATGCATGAGCGAAACGGATGACGAGTTGCTGGAAGATATTTTAAATAGAAATCCACCTCCGTATCAGCAGAGTTCTTCAGTGGTGACACCAAATGCGCCGCTAATAGAGACTATGCGAAATAAAAGCCCGGAAAAGAGAATTGATGTAAATAGGTCACAAGAACAAATGAGAACTTCTCAAAATGAAGGAATAGAAAGCGACAATGCAAGCGAATTGGCAAGGACAACAAAAGAACTAACTGAGAAGATTAGAGAATTAACGAAAAATATGGAAGCAGTTACTGTGCCTGTAACAATAGGTCCAGTAATACCCGTTTTTGAGAATCAGAAAATTGATGAACGATCTTTGGTGATTCCCATGAGTTCACAATTTCAGAGAGAAAAAGAAAGGATGGAACAAAGTGCAAGTACAAGTAATTTGGCTAGTACTTACAGACCAAGTCCACCTACAAATTTAACGGTGAATGAGTGCAATGGTAGGAAAATGCATATGGTAACAGAATCTGCAACAGAAACGCCTGAAAAGAGTGGTAATTGGATAGAACTAAATAATACACCCATAGGTCCGACTCCTGATGAGTTAAATGAGTGGATGAAAGCATTTAAAATAAAAGAAACAGAAGAAAAACCATTAGATGTGATCAGATTAAAAATAGACATGGAAGAATTAATTCTAGGAACGATTGGTACCGAAAAGATAAAAAATTATCAGGATGATGAAATAATGTTTCTGTGCAAAAGTATAACATGGAGAGCAAAGAATTTACATGACAAACTAGAAGAAGTGGCTAGTGAGATTGGAATAGATTTTGCAAAAGTGAAAACGTTGCAGAAACCATACAGAGTAGACATTTGTGAAAAAGATATTGAAAATTTGAACACGGCAGGAAGGCTGACACAGATAAAGGAGTTAATTGTGTTGTTGAGAAAATGGGGTGATGTGGACAGATGGAAGGTTAGATGGACAAAGAAGAATGAGAAAAGTACAGACAAAGGTTCATTGGCCTTTATGATAACTGAAAAGGAATCTGTTGCCAAAGAATACCCCATGAGAGAAACTCCAGGTGGTAGTTACGTGCATGTTCCCTGGACTAGGCAGGACATACTGTCATTTACCAATGACTTTCCAAAGTTAAGAGAGAAGCCAGTTGAGTGGTACCGACAAGTAGAGAGGTTTGTAAAAGTCTCAAAAGTGTTGTGGATAGATTTAGATGGATTGTTTGACATAGTGGTACCAACAGATTTGTGGTCAGAATGTAAGATTACAGTTGACTGGCCAACTACAGAATATCCAAGAGATCCTAAGACAGGAGCTCCAGGTCCTGATGTGATGAAGAAGTACGATAAGGTGATTACCTTTTTGAAGAATAAGATTCCTCCTAAAGAGACAGATTGGGTAAAAATTGATAGAACTACACAGGAAAGTAAGGAGTCTGTACATGCATATTATGAGCGACTGTTATTGGTTTTCAAGCAGTATAGTGGTTATGAGGAGTTGAGTGAAAAGGACATGAGTCATTTTGTATACCGATTTGTGTTTGGCCTGAAACAAGAAATAAGTGATATGATTAAGCAACACATGATAAACTGGCAGAATGGAAGTGTAGATGAGGTACTGAGATATGCTAAGTATTGTAGTGATGAAATAGAGAGTAAACAGCGTAAGTTGAAAGAGAAGGCAATGTGGGCACAAGTGAAGGTGGCAGAAAAACAAGAAGCTCAATTGGACAATAATAATGGAAACGAATCAGGACAGAATAAAATGCGACCAAACATAGGTAAAGGAAAGGGTCAAGTGAGTCTAGAAGAGGCAAAGAAGAAATGGCCATGTCATAATTGCGGAAAATTAGGGCATTGGAGAAACGAGTGTAAGTTCCCACCTAAACCTAATCCGGAACATCAATCATTAACTCCACAGGTGCAGAATGAGGTAGTTGTTCAACAAAGTCAGGTGCCGCAACCACCACTTCCCAACACTGTTAACCAGCAAAGATACAGTACAGAAACAGGATTCTACGGAGGAGAGCAGGTAACACAGTTGCCGCGAGCAGCTAACATTTCTCAGTATTTGTTGCGTCAGAGTGAGGATGACCCGGATGAAAGATTCTGACGGTGCGCAGGAGAGGGGAAAGAGTGCGTGCTTGGCGCAACTCTAGAGGTAGATCAGTCTGGTCCCTTTGTGGATGGAGAAGTGAATGGTGCAAACGTAACATTCCTTGTCGATACTGGAGCTACCCGTTCTACTGTTAGATCAGTGGAAATTCCAAACCTTCCTCTCTCAGGTGAATACATCCAAGTGGTAGGAGTAGCCAATCAGCAGATTAAAACCCCACTTACTGAATTGGTGGAAGTAAAAATTGGTTCTTTTAGCAAAATGCATAAATTTGTAGTGTGCGATTGTAGTCCTGTAAATCTTTTAGGTCGTGACCTTTTATGCAAGATGAATTGCACAATTTATTGTACGCCAGATGGAATAGGTTTTCAGACTTCAGATGAAGATGTTCTGTATAAAGTAACTTTGATGAATCAGGAACCTGAAACAAATGGTTTGTTTCCTGCATTTGATGCAGAAAAACTTCCAGAAGAACTAAAAGGTGCAGTAAAAGAAAGTGTGTGGGATTTTACAGGAGAAGACATTGGATTAATGAGAGAAGTTGATCCCGTAAAAGTGACAGTGAAAGAAGGGACAACTTACCCGAACACGCCACAGTACAAATTAACTCCAGAAATAATTGAAGGAATAACTCCTGTGATAAATAAGATGATTGAACAGGGAATTCTAAAAGAAATCATGAGCAGTCCATGTAATTCACCTATTATGGGACTGAAAAAGCCAAATGGAACATATAGAATAGTACAGGATTTGAGAAGGATCAACAAAATAGTTGTACCATGTTGTCCAATAGTGCCAAACCCTGCAGTAATTCTATATCAAATTCCACATGAAGCTGAGTGGTACACTGTGATAGATTTGTGTCACGCATTTTTCTCTATTCCTTTGCATCCAGATAGCCAGCCATTATTTGCGTTCCGGTTCGGAGAGCGTATTTTGGCATGGTGCCGAATTCCTCAGGGGTATACAGAAAGCCCCTCAATCTTTAATCAGATTCTAAAGAAATCTCTGGAAGATTTAAAAATGCCAGAAAAATCAGTGATGGTGCAGTATATCGATGACCTATTGGTGGCATCGAAAACCAAAGAAGCATGTGTAAGTGACACAATTGCTTTACTGAACCATTTAGAGAAAAGAGGACATAAAGTGTCTCCTTCAAAATTACAGTTTTGTCAGAAAGAAGTCCAGTATTTAGGGCATAAAATTGAGAAAGGAGTACGAAAGATAGCGACAGAAAGAGTAAGAATGATTCAAGGAATGAGAGCACCAATGACTCAGAGAGAGGTAAGAATGTTTTTGGGAATGGTTGGATATTGTCGACAGTGGATAAGTGGTTTCTCTTTGATTGCAAAACCCTTACAAAAATTGACCAAGAAAGATGTAAAAGACCCTTTTGAGTTAAACAAAGAAGAAATGAAATCTTTCAAAGAATTAAAAAGAAACTGTGTGAGGCCCCTGCTTTAGGCATGCCTGATTATGAGAAGGACTTTGAGTTGTACTGCAGTGAAAGAGATGGATGTGCATTTTCAGTACTGGTACAAAAACACGGGACAATGAAAAGACCAATCGCTTATTTTTCAGCTGTTTTAGATCCTATAGCAAAAGCATTGCCTGGATGTCTGAAAGCAGTTGCAGCTCCTTGTGTAAGTCTGGAACAAAGTGAAGGTATAGTGATGGGGTATCCACTGAGAGTATATGTTCCCCATTCGGTAGAAATTCTTTTGACAAGAACAAAAACACAGTACATGACACATAGTCGGCTGACTAAGTATGAAAAAGTCATCTTGAGCGCTGAAAATGTGACCATAGATAGATGCATGAATGTAAATCCTTCTACATCATTGCCAGATGAAGAAAATATAATTGAACAGGACGAAGTAGATCATGATTGTCTAAACGTGCTGGAATATTGTACGAAACCAAGAGCTGACATAAAAGATGAACCGTTAAAGGAATCTGATTATGTCATGTTTGTGGATGGTTCATGCTTACGAACAAAAGAAGGAGTTTTAAGCGCAGCTTACGCAGTATGCACAGTGGCAACTGTGATGGAAGCGTCTTGTCTGAAAGGAGTTAGGTCTGCACAAGTTGCGGAACTGATTGCTTTGATTCAAGCATGTAAATTGGGGAAAAATGTACGAGTCACGATTGTGACCGATAGCCAATATGGTTTCGGCATCGTACATGATTTTGGTCAGATTTGGTCACAAAGAGGATTTTTGACATCTGCAGGAACACCTATCAGAAATGGAGATTATGTTAAAAAACTGCTTGAGGCGATACAGTTGCCTAAACAAATAGCTGTAGTGAAGTGCAAAGCGCATAAGAAAAACGAAGATTACATAGCGGTCGGCAATAATTATGCTGATGAGATCGCTAAATATTGTGCGGAGAACATGGCGTCCATGAACAAAAATAGAGAAAGGGAGCATGTCTCTTGTCCTTTGCTTTTCACTAATACTGTCGAGACATGGGATGAAGTAAGGCAGTTACAAGAAACCGCAAGAGATGAGGAAAAAGATTACTGGATAAAAGCAGGATGTAGAAGACAGGAAAATAATGGTGTGTGGGTATACAGAGATGAAAGACCAGTTATGCCTGATAGCATGATTGCAGACATGGCACGGATGTACCATGGACAAGCTCATATTGGGAGAGATGCAATGATCAGACTTTTTAGACAAACTTGGTATAACCCAAAATTCAGAGCCATTGCTGAAAGTCTTTGTCAAAGATGTCTTATTTGTCAACAGTTTAACCCAGGAAGAAAAACAGTAGTGAGTCTAGGAACAATAGGACGAGAAGGAGGTCCATTCACTAGAATGCAGTTAGACTTTATCGAGATGCCCCCTAGTAACAGACTAAGATATGTTCTAGTGGTCGTCTGTTTGTTCTCTCGTTGGGTGGAGGCATACCCCACAAGAAGGAATGATGGAACAACAGTGGCAAAACTTATGCTGCGAGAGTTCATTCCAAGGTATGGTTTTCCAGTCACGGTTGAGACAGATAGAGGAACACATTTTCAAAATGAGTTGATCCAATTGATTTGTGAAGCATTGAGTATTAAACAAAAACTACATTGTGCTTACAGACCAGAGGCTTCTGGGGTAGTAGAGCAGATTAATGGAACAATTAAAAACAGATTGGGAAAAATGTGTCAAGCTACAGGACTCAAATGGCCGGATGCACTGCCTCTTGTTCTGATGACCATCAGAAGCATCCCTGAAAAGAAAACTGGACTCAGTCCTCATGAGATGATCATGGGACGAGCAATGAGACAAGCACACGTACCTGTCAACAAGTTATTAACTATAACTGATGATCTAGTACTGGATTATTGCAAGGGACTGGCTGATGTGGTGCGTTCTGTGTTTCATCAGGTTGGACCGGATGCGACCACTCTTGAAAGAAAACCAGCCCACGACTTGAATCCAGGAGACTGGGTCCGCATAAAAGTCCACAGGAGAAGAAACTGTCTAGTTCCTCGTTGGGACGAGCCACGACAGGTAATCCTGGTGACAACGACTGCCGTCAAGTGTGCAGGAGTGAAAAACTGGGTTCATGCCAGCCACACAATCAGAGTTCCAGAACCTACAGATCGACATGTGAGTCGGCGTCTGGAAGTGTGGGATAAAAGTTTAACGGCTGGGACAACAAAGATAAGAGAAAGGGTGCCAGAACTTGAAGATCGACCTGAAAGTCGACATCTGGAAACCCCAACTGCGAGTACCTCTAGAGAAGAAGAGGAAGAAGAAGAAGAAGAAAGAAATTCAGAAATTCCAGAACTTGAAGATCGACCTGTAAGTCGACATCTGGAAATATCTGACACAACTTCAGAATCTGATGATTCAGTTGAAAACCGTGAAGAATTCCTAAGGAAAACTTGGGGTTATAAACCAATTAGAGAAGAAACTGAGCAAGAAATTGAGTTAGATGAACAACCAAGTACAAGTTATGGTGGAAATCCTTCAGAAACAATATTACTAGATGAAGTAGGGAAAGAAGTACACAAAAAGTTAGAAAATCGAGAAGAACCCCGAGGAGCAATAGGGACAGATAGAGAAACAGAAGAACAGGGAAATTTAGAAGTAGAAAGGGAGAAAAACACCAAATCGGAAGAACCCCGAGGAGGGACAGTAATAAGGGAAAACAAGAAGGAGAAGACAGATCCACCAGTAGGAGATGACGAGATCATAAGTTTCAAAATAAGAGACAATAGTGAAACAGTTGAAACAGAAACAGAAGAAAGTGGAGAAGAGGAAAAAGCAAAAACTGAATCAAGAAAAAGAAATTGGAAATCAGAAAGAGAAGAAAGAGAAGGTGAAGCCAAAAGGCCAAGAAAAGGAGATAATTGGCCCAACAGCTATATAAGGAAATTGAGATATAGAATAATAAGAGCAGGAGACGAAGGTGCTGAGCAAGTAAATGAAGTAACAAGTCAAAAGGGACAAGAAAAACCAAGTGGAAAAAGATTACAAAAGTCCAAAAGGACAAAGAAAGTGAATGCAAAGTATAAGTCACCTGAGTGGCTGTATATTGCACTAACAGATTACAAAGAAGAAGAAGAGAACACTCACGAGAACCAGAGACTGAGAAGTCGGATGGGAAAAGGTGAGATGCAACAAACTTGAAGTGAAGACTTATAGTGCTTCTGCCGGACATGACAATTTTACTGGATGTGACAAATCACCGGATGTGACAACGAAAGAATTCTGGAGAGAATTAAAGAAAGTACCAAGCAAAGACTTTTGAGAGCAGAGTGGCATCTAAGTCATTTCTGAGGTGTAGTGACACAATTTTCTGAAACTTAACAAATAGAAAAAGAAAAATGGAAAATAATAGGGATAGAAGAGATAAATGTGAGTTTATAAAAAGATGGTGCAAAATGTGCTGCTTTTGTACAGGGTTATTAATGACCATATGGATAGTTTTAGCAATCACAATTCCTATTAGTTTAGCTGTGATAGAAGCAAAAAATGATACTAAACCAGAAAAAGAAACTAATATTAAAGAACCAGTTATTTTAAGAAGTAGTGCAGAGTTGCATAAGGATAAGTCAGTAACAGATTTTTCTAAGAATGTTTTTACAAAATTGTTGTATGAATATGTAGAGACAATGGATGTGAGAGATTGTTATGTTTGTATGCAGTTGCCTGCATCAGTATCAGAAGGTGTGACTTATCATCACCTACCTCTAACTTATGGAATAACATGTAGTGTAATAGCAAGTTTATTTTATAAAACAGGTAGATTAGAATCTTATTATACTGATATAGATAAGATTTTTGCAAACATTCCAGTAGTACCAGAACTTAACAAAGTAAAACCAGCAAAAGTTTTAGGGGAATTTTTTTTAGAACATAGAAAATTAACGTTAGAAGAAATAATTAGTAACAACCTTACCTGTGAGTTAAAGAAAGAAGAAAAAGTATTTTTAGAAATGGTTGAAGAAAGAAGAATGAAATTTCAAAAAGAAGCAATAAAAGAGGAGGGAAAACGCTTATGGACGTTTGAGGAAGGAAATCATGAAGGGAAAAGATAAATGCAGCAATGACATTAGATTGGCCGCAAACAGGAAAGTTGTGTATTAGGAGAAATAAGACAGTCTATGACAATTACTTTGTAGGTTCCAGTATCTGCCATGACAATTATCAAATTCTGGGAGGTTGGGGATTTAAAGGTGGAAAGGACCCAATATTTCCAGGTATCTATTATGTTTGTGGGAATAGAGCTTATTACAGGTTACCGGACCATTGGTATGGAACTTGCTATGTAGGCCTGGTCTTTCCCAAAAAATTTCACATGGACAGAGAAGAAAAGGGAACATACAAGATGATTAATAGATTTACACGTAGAAAGAGGGAAAGTTTTTCAGAAATTGTAGGTGATATTTTTGGAGCATTGATACCAGCAGTGGGAATATCTTTGAATGCATTTAAAATTCGGAAGTTATCCACAGTAGTAGATCGTTTGTCTACAGATACTGCGGGAGGGTTCTTAATGGTAAATACCGAAATGGTTGCCATGAGAGCTATGGTGATGCAAAATCGGCTTGCCCTTGATATTCTTTTGGCAAAAGAGGGTGGAGTCTGTGGAATGTTGAAAGTCCAACATTGTTGTACTTACATTCCTGATAAAAGTGAAAATATACAGAAGTATATTACAAATATTACAAATTTGCACAAAGAACTAGTTCCACTGGAGGTTGAAAGTGTTTTGGGAAAACTTGGTAGAGGGTTTTCTTCAGTAGCAAATTGGTTGACCAGAATGAGTAGACTAGTGATAGGGAAAGTTATAATAATAGCAACTATAGTAATACTGTTAGCCATGGTATTGAAAATAGTAATAACATGTATAAAAAGAAAAGTAAGACAAAATAAGATAAAAAGAAATAACAGAATAATGAAAGAGAGAGAGAGAGAGAAATGGGTGAAATTGAATTGGAGAAAATGAAAGAAAGCATGTATAAGGAGACTAAAAGGCAAGATGAAGAAGAAACAGATGTGTAGATAACAGAAAGCAAAGGATGAAAGACATGCTGCCTGAAAAGAAGTATGACTTGGGTTTTATGTGGTGATTTAAAAATCACCAAAGGGGGAGTTGATGGAGCAGGGAAAATAATTTTTTTAACCCCTAACAAATTTTATAATTAATTAAATAAAATGTTCGTTTAAATGTATTAATCAACACTGTATGTATGGGAATGGTAACATGCTAAAATGTGTGCCAAATAATCTATTAATGAATGTCCGTGTGTCTAATTATAACGTAAAAATAAATGCGTACTAATTAAAAATAAATGCATGTTTGTGCTTCATAGAAATAAAACGTGTCGTTGCAAAAATAATAGTGATGGTAAGTAAGGAACAGCTTAAATGTTGCTTTTTGCTAGGTAATAACTAATTGGGGTACGTAGATGACGGGAGGGAAACGAAAGGGCTATTTTTCTCTATTTTAATTATGTTTTGTTTGCCTCAAATTAGTGCTTCTAAAAGTATAACCGAGTGGCGATATAAAATGGCCGCCAGTGGGAAGATGTGCGCAGGCGCAAGGGGACACATGACACGGGATGAAATCGGAGAAAAAACTAAACCTCGTGAGGTTACTGAGACGCTAGGATGCAAGAAATGGTCAAGGCTGATGTGACCTAATTGAACTGATAGTGTGCCGTGATGATCAGCAGAAGACCCGTGGGAAACAAGTTTAAGAGAAAGGACAATGACTGCGGAGTTCTCGAATGTGTCGAAAGAAGTTACAAATGTACTGATCGAAACGGATGAAAAATGTTTGAGCGTATGGGAAAGGAAATGATCCAAGGACCCTTGAATCCAAGAGAACTTGATTAAAAGAATGAATAAGATGACATGCATGGACCAATGAAAGAAAAGCGTGTTATTAATGTTGCAACAGTTAGTTAGCAAAGTTAGAATTAGGGTATAAGAGGGCCTACTCTTAGTGGGAGGGGGTCAGTCGCGGTTGCAGTCACAGTCAGGAGAGGAGTTGGAGAGTCGTGTTGGTGGCTTCCAGTGCTGGGTGGTCCTGATCGATCCCTTACTGAGCGGGAGATGCTGAAAGACGGTTAGATGAGACGGGTTGCAGGTAGCTGATGCTGACGAGCTGAAGTTGCTGTTGCTGTCTTAATTTTCCAGTTGAGTATGAGAATCAGGCTATTTCTAATTCTTAACTTAGGTTAGAAATCATTAGGCTAAATTAGGAAGCTAGGCAGGTAATTA
The DNA here is from genome assembly GCA_963921515.1 of Calotriton arnoldi. Lineage (NCBI taxonomy): Eukaryota > Metazoa > Chordata > Amphibia > Caudata > Salamandridae > Calotriton > Calotriton arnoldi. The sequence goes on along the minus strand of CAWUFW010000350.1, from coordinate 2,795,003 downwards.
GGGTTTTGGCTTCATGACAAAAATTTCCTTTCTGCAATAAATTGATTATGCTTAATAAATATTTGAATTTAAGAATGAATAATTGAATAAAGTATTAAATTCTTTCTCATGCTTTTTAAAAATTATATAAAATTTAAGATTCTTTAAACCCAAAATGACTCAGTGGTTATTTTCCTAAATGATTGTGACATCAGAAATTGGTTATTGTGATTCAGCTGGTCTTAATCACTATGAACTAATTTTTTACATGAATGATTCATCGACAAAACAATGAGCAGGAATATCTTAAGAAATAATTAAAAGAAAGTGACAAATTAAGGTAATAAGATATCCTGGCTCTTCCAGGGGTACATAAATGGTGTTCTCCATTTAGTTCTCATGCTTCTCCTAGGAGTACAGAATTTCATAAAGGTGTAAAGGAAATCCAGGAGGGTGCGTGTGTGTTAGGCGATGTTTATGGGCCCCATCGTCATGTGGATATGAGAAATATAGTTTGCCCCTGGATGACCTATAAGTGACCTGGGAGGAGAATAGTTTTTATTGTACGCGCTGCATCAGTTGTTAAAGGTGATCCGTGGTAGAGGCTATTGGTGTAATCGAGTTTGGACAGAACAAGGGAGATGGTAGCTTGAACCTTGTGTGGAAATACCAAATGGGGGAAAATTCTTTGCAGCATTTTTATAGTGACATAGCTTGATCTTGCTAGTTTGTCCACTTGGGCATTCATCGATAGCTTGGAGTCCATGGTCATTCCGAGGTTTCTTACTTCCTTCGATACTTTAGGCGGTGATCCCAGTTCATTAGGCCAGGCGGCAAGCGGGTCATAATGTTTTCAATCGCCACATGTGAGTATTTCCGTTTTGGAAGCATTCAATTTGAGATGGCTCCAAGTCATCCACTGATCCACGGCTCTGAGACAACTGAAAATTGGAGAGTTTCCAATGTCTTTAGGGCATTCCAATTGAAGGAGTATTTGTGTGTCATCTGCATAGTTATAGCATGTGAGTTGAAATTGATTGATCAGTACCGGTAATGACTTCATGTAGATGTTGAAAAGCATGGGTGAGATGATAGAGCCTTGAGGGACCCCTGCTTTTGTGGAGTATGGTTTGGACGAGAAAGGTGGGGTATGGATGACATTAGTTCTGTTTCGAAGACTAAGACACAGCACCTCACCAGTGCACGTCTGACCGGCTATGAGTTAACGTTGTTTGCCAAACACATCACAATTAAAAGATGTGCCACTCTGAATCCAGCCACGTTACTGCCCCTCCCTTCTGAGAGTGATGAGATTGATAAACATGATTGTATCTTCCGGACGGAAGAAGAGACGAAAGGACAGGTAGACTTGACTGACGTTCCCTTATCTGACCCCCAAGGGGAACTATATGTCGATGGCTCTTGTTTTAAATTACCAGATGGCACTACAACTGCTGCATATGCTATTACTACGCTGCGTACAGTAGTTGAGACATCATGAGTTCCTTACCAATCGGCTCAAGCTGCTGAGCTTGTTGCTTTGATACGAGCTTGCGAATTGAGTGAGGGATTGGTTGTCAATATTTATACTGACAGCCAATACGCCTTTGGAGTCGCACATAACTTTGGGCGACTCTGGGCAGAGAGAGGGTTTCTTACTTCACATGGCACCAGGATTCAGCACGGTCACCTCGTATTGAGGCTTCTGTCTGCTTTGACGCTCCCTAAGAAATTGGCTATAGTAAAGTGTAGTGCCCATCGGAAAGTCACTGACAATGTAGGTAGGGGCAATGCTTTTGCCAATCAGACAGCTAAGGAAACAGCCCAGACTAAAATGAAAAGAATGTTTTTTGGGTTTTTTTGTCCTCATTTGCCTCAGAAACACCATTCCATAGCCCGTTCCTGGGTTTTCCTGCCCTTTTGCTGGAAATGAGAGAAAGGGGTTCAAAAGGTTACAGCCCTTGGAATGTGAAAACCCTTTCTCCTGACCACGATCCCTTCAAGCAATATCTGCCCGATAGGATGTGCGCCAGCCGAGGTGGAGAAGGCTTAATCATTGGACCCCTCTTCTGACCTGTCTCATCTTGCATCTAACTAGCATATGAATGATTGCCAATAGTCATACCTTTTCTTTCTATTGTCGGATATGTCCAAGCTAACAATGCTTTCCATGTCCGATATCCAATGCTCATGACAGTGGGGGGGTTGAGACGACCCATTTTCTGCAAATTTCCCTGCATGCCAGCAACATTGCGTAAAATAACAACTTCGAGTTGTGTCTTTTAACTGCACCTCCAAACATCCAAGAAAGAGCATGCAAACGCTTACCTGAATTTGTAGCTTCAGGATATCAGACAATGTACTACTCACATCCTACAAGAATTGCTGAATCTTAGGACAATGTATAAACATATGAAGATCGTCCTCCTTCAGTTGCCCACATTTCGGGCAAGCCACATCTCCTCCTTTCCCAAATTTTGATAGCTTCAGTGGAATCCCGTACGCCCTATGGGGTGTATACAAATTATTTCTCCTTAAATAGGTGGGTTTTACTATTTTGTAAAGCATAAACATTGATACTTGCCATAGGTTCTCCAGCAAAGTCTCCGGCAAGCATCTTCCCCATAACTCCGACGGCAACGTGAACTCCCCATCTTTCAGGTCCATCATAATCCAATACCAAAAAGATATTTCTTTTTTCATGGGTACTCCTGACATCAGCCTCTCTTCGAGTTCATTTGGCGCCCCAATCGTCGTGCTGGGCGATTTATACCAGCTCTGTATTTGGAGAAATTTGAATCTTGACACTCTATTGGCCGTCCTTTCTCTACACATTTCCCATGATATCAAATGACCGTCATGGATTAGATGTTCCCATCTTTTCACCCCCGCTTCCCTCAGTGGATCAGCCGGCTTGTCTTTTGTCCAGTCCAGGGAACCCGGAGAGTCCCAAATTGGAGCTAGGGAGCTAGATATCCAAAATAAGGCAGCTTTAGGTTTCTTCTGATGCTGTACCAAGTCTCCGCCATACCCCGTAGAATTTTTAATCTGACTATTTTGAAGTATTTGGGGTCAGCGTACTTATGCAGGTATCCACAATCCCCTCCTTTTACATCCTTTACGATCTCAGCGAGTAATCTGCCTATTTCTGAGCACACAGGTCTATCCAACAACATTTTCCCATTTTTCAACAGGAATGCCCATGAGTAGAATTGTAAATCTGGTATCGCTAGCCCACCTTTCTCTTTTTCTCAACTTCCACGCTATGCGAGGGTCCTTAGAGGCCCATAAAAAACTGCTGATGTGACCTTGCAGCTTCTCGAACCACTCCTTCTTAAAGGGTAGCGGGATTGAGTTGAAGAGAAAAGTAAACTTTGGAAGGATAGTCATTTTTATCAGGTTAGCATGGCCTAATATGGTAAGCCGGAGATGTGACCAATTCCCCAACAAGTTACACACTTCCTTCTTGATTTTCTCGAAGTTTACCTTGGCCAGCTCCGTAATGTCTTGGGTTATCTTGATTCCTAAGTACCTCATCTCTCTTTTCACTTTTTCCTCACCTTCCTCCGTATTCCAGGCCATTATTTCTGTCTTTGCTCTATTGATTTCATATCCTGAGACCTTGCCAAAGTTCGATGTTAATATCATAAGCTGGCTCATAGACTTCTGCAAGTGTGTCATGTAGATCAAGAGATCATCCGCGTATAAAGCTAGTTTCTTTTCCCAACTCTTAAATCTGAAAGGCTAGATCTCCAGGTCTTTTCTAATTTTCCTCGCTAAAGGATCAATATATAGATTGAAAAGTAATGGCGACAAAGGGCAACCTTGCCTCGTCCCTCAGGTTATTTTAAGAGGGTCCGTCAAAGAGCCATTCACCAACACCCTAGCTACTGGTGAGGCATAAATCCCCGCAAGTGTTTTACAAAACTTTACTCCCAGGTTAAGAGATTTCATAACTGTTTGTAGGAAAACCCAATTGACCTGATCAAATGCTTTTGTGGCGTCTAACGCAATTACTGCAGGGGGAGATCATATGTAGTAGCCAGATCTATAGAGCCGACCAAAGTGTATGTCAATTCTTTTAAAGATCTGCCTTGTATAAACCCCTTTTGGTCTTCGTGTATGAGATCTGCGATGACCCCATTCAGCCTTCCCGCTAAGATTTTCGCAAAGATTTTATAGTCGCAGTTTAATAGCGAGATTGGTCTGTTTGTGTTGCAGTTTTTAGCACTTTTCCCTGGCTTAAGAATTAGGGTAATAATGGCCTCCTTCCATGACTCTGCCATTCTAGCTTCTTTCAAGAACATCTCATTAAATATCTCTGTTAATATTGGTGCTAGCGTACCTGCCAGCACTTTATGGATTTCATGAGGCAACCCGTGCGGACCGGGGGCTTTCCCCTGTTTCCCATCCTTGAGTGCTTGATCCACTTCCATCCTGTTTATCTTCATATTCAGAGCCCTACTCTTTTCTTCCGTTAAAACATTGAAATGCTCCTGTTTTAACCAGTCTCTCACCCCCTCTTCAGTTATCTCTACCTCTTCCTGATAAACTTTTTCAAAGTACCTAAAAAAGACTTCCTCAATCTCCTTTTTGCCACTCAACTCGGCCCCTGTGTGCTCACATTTAATCTGCTTAACCATGTTCCTCACCCGGTCCCTTTTGATTTTCCATGCCAGCAGTTTACTACAGCTCTCACCATATTCAAAATGGGCTAGCCTGCTGGCCTCCCATCTCTTTCTAACCCTGCCTTCCAATACATTGGCTAAGTTTGCTTTAGCCTCTGCTATTTCCAACAGTGGCACCTGAAGGTCCCTCTGCTCTACTTTTAAGGTGACCAGTTTCTTTTCTAATTCTCAAATTCGCTCTTCTAGACTTGTAACTTTTTCCCGATAGGTCCTCCTTCTAGCCGCAGATAAACTACCTATTCTGCCTCTTAAATAGGCCTTGTATGCATCCCACACTACTCCCACCGAGGAAGAGCCTAGATTAGCCTAAAAAAACTCTTTTGTTTCCTTGTTTAATAGCTCTACTACCTCATCCTCTAATAACAGAGTGCGGAAAAAAATGTTTGTAGCAGGTCCCGCTAGGTGGGTGCCTGAAGTTACTATGTTTGAGGATGCATTTGAGAATGTGAAGGAGATACAAAGTGAGGCTACAATAGAAGAATTAGCATTATGGCAAGAAAGTACAGCACAATTGAACGATGAGGGATGTTGGATTGACAAGTCAGGGAAGCAGATATGGATTTTGCCAGATGCATATGTTCGCCCTGTAGTTACGATGGCCCATGGCCCAGCCCATATTAGTGCTAAGGGTATTTGCAAGTTGTTAGATCCTGTATGGCAGAATGATAACATTTTGAAGACTGCTGCACATTTAGTGAAGTATTGTATGGTGTGCATGATGCACAATCCTGGAAAAGGTACTCCTACCCCACCTGGTAATTTTGCACCACCTAGTTTTCCCTTTTGAAGTCCTTCAGATGGATTTTATAGAACTGGATCAGTGCAATAATTTTAACTATGTTTTGGTGATTGTTTGTGCTTTCAGTAAATGGGTTGAAGCTTATCCCACTAAAGACAATACAGCCATTACGACTGCAAAGGTACTCCTGAAGGAGTTCTTTCCTCGTTTCGGCTTGCCCCGTTTGATTTGGAGTGATAACGGAAGTCATTTTAATGCCAAGGTTCTTCAGTTAATTTGTGATGGTTTGCACATAAAACAGAAGTTTCATGCCGCAAACCATCCGCAGTCAGCAGGTTTGGTTGATAAGTACAATGGTACTCTCAAACTGAAAATGGCAAAGATTCAGGAGACAACAGGGTTACAGTGGCCAGATGCTTTACCATTAGCACTTTTGTCAACAAGAACTACAGCACATTATAGGACAGGATTTTCACCGTATGAGGTCGTGTTTGGATGCCTGGCAAATGTCTGGGGCGTCGCGCGTCCTCGACTGTTTACTGATATTGAGTATCCCTTGTTGATCGATTACCTATGCCAGTTAACTGAAGATTTGCGTTCTATTCACCAACAGGTCTGGGAAGCCCTACCAGCTACGCCATAGGGGCCCGGACACGACATTCATTCCAGTGACTACATACTTGTTCGAAATTTTCAGCGGAAGAAGAGTTTGGAGCCGCATTGGAAGGGGCCACTCCAAGTCTTGCTGGCAACCCGCACTGCTGTCAAAGTTTCTGGTGGTAAGAATTGGATTCATACATCCCACTGCAGGAGGGTCCCTCTCCCTCTGCCCTATGACCAGTGGACAAAAGATGGAGTAGGGGACTCTTACTGCGAGACGGTGCCTCAGTTTGTCCCCTTCAGTGACGCCAGGCTGACCTGGCCCAAAACGGATGAGGAGAATGATGAAGTGCTGAATGCAGCAGTACCTCCGGAAATACAGGCTATCCAGGAGCCCCTTTTCACTGATCCCTCTGTGCCTGGAGCCACTAGGTATAATTTGCACCCTCGGCTAAAGGATGGTGCACAAAAGGAGAAGTCAGATTAGTTAGGGATGGACTGTGTAAGTTAGGGTGTACTTTGCCATAGTACCAACGGATTTAGTTTAGGGCGAGAAGGGATTTGTGCACTGGCTGAACATTGGACAGGATAGATTAAAAGTATCCCCCTGAGGGTACCTTATCCTGGTCGACGTGGGAACACGAGCTTAGGACAGAGCTCCACTGCTGGTGCTCAAGAGCGCCAACGTTTTTGATGAACAATAGGAGCCTGTACCAGTGAGGCTCAGACGGACACTGAGAATTTGTATCGTTTTCTTGCTGGCATTTTGGTCCCTTCCTTCCTTTGCTTTATCATTTATCATGCATCCCTTTGGTAGGATGGTTGCTGATGAAGAGCAGCCAGTGATTCCCCCTGTTCCTATACGTATATTCTGGTCTACAAAAAGAAAAATATTGTGTATTGTTCTTGTAGTATTGCTACTATTAATTTTGGGCGGGTGTCCTGGGTTTTGGAATGCGATCAGGATGTACCGTCGTGTACTAAAAATAAGGTTTTTTCTACAATGCGCACTAAAAGGACAGCCCCGAGTAATATCTTTCTAGACACACATAAAAGATTCTTTGGCGAAGGTACAGCTTGTTATCCCACCGAATCTGTTACAAGTTTATGGACTGCTTACCCATTGTCGTTGGTCAATTATACGTATACCCACCCAGCCCAATTCGTAGAGGTAAGGGGTGAGTTTGGACTGGGGTATCCTGGTCCTTGTCTATATTACAGGAAGCCACGAGGAAAGGGATATCCAGGTTGTGACAATAATACATATTGTGAATTTGTATATGAGAGAGCAGAACATTACCTTGGTGGGCTGGCATTATCAAGATTTAACAGTTACTCGAAAAGCTGGATATTATCCCGCCTGTTGTCTGATAGTAAACAGCACTGATGCATTCTTGTATGTCAATTGTTCTGGGATAATATTGTTCAAAAATACGATGTCTCTAGAAAAAAGGAAGGATCCAAGTACGGTAGGGATGAATACTAGATATGCCCCTGTAGATTATCAAGGTCCACTTTATGCACACCCGGGATTTTATTTTTTGTCTAATGGTACTTACTCAAATGTTCATAATGGTACAGATGATGTTGCTTTAGGAATGGTGCACCCTTTAGGTGTGCGTTGCAAGTATGGTAAGCCAAACATACGGTGGGTAAAAAGAACATTGACAGCAGAATTCTGCGATGGAGTGACAGATTTGGAAGTCAATAATTATAGTAATGGTATCACCTTTGTGTATATTCTCTCCTCCATTATTACCTTTGGTGGTACCGCTATGGCTAGAGGTCAAAGAGTTAGAGAATATTTTGGATGTAAGCTACAGATACTGTCGAATTCCACAGTGGCAGCTTTGCGTGACATCACCACCCAATTAGAAAGTATGCAAATATATTCTGAGCAGACTAGATATGCTGTTGATTTCATTCTAGCTAAGAGCGGTGGTGTGTGCGCAGTAGTAGGAGACCAGTGTGTAGTCGGGATAACTAATATAGAAAAAAATATTACCCAACACATTTTAGACATCCTAGAAAATGTGAAAGGAATGGAGAGTTGGAATTGGAGTTGGTCATTGTTTGGTGGATGGGGTTGGATCCTTGAAAAGGTAATTTATTTAATCATGATCCTGATTTCTTGCTGTGCTTTTGGTCCAGTGTCTTCCCTTATGCTGCTCATATTGCACCACTCTTCTTTCTCCTAAAAGAATATCAATTCATGATACTAATGCAACAATCATGCTTCAGAAAGAGCTCGAAGTCCTTATGCAGATAGACGAGGATATTTTCAAGACCTCTTCCCTCCTTACCGTTTCCCCTTCAGATGCTGAAAATATGGAGTGCTCCTAAAATGTATTCATGGTTTGTTGAACTATATGTTTTTTTTATAGTCATACAACAATTGCTTAGCTCATGCTAAACGAAGGGTCTGTTGGAATAAAGATTATGTTTCCGCATTCTTTTACGTAAGTTAGCATTCGCTGCACCATTTTGTGTATAGGCGCTATTTTGTATTTTGATTGAAACTAATTTTTTTGCTATTTCCGAGAAACGGCTTCTCTAGGTTATGTTTCTTCAGAGTTGGGTTCTGCCACACTAATTAATGCACTGTTCTTATTAGCGCATACCTTTCTTCTTAGATGTAAGCCTTCTCCCACTTGTCTAGTGGAAGGCACAGGCAGAGTAACCTTGAAAGATAGATAATGTGTGCCCGGCCTCAGAATCGAAACTTACTCCTTTATAATTTACTGTCCAGCTGCATCCCTCTGGAAAATTCCATTGTAGGCGTGCCCTCATTGGGTCTGAAATGTACATAATGTATCGTTATGCTTGTTGATGTCAGTCCCTCTGCAGCACTCCTTAGCGACTGGGCAGATAGGGCTCCGCTCTGAGTGTACTCTGAATAAGCAGACATTGGTTTGTATTCTCTACTGTCTGACAGACTCTTCATTTATATGGAAGGCTGAGAGGTGGTCGTGAGTGACCCGAGTGACCCTAATCGGGCCACTTCCTTCAAAGTTGTCGCTACGGCCTCTGCGCATACCAACACAGTCTGAAGCATTAGATGCGTGGATGTGAGCAGCACATGCAAAGAATAGGGAGAGATTCCATAGAAAGATGAAAAAGGCAATGAAGGCATATCAGGATGCATGATGGGACGCACAACTTAAAACATGGAGAGTAGACACCATTGAGGGAGATAGGTTGTACCCAATGCTGGTGAGAGAGGGGGATACTCCGAATAGGAATGGAGGAGATAACAGAAATGATGGGAGTGAAACGGATGACAGCTTTTTGGACATGTTATTGTCAGAGCGTCCTCCAACTTACAATCCACATTCAGAGGAAGGAAGGAAGGCAAGAACTGGCAAATGCAGCAAATACGGAAAGAGCTCTAGTGCAGGGATAGTTGGAAGGATTTAAACAGGAGTAGAAGGAATGGGAATACCTTCCTTAGGGGGTGCAGAGTCAAATGGAGTCAATGCTGCCTTACGGTTACCGGAAGCTCTTACGGTACCGGTCAACATTGTACCTGTAGTCTCTGTGTATGACCCAAGCATAGTGGAAAACTCTAGTCAGCAACAGTCAGGGTTAGAAGAAAGGATCAGCCCAGGAGGGAACATGACTATGAGCGGGAATAATCAGTTTCTGGTGCCTGTAGAATCTAGTACCCCACTGCCAGCAACTGCAGATCCTTCGAGAGTAAGTGTTGTGTCTAGTACCATATGATCTGTGCCCTTGGCGAATTCAAATTCAGTTTGAGGATGTGGGAAGCCCCGTTCAGGGGACCCATGGGAAGAATACCAGAAGCAGGCGCAGGTCAGGGAACATCTGGGAACCATGCCATCTTTCTGGATCTGGATATTAGCATGACGGAAGGGGGCATTAGTACAAAAGTACATAACAAACCCACGGACAAGAACAGCCTCCTATTATACGAGAGCTACCACCCTAAAGCACTGCGTGACAACCTGCCAGTGGGTCAGTTCTTACGGGTACGCAGGAACTGCTCAGAGACAGAGAACTTCACTATACAGGCGGAGGAACTTGAAAAGAAACTACTGGACCGACATTACCCTAGGAAGATGATAAAGAAAGCCAAAAAGAGAGCCAGGAATAACAATCGCGAGGCCTTGTTAGAAGACAGTAACAAGGAGAAACCAGATCGCATTGTGTGTGTCACAACATACACCCCAGTCTCAAACACTGTACAGAGGATTATCAAGAAGAACTGGCACATTCTGGATGGAGCCGACCAACAATGGGAGCCCCCACTCTTCGCTTTCAAAAGGAGTAAGAACATCCAAGATGTATTAGTACATGCTAAAGACCCTCCAACATCGATGGACAACCAGGTTACCCTATGGAACACATAGAGACCCACTGGCCACTTTGCGTGTGGAGGCTGCGTGGCATGCCCACTCACCATAACCACCAAAGAAGTGGACATAGGCACTGGGAACCCATGGAAACTTAAGAGTTTCAGCAATTGTAACACTGAAAATGTGGTCTATCTCCTGACATGCCCCTGCGGTCTCATGTACGTGGGCATGACCACCAGGAAGATTAAGATTCGCATTAACGAACATCGTAGCACGATACGATGCAAAAAAACAAACACCAAACTCACAAGGCATTTCATGGAATCCAATCATAAAGATAGCGACCTGAGATGGGTAATCCTGGAAGTTATGAAAAAACACAAAACTGAACTCACCAGACCACTTCACATCAGAGAACAGAGGTGGGTTTACAGGCTACGTACATGGGAAAAGGGACTCAATGATGAGATCCCTTGGTTACAATTGGCACAGTAACTTATGTGACCGCACTGTGGTCCACTCTACCTTTGGTTCACACCGACCAGAGTGACATATAAACACAAAACCATCCACCTGAGCCCATAAAGAAATTGCACTTATCACATATATCATTCACATCTCTGTTACCCAAGAGCACTATTATGGGCAAGTCTGTGTTCTATTAAGCTTATATAGTCTGGTAGTTATGTCACCTGATTTGGATCCCTATTATGACATGGTGGATATAGACAAAATGCCACTTTCGTATGAAAGACGGTGCGACTATACATTGGCCCCTTTAAACTGGTAGCCGTTTAACATGACTTTTTTCTTTTTCTTTTTCTTTTTAAGAAGGCGCGACATGAGCATCCCACAGCGCCCACGACCGCAGTACAAATATGACACGTTCTGCAATTTAACAATAAGGGCTAATACAGCCCCCTTTTTTCTAATGTGGATAGCAACACCTGGGCCCCCGTCTATCTGAAACGGGATGCGCCCCCCCCTTTTATATATAGGATTTTGCACTCACACGTTGCATGCACATAGTGTCTCTATCATGCTGAATTATGCGTTGTGATAGACGCGCTGCATTAGGCGCAGCAAAGACTGAGGATCACGCCCTTAGCCACACACGGTGGTGCGCATGCGTGGTAGGTAGACGGGCGCCTCCGTGTAATGAAACACACTACACCAGTCCGCTATGGCAGCACCAGAAGTCGGCGACCCCGCCGCCGAGAGGTGGTGCGCATGAGTTAGAGAAAGACGGGCACCAGCAGCAACGACGGCCCCTCGCTATGCCGTGAACCTCAGGCAGTCACTGCTGGGACAACGGATGTTCCTTTTAAGGGCAGTACCATTCCTTAACCATGTAACAGGCAAGTCAGGCACCATTTAAGCAGCACTCGTTCCCGACACCGGATCTCTGCTAATTAGACCTAATTAGCATTCGCGTATCGGCGCTAAGGGTATAAATAGCGCGTAGTTATGTTCCTCATTTACCGGCGAGGATATCGGACGTAGGTGCAGAGGCGGGAGATCTTCCTACCTACAGTAAGAGTGTGTATGGTGTGGATGGATGAATGTGTTGGTACCCCATGGTAGCATATTCCTGGCTTACTTTTAACACTTGGCAATTTTTTTAGCACAACAGTACCCAGAACACCCCTTGGACATGTTCTGACCCCCCTGGATTTTTTCCTTTTCTCTCCTCCTACTATAGCGCTTGACCAAAGGGGTCTCCCCTCCTCAATCTCCTATGGGGCTAGTAGGTCCCATCAGTTAGGGTAAGCATTGGGGACCGTGTTCCCCACTTTTTATTAAGTGCACAGAGGAATGGCACAACTTGATGCACTTATAGCCACGCACTTACATTTTCCATGAGTATGTGGCATAAAAGATGACCTTCACCAGACTTGCTAATGTTTCGCTTTTGTCTGGACTTCACTTTGTTTTCTTTTCCTACAGGCGTGAATACTTTAGCCGCACATACGGTGGATTGTGAAATTGTTCACCCCACCAAGTGGAACCCTCACCAGCATAGTACGGTAAGGGTGGAGCCCGATTATGCAGTACAGGTCCTGATGAATGCCACGGACCCCTCGGGGCCAGCAGGCAGAAACATGTTGACCACTTATAGTATGGTGGGGGGACAATAGAATCCCCAACACACCGACCATTTATTTTAAACACCATACAGATGCCAGTTACATTAAAATAAGTATGACATCTGTAATGGCCTTTTAACCTTACTTTTGTTGTAAGGGCCCCCACTTAGCTTTAGAAGTGCATCCCTGTCTTCAGGTGTATGCCTGCCCTCTATCAAACCAAGTTTTTAGAGGGCGAGGATTGGTCAATGATGAAGCATGACACCAGGTGGTGTGTGAGACCAGTCTTTCACTTTTTGTGAGATGCCTGCACTCACAAGATAACACTGTAACTTTATAGCACTTAGGTCATCACACTAGGAGCGGCTCTTTTTGTGTTAAAGAACATCTGGGAACCAGCATGTTTTAGAGACCCCAAATTTGGAGAATTGGCAAAGAAATCGGAGCAGTGATAGAGAAGGACAGAATAGCACGTCAAGTCAGGGCACGATCAAGGCTGCGAGAGCTACGCGAAGCTTCGCGAGCGTGCGTAGCTGCTTGCCGCGCCCGTTCGCGATGCGTTTTTCTTGCTCGAGAACGCGTTGTGGTTGTTCGGGACGCTGTTTGCGTGCTCGGGGGCGCGAACTTACCCATGCGGTCGCCTATGGGCGCGCCCATTTTGTTTTTCACTTGTCCCGCCCGTTCGCGATCCCTTATTTCCTGTTCCGGGTCGCGTATAGCGTGCTCGCGATGCGCATTCCTTGTTCGGGAACGCGTTGTACGTGTTCGCGACGTTTTTTGCGTGCTCGGGGACAAATATCGCGCGAACTTACCCACGCGGTCGCGATGGGCGCGGCCATCTTGTTTTACTACTCTATGCTATGGTTCTGGGCCTGCTTTTCTATCCTCCCTCAATCTTTGCAATCCTTAGTTTTTCACACTGTTTTTCAATTTTTCTTTATTTCTTATCTATCTCACTCTCTTCCCAACGCGCCCCCCCTCCCCCAACGTTACCAGGAGCCAGGGTGGGCTCCTGGCCCCTTCCTGGGCGATTTCATGGGGAGCGCTACGGCGCTCCCTGACTTTACTTCTCCTGGGGCAGCCCCCGGAACCTGACCCACCCCGGGGGCATAGTTGCGACCGGCGGCGGAGCCCCACGCGCTTCGTCGTCGGTCCCATGAGAGGTCAAAGGTCGCTTACCTTTGGGGGGGGCATATATCGGCCCCCAGGCTGCCGATTTTCTCAATCTTCGCCTCTTCTCACTCCTGGTGGCCAGCCCCAGCCACTGGGAGCACTTTCCTTCACCCTTCTGGTCTCACCAAGGGTGGATTCAGCAGGGAGCTGTCTTCACTGGCTCCCTGCACCAGCCTTTCGCCTGGCTCTCTCCCTGGGCCCTCTTCTCCTTGCGCAGAGGCCCAGGCTTCTGGTCACTTGTCCTGGTCTCCCCTTTTGGCGCAAGTCAGGGTCCTGGGCCAGTCTGGAGGTTCTTCCTTCCAGCTGCCCATGGTGCCAGGCTCCAGCACCAGTCGTCCTCAGCAGACCACACCCTAGAGAGAGCTCCTCTTCCTGTGCAAACTCTTTTAAAGAATTGGGAGGGGGCTGGCAGGAAGTCTCTGTCTGCCCTATCAAACAGCGACACATCACTTCTCTGCCCCTGCTCCCTCCTTCCTGCCCAGGCCTCTGGGTTAGTTCAATATGGTGTCGTCCAGGGGTCTCATGCCACATGGTCTCTGAAAGCCCCTTCCCCCCTCGCTGGCTTCCCTCCAGAGCAGCTTGGTGCCTAGCGCCAGGTGACAGCTGCTGATGGATTAACCTGTAGCTCCACCCATCCTCTCTTCTTGGAGAGGAGGCCTTCGCCCTTGGAATGCTTGTCATGCAGGGGTAGGCCTCTGATGCTACAGCTTGGGGAGGAAGGTCATTAATTCAGCCTGGCAGGGTCAGCCCCCAGCCAGGCCCTGGTTATGAGCTGACTCAGAGAAATATGACATTTCTGGATGACCCAAAAGCAGTACAAATATGACTTTGGACTCTGCAGAATACTTCTTCTCACATAAGTTACAGTAGACTTTAGTGCGTGTCTGGAATTTGTAGGCCCTAGGAAAGCGAAACTAGCCCATGTGCTCCCCATCCTCATAGGAAAGTAATGGAGTGAAAACAGTAAAGCACACTGACTTTCCCTTAAATGTTTCTTCCCATTGTAGAAAGCCTATTCCATGTCACCACCCAGTTCTGCATAAGTCCTGCCACACCATTCAATTTGTAGCTGCTCCTGTGCTGCGCACGCCAGGAATCTCCCCTGCCCAGCCCTTACTCTTGTGCACACGCATGTACACACATGTCTGCATGTAACCAGCCCAGTGCCCCTTACTCTGGCTGCAGCACAGCGGCCTACTCGCACCAGGGGGACACAGGTAAAATACACATGCAGTCCCTTTCATCATGAGTTCACTTTGGGTGAGTCTCAACTTATGAGGCTCTCCCACAGTAAAAGCTCAACAAATGGGTGTTCAAAAAGCGAAAAATCCGGGCGGCTCAGATGGTCAGAACCACCTTCTAACAATAGGAACCTAAAGAATCAGTACATGCTTTCTCTGAACGACTCTTGCAAGCCTTCAAGCAATAGAGTGAGTTAGATACTCTTGATCCGAAGGACGTGGGATAGTTTGTTTCCAAGTTTGTGCTGGGACTGAGACCGGAAATTAGTGTTATGATCCAACAACATTTGATTTGCTGGAAGAACAAGTGTGTGGATGAAATCCTACGGTATGCCACGTATTGCAGTGATGAGGTGGATTCCAAGCACAGGAGAATAAAGGACAAGTTGATGTTGGTCCAAATGAGGAATGCGAATAGAGTGGATTAGGTGCAGACAAACGGGGGAACCATAGGTCGGAATCAGGGAAACAACCAAGGAGGGGTTCAAAACGCTCCAAACAATGCTGGACAGGGAAAGGTGTTCCTATAGACCCCAAAACGGGTATAGACATTACCACGCTAAAGAAAACGACTGCTTGTCATGGTTATGGGCTGCGGCTCTAGGGGCACAACTGCATTACGCAAACTTTGCAGTTGGTGTTCCAGAAAGCTATGTGGAAAACTGCACAGCCACTACGTGTGGGCAAGAATTTGGTGGCAATGTCCCTATCAGTAGCAACCTTAAAGGTGTGTACGATCTTGCCTTGCTACTTTATTTCCTAAATGCCCATATTAATACAATCAGGTATCAGCGCATGCCTCCATTGCTGGGTGTTTCGCACTTGTCTTGCTTCCTTGTTTGTTGCCTGCCGTGTTGCCTTATACCCCCTACGGTGTGTATTGACTTTCATATGGCCCTTTTGTTATAGTCGCGGTACTAGAGCAGCGTACCGTCATGACCGCTCAGCAAGGAAAACTATCTTCCCAGAAAACTGAGCGTGATGGTCAAGAAGGGCGGGGTTCGCGTATAAACCGAGCCCCAACCATGACCACGTGCTCGTTATTCCTCTTCCACGGTCGGCGGTCGATGTGTTTGAAGTGCTCTCTTCGGCGGCCACAAAAGGGGCGTGGTCTTCCATCATTCGGCGAGGCAGTGAGGAGCGGGGAACTCGGCTCTTCCTTTCGGTTGATTGCAGACAGCCAGGCACAACACACAAAGACATATTGAGATCGGACTGATTTCGGGGGTAAGAGCGCATTGCGCTTTCTGCAACAAAGAACTCTGGAGTTTTAAGATTTTGGAACATTTTGTTAAGACTAAAGGAACATTTTTATTGTATACCATTGTGCCAAAGAACTCTGGAGTTTAAAGATTTTGGAACATTTTTGCTAAGACTTAAGGAACATTTTTATTGTATAAAGTTGCGTGGCTGGTCCCGCTTGAAACTATAATTCGCCAAGAACATTCAGGGATATTATTTCATTAATAACATTTAAAGGGACTGAAAATCTTCCAATAAAGAACACGTTTGTCTGAAAAGGGTGAAAACTGGTAAGCCACCATTTCCCTCCATGTATAACATATTTGACAAGCTTTTACAATTATCATACGTTTTGGGTAAATATACTTTCTTGTAATTTTACCCATTAGTCATGACCCTTCAAACAGCAGCAGCCCTTTCTTACGTATAAACAGCAAATCAATATTTCAGGTGACTATAGTTATTATTAAATTAAGACATAGGAAGCAGTGAAGAGTTGGTAGAGGTAGATTCACAACCTTGATTTTCTTTTGCAGGTCTCCTTCCCCGCTGTTCCCTCCCTAACACCCTTTACCCTGCCTGGCCACTCCAACAGTCTGTGCCATTATGGCAATCAGACTTGGTGGTGCCTGGAGGTGGACTTTCTGTCATCAAGCGAGCCCTGAGGAATCATAGCCCGTGACAGAATAACGAGCCCACGATCTATTTCCCTCCCGGTTCGTTTGATGCTAGAATGCCCATTAGATGATTATATTGAAGGCCTTATGCCAAGTGCAACAAGAACTAGCACATTTCAAGGTTTGTACAGCAGCTTTAGCAGATAAAGTCTCACAGTTACAACAAAAGATAGAGAAAAAACCCTTTGATATCCCATTAGGAAAATTTCCTAGTGTAGAACACACAGCTGGTCAAGGGAGCTCAGTTGGGGGTAGTGTATCACCTACTAATATAGCAGTTACTGTTCCCCCACAAATACCTCTAGCTGCACCAGAAAGATTTTCTGGCGATCCAACTCAAGTACAAATATTTCTTACACAAATAGAACTTCATTTTACTTGTAAACCTACTTTGTTCCCTGATGCACAATCATGTGCAGCGTTCCTGGTTTCGTATTTAATAGGGGACGCGGCTGCTTGGGCAGTCCCTTTGGTTTGGGGGGACAATCCTTCTTGTATAATTGGAAGGCCTTTGTTAAAGAATTTGAAAAGGTTTTTGACAGACGAACAGCAACTTTGTCTGCAGACCGAGAATTACTGGAGCTAAAACAAGGAAATCGTGATTTAGTTACGTATCTGACTCAGTTTAATCGTTTGGTTGCGGTAACAGCTTGCCCTGAAGACAAACGATCCGCAATATATTACCAGGGACTCAGAGACGATATGAAAGATATTCTGGCACAAATAGACCCTCAACCACAAACTTGTACAGAACTGATTAATCTTACACTGCAACTAGATCACCGATTGGCAGAAAGGAAAGGAGAACGTCGTCGTGGTGATCGACCAGGAGTCAAGTTTGAACGATCCAAAACCTAATTTAATCCTACTTCCAATGTCCATGACAGACCTAGTGAACCCATGGAAATAGGATCAGTTCGTTCAGCCCTTACAAAAGAAGAAAAAGAGATGCAACGCAAAAATGGACTATGTCTCTATTGCGGTAAAAAGGGGCATTTTGTTAAAGACTGTCCAACAAAACCCAAAGGAAAAACTTTTGTTCCCCCTGTCAAAACAATAAATACTACTGAAACCTCACAGGAAAACTACAAGGCTCAAAAGATAAAAAGGGGGATCTTTTGAGTGGTTGACAAATCCCCTCACTACATATGATAGCGTATGAACATGTAGATCATTTTACAATGCTAATGACATTAATCATACCACCTAGCATAAAACAAACCATCACAGTGTTGATTGATTCCTGAGCTACTGGCAATTTCGTAGATTCCACTCTAGCAAAATGTTTAAATTTACCCTGCCTACGGAAGAAAAGAACTGAAATTGTACAAACAGTGGATGGGCGAATGTTAACCTCTGGACCTATTACCAAACAAACAATGGCCATGTTATTGGAATTTACGGTAACGGGCATGAAACATACAGAATCCATTTCGTTTAACCTAATTGGTGCCCCTCAATATGGGTTCATCTTAGGCATGCCCTGGTTACGGTTACATAATCCAACAATAGATTGGGTAAAAAGAGAGATCACAGCATTATCTTCATATTGTGCAAAACATTGTATAACTACTACTAAAGAACTGACACATTCCGTAGCCACAGATGAAGAAAAAAAAGTTATCTTGCCTTCACAATATATACAATTCCAGGACGTCTTTAACGAAAAACAAGCTGAAGAATTACCACCACATCGCTCCTACGATTGTCAAATATATTTGCAGCGGGGGCGGTGATTGCGAATTGCCATATATACGCACTATCAGAGAAAGAAAATGTGTATCTCAGAGACTATTTAGATACATATCTTGCTAATGGCTTCATCACACCTTCAAAATCTCCAGCAGCCTCTCCTTTATTCTTTGCTCCAAAGGCGAATGGTGAATTTCACATGTGTATAGACTATAGGGCCTTAAACAAGATCACTGTTAAAAACAAATATCCACTCCCACTCATCCCAGTATTGTTAGATTAAGTCAAATCAGCTGTCATTTATACAAAATTAGATTTAAAGGGATCCTACCATCTGGTTCGTATGCGAGAGGGTGATGAGTGGAAAATTGCTTTTAAAACACGATACAGCTTATTCTAATATACAGTGATGCCCTTTGGGCTATGCAACGCTCCTGCAGCTTTTCAGTTCTTTCTGAATGACATCCTACAAGAATATTTGGACAGGTTTGTGACTGTCTATATTGATGACATTCTAATCTACTCTAATTCTCAGAAAATGCACGTTCAACATGTTACATTGATTTTACAAACACTACAAAAACATGGTCTCTATTGTAAGTTAAGTAAATGTGCTTTTCACGTAACAGAGGTGGAGTTCCAAGGAGTAATTCTCTCTCCTGGAGGATTACATATGGCAGAAAGAAAAGTTCAAGCTGTTCTAAGTTGGACCACCCCAAAGGCTGTTTGTGATGTCCAATGTTTCCTAGGTTTCGCCAGTTTCTATTGGTGCTTTATCGATCATTTCTCACAAGTCATTGCTCTCATAACTCGATTGTTGCGAAAGAATGTATCCTTTGAATGGGGAACTGAAGCCCAAAAGGATTTTGACCAACTGAAAACGGCTTTCACATCAGCCCCGGTTCTAGTGCATCCAAACCCTGACCAACCCTACATCATGGATGCTGATGCGTCAGAAATCGCAGTGGGAGCTATATTATCACAAAGACATATTAATACAGGACAATTACATCCCATTGCCCTTATGTCTAAACGTTTGTCTCCAGCAGAAAGAAACTACACTATCGCAGAAAAAGAACTGTTAGCGATCAGAGAAGCCTTCAAAGAATGGAGACACTATTTATTGGGAGCCAGGCATACGGTGACAGTATTCACTGACCACCGCAACTTGCAATTCATGAAAACTGCACGAGTACTAACTCCTCGTTAATTACGATGGATGTTATTTTTTTCTGAATATGATTTCATTGCCACCTTTCGCCCAGGCTCAGAGAACAAAAAAGCTGATGCTCTCACAAGACAAGACACCACCTTACTACCTGTCACATAAACACCACAAGCCATTATAGAACCAACCAAGATTATCAATGTAGTATCCACATAAGATTTTTTAAACACTGTGCAAGACAAGTTCCCACCGCAAACATGGAAAATCTGGCTAAAGCAAGGCTCAAACAGACAAATCATGCAAGAGTTACCTTTTCATGAATCCAAGTTATTTCTTCCAACAGAATCTTTGGGAAAAACAGTGTTTGCATGGCATCATCCCTGTGCAGGACATCCCGACAAACAACGAACAACACAAGCAATTCAGAGAAATTTCTGGTGGCCCACTTTACGAAGAGACATACTACAATGGGTAAAAGAATGCGAAGCGTGTGCCAGAAATCAGAGTGATCATGGATGACCAAAAGGTCTATTACTTCCACTGCCAACACCACAAAAACCATGGGAGCATTGTTCAGTAGACTTTATCACAGATTTACCAAACGACCAAGGTTATACCTGTATTCTTGTGGTTGTCGATAGTTTCTCTAAATTAGGACATTTTATTGCTTGCAAAAAACTTCCAACAGCTGAAGAATTGGCTCATCTTTTTCTAACTCACATAGTCCGTCTACATGGCATTCCGAACAAAATCATATCAGATCATGGTTCACAGTTCACTGCTAAGTTCTGGACACAGTGGTGCTAAGCATTACATATTAAGCCAGCACTATCCACCAGTCACCATCCACAATCGGATGGTCAGACAGAAAGGTAAACCAAACCCTTAAGCAATACCTATGTGATATGTCACCACTACCAAAAAATCTTGGATGAATCTGTTATGGCTCGCAGAAATTGCTTACAACTCTGCATATCATTCATCGATTCAAACCTCACCATTTCATTGTACATATGGATATCATCCCACCTATCTACCAATACAAATTCCTACAGGCCAAATCATCGCACCAACAGTATCTTCAAGGATAAAACAAATTCCCAAGGTTCATTCACAAATAGTGAAAGATTTGGAGAAAGCAAAACAACGATATAAACAGACAGCGCACAAATCTCGTAGACTAGGTCCAACTTATACCGTGGGTGACAAGGTCTGGCTATCCACAAAAAATATTACATTCCGAAATAAGTCAGCGTTTTATCCAAAATTAATCGGGCCATATACAATTGTACAACAGATCAATCCAGTGGCCTATAAATTACAGCTACCTGCCCATCTTGAAAAATTCATCCGGTATTCCATACCTCTATGTTAAAACCAGTGGAACAGCGATGTACCTCTCCACCATGCCCTCTCTTGATTCATGGACAAGAAGAATTTGAAGTACAAAGGATTTTGGACTCTCGCTATTGAGGTCGTAATTTATGGAACCTGGTCTCCTGAAAGGGGTATGGACCTGAAAACAATACCTGGAACCGGCGTCCAACATACATGCACCACATTTAGTAAAACACTTCCATGACTCCTACCCTCTAAAACCTGCCCCTAGAGTCCGCTTGGGAGGGGGGAGTACTGTCATGGTTATGGGCTGCGGCTGTAGGGGCACAACTGCATTACGCAAACTTCGCAGTTGGTGTTCCAGAAAGCTATGTGGAAAACTGCACGGCCACTATGTGTGGGCAAGTGTTTGGTGGCAATGTCCCTATCAGTGGCAATCTTAAAGTTGTGTAAGATCTTGCCTTGCTCCTTTATTTCCTAAATGCCCATATTAATACAATCAGGTATCAGCGCATGCCTCCATTGCTGGGTGTTTCACACTTGTCTTGCTTCCTTGTTTTTTGCCTACCATGTTGCCTTATACATCCTAAGGTGTGTATTCAATCTCAAATGGCCCTATTGTTACATTCGCGGTACTAGTGCAGCGTACCGTCATGACCGCTCAGAAAGGAAAACTATCTTCCCAGAAAACTGAGTGTGATGGTCAAGAAGGGCAGGGTTCGTGAATAAAACGAGCTCCGCCCATGACCACGTGCTCGTTATTCCTCTTCCATGGTCGGCAGTGGATGTGTTTGGAGTGCGCTCTTCAGCGGCCACGAAAGGGGCGTGGTCTTCCATCATTCAGTGAGGCGATGAGGAGCGGGGAACTCAGCTCTTCCTTTCGGTTGATTGCAGACAGCCAGGAACAACATACGAAGACATATTGAGATCGGACTGATCTCGGGGGTAAGAGCGCATTGCGCTTTCTGCAACAAAGAACTCTGGAGTTTTAAGATTTTGGAACATTTTGTTAAGACTTAAGGAACATTTTTATTGTATACCGTTGTGCCAAAGAACTCTGGAGTGTAAAGATTTTGGAACATTTCTACTAAGACTTAAGGAACATTTTTATTGTGTAAAGTTGCGTGGCTGGTCCCGCCTGAAACTATAATTTGCCAGGAACATTCGGGGATATTATTTCATTATTATCATTTGAAGGGACTGAAAATCTTCCAATAAGGAACACGTTTGTCTCAAAAGGGTGAAAACTGGTAAGCCATCATTTCCCTCCATGTATAACATATTTGACAAGCTTTTACGATTATCATACGTTTTGGTTAATTATACTTTCTTGTATTTTTACCCATTAGTCATCAACCTTCAGACAGCAGCAGCCCTTTCTTACGAATAAACAGCAAATCAATATTTCAATAGTTGTTTATTAAATTAAGAAATAGGAAGCAGTGAAGAGTTGGTAGAGGTAGATTCACAACCTTGATTTTCGTTTGCAGGTCTCCTTCCCCGCTGTTCCTTCCCTAACACCCTTTACCCCGCCTGGCCACTCCAACAGTCTGTGCCATTACGGCAATCAGACTTGGTGGTGCCAGGAGGGGGACTTTCTGTCATCAAGCGAGCCCTGAGGAATCATATCCCGTGACACTGCTAGTCATTATTGCCACAAAATCGGGCATTGGAAGCGCGAGTGTCGATCAAATCCAGCAAATCAGTTGCAAGAGGGAGAGTCAGTGCAAGTGCCCGATGTGATAAACACCGTGACATGACCCAGGTCCTACAATGGTGGAAGTCAGAATCAGTTAGTGCAAGTACCCTAACCTCCGAGAGTTCCACAGAATAATCGAGCGTTTCATAAAACGCCTTTTATGGAAACTCTAGACGGATTTGATCAGGACCTGTCACAATGACAGCACCTGAGGGGGGAGGAAGACTGTACCCTTGGAGCAGTCTTAGAGGTAGACCAGAGTGGACCGTATGTGGAGGCAGATGTAGGTGGTCATCCCATTACATTCTTGATTGATACTGGTGCTACCCGTTCTACTGATCCGCAGTAGTCCCAAGCCTACCCCTCTCGGGACAATCGATCCAAGTTGTAGGAGTTGCCAATAAGAGAATGGCCAACCCATTGACAGAAGAAATACCTGTGAAAATAGGAACCTTTCAGGATCCACACCAGTTTGTGGTGTGCAATTCGAGTCCAGTATGTTTGTTAGGACGTGATCTCGTATGCAAGCTGAACTGTACCATTTATTGCATGTCAAAGAGAGTTGAATTGCAGACTAATGATGATGCATTCAAATTGGCGAACCAGAACCACTGCGTGGACATGTTTCCAGTACTAACAGTGGATGACATGCCATGGGATTTGAGAGACACCGTCTCTCCCGTGGTGTGGGACTTCACAGGGGAAGAGATAGGACCGATTTGAGGAGTAGAATCGGTTCGTATACAGATCAAGCCAAATGCAGAATTTCCAAGAACACCCCAATCCAACCTGACCCCAGAAAAAGTGGCAGGTATTACACCTGTGATTGGTTCCATGATTTCGCAGGGCATCTTGAAGGAGATAATAGGAGGTCGTTGCAATTCACCTACAATGGGGTTACAGAAGCCGAGCCGCAAACATCGCATAGTTCAAGATTTGAGGAAAGTTAATGTGATTGTAATTCCATGTTGTCCCATGGTACCGAATCCATCTGTGATCCTGGTTCAAATTCCTTGCGAGGCTGAGTGGTTTACTGTGATTGATCTGCGTGAAGCATTTTTCTCCATCCCATTGCATGAGGAAAGCCAATTTTTATTTGCTTTCCGGCTGGAGAATAGTGTTTTAACATGGTATCGTATCCCACAAGGGTATACTGAAAGTCCATCTATCTTTAAGCAGATTTTGAAAAAGAATCTTGAGAGCTTGGTGCTGCCACAGAATTCAGTGCTTGTGCAATATATTGATGATCTCTTGATTGCATCGGAGACAGAAGAGGCTTGTAGGGATGATACCATTGCTTTACTGAACCATTTAGCTGAAAATGGACACAAGGTGTCGCCGAACAAGCTTCAGTACTGCTTGACAGAAGTTCAGTACTTTGATCATCGCATTGAAAAAGGCAAGAGAAAGGTGTCACTAGACCGCACTGAGGCGATCATGAAAATGAATGCGCCTACCACTCAGAAGGAAGTCAGGATGTTCTTGGGAATGGTTGGCTACTGCCGACAATAGATCCCAAACCTTTCATTGAAGGCGAAGCCTTTACAGAAATTGAAGCACAAGGATGTGAGTGATCCGGTACCCTGGGATAACGATTGCTTGGTTGCCTTCTTAGAGCTGGGGGAGTGCCTTTGTCGTGCTCCAGCTTTGGGAATGACTGATTACAACAAAGCATTTTCACTATTCTGCTGCGAGAGGGAGGGTTGTTATCTATCTGTACTCACCCAGACACATGGGGGTGTCCGTAGACCAGTGGCCTATTTCTCGGCTACATTAGATCCTGTAGTTTCAGTGTTGCCAGGATGTCTCAGATCCATTGCTGCAACAGGTGTCAGCATTGAACGATGTGAAAGTATTGTGATGGGTCATCCTCTTACTGTATATGTACCACACTCAGTTGAGCTTCTGATGACGAGAACCAAGACACAGCATTTGACGAATAACAGGCTGACAAGATACGACAGATACTGCTGGCCGCTGAGAATATCACCCTGAAGCGGTGTTCTGTGTTAAATCCTGCTACCTTGTTGCCTATTCCAAATGCTGATGGGGAAGATTGTGAGGACCATGACTGTCTGGATGTGACTGAACTTTGCACAAAACCGAGACCCAACATTGTCGATGAACCACTGCCTAACTCGGACCAAATCCTCTTTGTGGATGGTTCATGCTTAAGAGACAATGAGGGTTACTTAAGAGCAGCTTTTGCTGTATGTACCATTTCTGGAGTTGTGGAAACTGCTTGTTTACAAGGAGTATACTCCGCACAAGTAGCTGAAATCATTGCTTTGACCCATGCATGTCTTGCTTCTAATCAGATCCGAGTCACCATCTATACCGATAGCCAGTATGGTTTCGGTGTAGTTCATGACTTCAGACAGCTATGGTCACAGAGGGGGTTCTTCACATCATGGGATCTCCCATTAGGAATGGAGAGTAAGTGAGACAACTGTTGGAAGCCTTACAACGACCAAAGGAAGTAGCGATCATGACTTGCGCTGCCCATGGGAAGGGGAAAGATTTTGTGACTGTGGGAAACAGATATGTGGACATAGTCACCCGCTTCTGTGCAACTCATGCATGCATCTTTAATGGGGAATATTCAGGCGAGAGCACAGAGAGAACCGAGCTCAGCATGATGCTAGCCATCGCAGATACCTGGGACGAGGTCAGGCATCTGCAGGGAGAAGCGTCGGATCAAGAACAGGCTGGTTGGATCAGAGCAGGATGTGAAAAGAGGGCAAGCCAAGCTGTGAGCATTCCTGAGGAGGCTGGATACCCACCAAGTCGAGCATAGGGGGGTCATGCTACAAAAGGCGCAGGTATAGACTCTGAGGGAGACGGTAATGTTGCGAGTGGTATATAGTCTGACACAGCTGAAGAGACTGGTGTGGAAAGTGGTCGGGTGCTGCAAAAGAAAACTGAGGTCGCAAGAGAATCGTGGCCTAAGAGACAGAAAAGGCAGAATCTGAGACTAGCACCAGAAAAAGATCTTGCTCCCATATCTGAATCATCTGAATCGGATCAAAGTGAGACAGAACAAGCCCAAGGGAGCGTAAGGAGATCAAGGAGAGTAAGGAGAGTAAGATTACCATGCCAGAGATACGCCTCTCCGGAGTGGACTTACTTTGCTACAAATGCCAGGGAGAGTGAGATCTGGAACACCGGTACTGATAATTGAGATCGAACTGTTAGTCCCTGGAGTAGAGGCTAATGGAATTCTGACATTGACTGTACCATATCTACTGAGACTGAGTGGCTTACGGAGCTTGATTTTGGAAGATCTCACGTTTCCTACTTTTGGAAATCAGCTATCAGCTCAGGAGATTGAGGCTCTTCGCATTGAACTTTTCAGCGTGTCATTGAAGAAGTTGTCTCTGATCTCATAAGGGATGAAAACTGAACTTTGAACTGTACATAAAACCCCTTTTGCTCAAAGAAGATAACCTAGGCCAGAGTGGATGAAGAATAAAAATAGGGACCTTTCCGTAGAAGAAGAAAAAGGGCTAGGGAAGCCTTTCAAGCTGTGTAAATATTGTGCCATGAACTGATAACTGTTTCCACGATTTCAACAACTGTTTATGAACTCTATTGTGCAGCAGTGAGAGGCAGAGAAAGAGACTTTGCATTGATCCTCTTACAACCACATTCCGAACTCAATTGAAAATGGAGTCTGGAAATCCGAACCGTAGGCACAAATTGATAATAGGTACACTAAGTGTAGGAGTAATCATAGTAATAGCTGTAGTCATCATTATGTCCACTATAAGTTCCCATGATGCTGAGGTTAAAGGGGTGGGAGTACATGGGACATCTGCACCCACCACCTCTAGCACGAAAGAGGGTACATTAGTAGTTGACAGTGCTATAATTGATAAGACTAGTCGCTTGTTGCACATAGATTTGTCTAAAGGTGATTACATGTTGAATGCTTATGCGAAGCTGTTGTATGAGTATGTGAGCACAATGGATGTGAGAGATTGCTATGTGTGTATGCAGGTACCTGCGTCTGTCGAGCAGGGTATTAGGTACCATAATTTGCCTCTGACGTATGGTATTACTTGTAGTCTGTTGCTTAGCATGTTTTATGGTAAAGGTCATTGTGAGTACTATTTCTCGAATTATGATGTAGTGCTATCAGAGGTTCCAGCTTACAAGCATCTGAATAAGTATGACTATTACAAGCAAGAAGAGAGAATTGGAAAGTATTTCATACCTACTGTTACATTAGACACAGCTTATGCGCATAGACATAATTTGGTGTTGAGGTTAAATCCCCAGGCAATCAAAACGGTCAGACAATAATCACCAACTCAATGAAACAGCAAACATGATATAGTGAACTCAGTATCACAAATTAATGTATTAAAATCTCATCTTTTTATTATTGTCTTTTTTTAAAAACATTTTATGAAAGTGCATATGACAAATACATATAAGACGTAATGAACAAATTATCAAAAATAAACCACATATAAATTACAAATTAACAATATATACAGAACACCACAATTAAATGAACTATAAATGTTGACAAAGGACTGAAAGCAATGACAGAACAAAAAACAGTGGCTATGCGATGGATCTTCTACGCGCGTTTGGCGCAATCTGCTCCTTCATCAGGAGAGCCACAAATAAATTCCTAAAAGTGGAATTAAAACTGTATCAAAAGACTGTTTTACATTAAAAAACTAGGACACTGAGTTAGACAATATGAAAAATTCTATAAGTTCAATCGATTCAATCAGTTACATACCTTCACCAGTTATGAATGTTAAAACATGCATAGATCTCAAACTATAATATACAATAAAGTTAATACATAAAAAATGAAAAATTACATGAAAATGCATAATTAATGACATTATGCCATAAATCAGTAAAATAAGAGAAAAGAGAAAGAAAAAGAAACCAAGAAACAAGTAAAAAAGAAAGAATAAAAAAAGAAGGAAACAAAGAGAAATACAAATAACATTGATAACAGTTGGCGAGTCAAAGTAACTTGAAATATTATTTATACCCCCGTGATAAGAAAAAAAGAGAGAGAGAAAGAGATGAAAAGAGATAAAAATGAATGAAAGAGCAGATCCATGAGCTATGGATAGCAGATAATCAATCAGCCATGGATTCCCAAGATTAAATAGTGCACCCGTGATAATAGGCAAACTAATGGATCCTAACAGCCGATATCTCATTGGTGATGCTTACTTGGTTGAAAATGATTAGAGTAGCGTTCGAATGATGTAAGGTTACCAACGTGTAAGCTGAAATCTGTAAAGGGAACCTGTAATATATGTCGTAAAAACCACATTAATAGTCACAAGCTAATCAAAAGAGAATGATAGCCCTAAATAGAATATAAGTCAATATACAAGAGAACGTCCCACATGTCTCTAAGTACAACGTTGATATGTTAGAGACAAATTCGTATAAAACAAGAGTAAAGAATGAATGCTTTAAAGACTAGAATGATATCATCAAGAAACTAATTTCTTAACTAATAAAGTTTATTGATTGTCATGATTATACTATGATAAAAGGAGAGAAAGAAGAAAAACGCTAAATGAGTTGACAACAACATTTGCTCAAATCACTATAGCATACTGTTAACTATAATGACTTTCTGAATTAATAATTACCTGCGATGCGAACTTCATAGAAAGAGGTACTGAATTAAGGTGAACGATAAAAATACGAAGTATAGGCGATCCTCAATCTTCGCGTATTCAAGTACAAAGATAAGCGTACCCTATACAGAAATAACATGAACATGATCAGTATTCGGAAGAATATCGTGAAACTGGTCTAATTATTACAGAGTCAGACAGATCTTACCGGTGCTGAAAAACGATATTTTAACAGCACACCAAAAGGCGTTCAGATAAAAGCGCTGAAAGAGGATTATAGATTGTCGAAAAGAGAAAGCAATTGTAGATAAGGAAATCAGATGATGAATCCTCGATAACTGCAGTACAAGGATTAGCGTACCCTAATATAAAATAACATAAGATGAACATATTAAGTCTAGGTGCATAATGTAAAATAAAATAAAAAGCTACAAAGTTATTTCTAGCTAAGGATGTCGGTTGAATCTTACCAGTTAGTCGACACGATGAGAATAAAATACGGCGTATTTCGTTCAGATGAAAATGCCAAGACCGGCATTTCCAGAGTTTTAATCCCGCAACGGAAGTCACGTGAGGTGTCACAGGGACAAATGATAAACCGAAATAGAGGACAGACTCATATTAGAACAAATGATAAACCGAAATTGAGGACAGACTCATGTTAGATAAGGAAAAGAAAAGAAGAATCTGATCACTAACACGCATAAGAGTGCTCGTAATAAACAGAATAAGTAGTTTCTAATAATGTATATCTTAAAAAGTCTCTGTGTGTATAAAAACATATCAACACAGATAGCTCACTACAAATTCGAAACGCACGATAGGCGGCTGGATCAGATAGAACAAAGAGCAGAACTGCTAAAAGAATTAGACCGCTAATGTAAAGCGGAATCTAGATAATCCAGTGAGAAAAGAGGTTTAGTGTATACTAAAAAATGTGTAAAATCTCTAATGAAAACAGAAATCAGTGATAATATATGTCATCTAAAGATTATTACACAGGATGGCATTTTCCCACGGTAATTCACTGTTAAGGCCTCGTTTGAATGTATTTAAAGTAAATATCCAGTAGACTTCTCTTTTTCTTCTAATTTCATTGCTTCTGTCAGTATTAGCGTGCTCAATTTTTTCCAGAATGAGCCATTTGATATCATTTACTGTGTGACCACAGTCTAAGAAGTGTTTATCTATGGGGGCATTCAGTTTTGAAGTGCGAATGGCTGAACGATGTTCAGTCAGACGTGTAGCAATGGCACGCGAAGTCTCCCCGACATAGCCCAAATTACAGGGACAGATTATGAGATAAATCACATTTTTAGTTTTACAATTCCACATCTTTTTGGCACGTATAGTATGTTCATTAAATACAAAAGTGGCACCTTCAATCACTGTTTGACATGATTTACAGTTAGAGCATTTGAAAGTACCTTTAACTGGCTCGGTACCATCCAAAGATTTCTTTATGGATGGAGCCGTAGAACTGAATCTCGAATGTACAATGATGTCTTTAATGTTTCGATTGCGTTTATGTGCAAACAGAGGTTTTTTTAAAATACATTGTTGGTCAGGGTCACTATTCAATATATGCCAGTTAGAATTGACAATTTGCTTAACTTTATCATTCATAGTTGAATGTTTTGTAACACAGACAAGTTGGTTGGACTTGGAGTGGGTGTTACTGTGTAGTAGGTGGTCTCTGTCAAAATATCTGGCATGTTTAAGTGATTCTCTGATGAGGCGATGGGGATACCCTCGAGCAATGAATTTAGCTTTCATGGCTACAGCTTGTGTGTCAAAATCAGCCAGGTTAGTACAATTTCGACGAAGTTGTAAAAATTGACCGAACGGTATACTTTGTTTCTGTGCCCGCGGATGGTAGCTATTAAAGTGTAACAAAGTGTTGCGGGCTGTCGGTTTGACATAGAGATCAACCTCGAGTCGATCAGACTTGTGTCGGATTAGAATGTCAAGAAATTCAACTTGATGTTGACTGATATGTGCCGTGAATTTAAGATTAGTGTCTGTAAGGTTCAGCCAGAGAAGAAATTCTTCAAGGTTATCTTCAGTATCTATCCAGACAAAGAAGATGTCATCAATATATCTTGACCAGTATTGGATTGACTCAAAGAATGGAGCAATTTCGTTGTATATAAATTTGGTTTCAAATAAAGCCATGTAAATATTGACCACCGACGGTGCCACTAATGCTCCCATGCTTACACCTTTGGTCTGTTTAAACAAATTGTTACCAAATTCGAAGGTATTTTCAGTTAGAACCAATTGGAGGCAATCTAAAATGAATGATTTGGGGCATGGGACACTATATGTGTCAATAAACCAGGAAACTGCCTGTATAGCTTCAATCTGTGGGATATTGCTATATAAAGACTCTATGTCTAGAGTAACAAGGATATTATTCTGTGGTTTAAAAGGCAAGTTTTCAACTGTATTAATCATGTCTCTCGTGTCTTTGATGTACGATGGAATTTTAGAGATATATGGCCGAATCCAATTATCTACATATCGTGAAAGTGGTTCAGTCACTGATCCAATAGTTGACACAATAGGACGATGGGGAGGGTCTTCACTACGTTTATGTATTTTAGGTACCCCGTATATACATGGCATTTTCCCTTTGGAGCTATTCAAATATTCTAGCTCTTTTTTACTGATGTGTCCTAGTTCAAAAGCTTGAGTTGTTAACGTCTTGACTTTCAAGGCAATTTTACTCGTTGGATTTCTGGTTACTTTAATATAGAAGCGTCGAGCAGGGTATTAGGTACCATAATTTGCCTCTGACGTATGGTATTACTTGTAGTCTGTTGCTTAGCATGTTTTATGGTAAAGGTCATTGTGAGTACTATTTCTCGAACTATGATGTAGTGCTATCAGAGGTTCCAGCTTACAAGCATCTGAATAAGTATGACTATTACAAGCAAGAAGAGAGAATTGGAAAGTATTTCATACCTACTGTTACATTAGACACAGCTTATGCGCATAGACATAATTTGACCTGCATGTTGACTGACATAGAAAAGAAGTTTGTAGATCAAGTAGAAGATAGACATAGGTTACTAGCAGTTAAGCTCAACAATAGAAAGGGAAATTTTGAATGGACCAAGGAAGAGTTAGCTCACAAGGCTAAGGGAAGTTACGGTCCAATAGCTTTAGACTGGGAACAGCGAGGAAGGCTTTGCATTACACAGGTACAGACATACTATGACAAGATCTTTGTGGGACAGAGTGTGTATGATCACACTTTCACAATTGAAGCCACTGCAAAGAAGTTCTTACATGAAGCGGTACAAGTGGTGCCAAATGTGTATTTTGTGTGTGGGAAGAATGCGTATGTCCAATTGCCATTGAATTGGTATGGCACATGTTATGTGGCTGTTGTGTTTCCTAAGATATACCATGTGGAGGATTTGAAGAGTTTGGAAGGGAAGCAACCTCATAGAGAGAGACGTGGTACAAGTGTGGGAGAGATTGTAGGAGATGTGTTTGGAACATTGATACCAAGTTTGGGAGTGGTTTTAAATGATGTTAAGATTAGGAAGTTGTGAACTATAGTGGGTAAGTTGTCAGTCAATACAACTCAGTCATTGCTACTCGTAGATGGAGCGATGGTTTCGATATGGGCTCTGGTGATGCAAATCTGTCTTGCTTTAGATGTGTTATTAGCAAAAGAGGGCGGAGTCTCTAAAATGTTGAGGGTTTAACAGTGCTGTACTTATATCCCAGACCATAGTACGGATCTGAGGAAATATATAAGTAACATCACTGAAATACATCATGAGATACATGACTTGGCAACAGAGGGAGTCTGGAGCAAGGTTGGTAAAGGATTCGGAAAGGTTGGAAGTTGGTTTGCAAACCTTGGAAAGGGAATTCTTGGTTATGTCTTGAAGCCAATAGTAATAGTTGTGGTTTGTGTCATCCTTCTGATGGGAACAGTAAAAGCTTTCAAGTGGTATAGGTCCAGACAAGTTGAGAATTCTCTTAGACAGCGAGAGAGGAGACTGGAGAGACTGCAGGACAGTCACTATGAGAATCTCAAGAGTCTAGAGAAGTTTTGACAGGGAAGACTGGCTACAACTTCTGTTTAGGTCGGTTCTTTCTACAGGGAGTGTAAAGTGAATGTGATGACACTAGTCATCAGAGGGGGGTAACTGATAGAGCGCAGATTTGCTCTGTCGTTTGTAGGGGTGCATTATAATCATGAGTAGTTCGCGCCCGCATATAATCCTTTATTGTGTTAACAATGGGTCATTAGATCATGTACTGTAATAACGTGGAAAGTGAAGTGTTAGGGGTAGTTTAGTGTAAACATGATGAAATCAGCGTTACAATTACATGTGACTAGATGTAAACCTTAATGCATAGAATTGTGCATGTAGCTAATGAAGATTTCCATAATTTGTGTGCTTATGTAATGCATTGATTTAATTGTGCTCAGTAATAATGTTCACTTATACATGTGCTTTATGAATTTGCGTGCTGTTTCTTAGGTTGGCCGAATTTTGTAGGCCTAACGCGTATTTCTCCCTGAAGCTCTCATGTTAGAATTGCTGGTAAAATTCATGTGTATGTAGAGTTTGTTCTTTCTCACTTTTCTGTTGCACGTGGAGAAATTCATCTTTGTTAGTTAGAATAATGTCTTTGTTTTAAGAGTTAAGTTTAGGGAGGAGAAGATACATTGAACGGCTGATAATGGGATGGTGTTCTTTCTCACAGGAGAGAGCCTGGGAATCAAGGTCATCGAGCCAAGGCCTGGGAGCAATGCTGCCTCATGGAAAGTTATCTACAAAGAGGTGGCTTGCATGGATGGGGTGATTCTGCATAGCATTGTAAGAAGTCTCTTACAAGTTCATGTATTAGAGTTAGGGACTGAGTCTGGAAATCTTCTGCCTTGCCATGAGAGAGAGCATCTTAGAACATGCTCTGAAGCTTTATGCTACCTGATCCATTCAACGTGAATGGACTTCTTAGGAAGCCTTCACGTGCTGACACCTTTTCGGAACTTGCCTTGGGGAAACGCTAAGTAGGGATGTCACTATAGTGATAGAGTAGGGACAGACTAATGCTTTTTACTTACGAACCTCCAATGAAGGGGACACTCGATATTGGAGCCGACATCTTTTGTGTCCTGATTCTGGAATTGGTTATTCTGTGTATGCTGCATCGTCTTAATTTCACCCGTAGGTTTGGCTTTGTATTAGTTCCCATGTATTTCTATACCCTCATCTTGAGGTGCTTGTATGTCCAATTGTTCTTGGCTTTGTAATAAATCAAACTAACTTTAAATTGAGAGTCTGTGATTCTTCGGAGTCATGGTTCATTGGAACAGTGATGAGTAAATTGGCTAATAATTCTTCCTCCCCTCCACACTTTCATGGAGACAAAAAGACATTGGCTGAGGGTTCCAGAGTAAATCTAGAACGTGGAACCCGGATCCTTCAACATCAATGGCTGTAGGACAAGGCGTCCCTCAAGGGTCGATCCTCGCACCCACCCTGTTCAATCTTTACATGGAACCCCTGGGAAATCTCCTAAAAAAATCTGGGATCCATTATCACCTCTATGCTGATGACACTCAAATCTACCTTAAGGTGTCTTCCGCACACATTTCAATCCTCAACACCACTATCAACTCCATCCAAGATTGGATGTCAACTCATCAACTAATTCTGAATCCTTCCAAAACGGAATTCCTTCTTCTCTCTACCTCACTCTCTTCTCCTCCTGTTCAATCATGGATGGACAATCTGAACATCCTTAACAACATATCTATCATTGTTGACAGCGCCAAATCCCTAGACATCATCCTAGACAAAAGGCTCAACCTACATTCCCATATCAATACCATCGCCAAGAATGCACGTTCTCTGGGGAGTTCGGCGTTTCTTTCCTGAGCAAGACCTAAAAACTTTGGTCCAATCATTGGTTCTCTCCACACTGGACTACTGCAACTCAATCAATCAATCAATCAATCAAATAGCTTTATTTCGATAACAAGTATCATAAAAGCAAGATCATTCATACATACAAAACAAGAATGAAAGATACGAGTTATCATAAAAACAATGATCAGAGCAGATATGTACATTCCATCCATAAAAACACAGGTATTAAAAATAGGTATATACACTTCATTCGATTATTTTATACAAGGGGTTAATCGTTTTGTTAATAATTATAGAACGTACATCAATTCAGCTAATTGATGACAGTCAGAAAAGTCTTTTTCCTTAAAAATACATTCACAGTATAAACTCATACCTCCCTGCGTAAAAATTTAGACCTAACGGACCAAATACAGCCGAGATACTTTGCCACCCCACAGGCAAAGAGGACTCTTGAATCTGATTTCAAAATCCGCAAAACTACGCGGTGATCCAAGGTACCCAACTGTCTACAGATTGGTTTTATCCATCTTGCTCTTGCCCGCGAGTATGCTGGGCATACGAACATAATGTGGGCCACACTCTCTTTTGGGGCTTCACAACAAGGGCAATCCGCAATTGTCTGCCGGGGAGGACTCCATTTTGCAGTTAACTCACGAACTAAGAGCGAGCCAACCCTGAACTGTATATAAAGTGCTCTGTCTCTTGGGATCTGAATAAAATCTAAATATGGTTCTAAAAATATATGCAACTTAAACTGATAAAAATCATCTACCATCCTGCCTGCTCTTGGTTTACTAAGTTCCTGTGTATCAACCCAGGCCCAATATGCTTTTTAAGGTCGTCCTTACAGGGTGGATTCTGATCTGCCCAAGAGTCTTTAAAACCTAAAGCAAAAACTAGTTTCTTAACGTTGTTGATCCAGCTCACCCTGTGGCTGCAGTCTAAACTGATTACTTCTTTAAATGCAGCAGCATAATTTGTAAGTTCAGCAGTACGTAGCAATCGGGCCCAGTAAAACAGTGGTCTAGATCTGGCAATGTCTCTATAGGAGCGTCTTCCCATATCACTCATCAGAGGCTTTAGTGGGACATTTCGGGGAAGGCTCACTAACTCTCGCAAGAACTTATGTTCAGATGCACAGATTTCTTGCACATTGTTGAACCCCCACAGTTCCGCGCCATAAAGGGCCGAGCTTACTGCCTTTGCAGCATAGATCGTGAGTGCTGGGGCAACAGGTCTACTCTGTGAGGAGCGATGTTCTCTGCCTATTGCGCCAGCTGCTCGTTTATGATTCAAGAGCATCTTATTAATGTGGGGATTCCAGTGCATTGTCTCGGAGAGTCGAATGCCTAGATAATCGAAAGTCTGGACTCTCTCCAGTTGTATTCCACCCAGAGTAAAAGTGTATCTAAAGGGCTTGTAGGGGTTGAATGTCATCAGTTTGGTCTTTGTGGTGTTGATGATCAGCCCCCTTAAAGTACAGAAATCCTGAAACCTATCCAAGAGTTTCTGTAGCCCAACCGGGGTCTTTGAAATCAAGAGTGTATCATCTGCGAACAGAAGGGTAGGTACCCTATCTCCTGCCAGGGCCGGGGCGTCAGCTGGAATTTCCCGAAGGAAGCTAACCACCCCGTTCACGTATAAGGAGAACAGGGTAGGCGCCATGACACAGCCCTGGCGAACCCCTCTGTTCACCGAAATCCTATCAGTTTTTTGCTCTTGTGACCCCCACCTTACTTGGGCATAGTTGCCCTCGTGCAGTCGGACAAGCATGTTAAGAATAAGCGAGGGAATGCCCATCTCACCCAAGACTTTCCATAATTGGCCCCTAGGGACCAGATCAAAGGCAGTCTTCAAATCGATGAAGGCAAGATAGAGGCTGCCTCCACCTAACACAACCACCTTCCAATAAAGGAGAAGCAGCCTGAATGCCTGATCAACTGTCCCTGTTCTAGTCCTGAAGCCCGCCTGATATTGGGAGAGGATATTCTCGTCCTCAACCCAGGATTGAATTCGCTGCAACAACACCCTACCGACTACTTTTTGAATGGCATCGATTAAACTAATCGGTCGGTAGTTGGCAGGATCCTCCCTTGCTCCTTTTTTAAAAATAGGCACTACTTCTGCGCCCTTCCACGAGTCAGGTATAGGGCACCCATTAGAAATGGAATTAATTAGGAGTGTAATATATTTCGCCCAATTACTAGGGTTCGCAAGGAGTAGATCCCCCGGAAGACCGTCCGGTCCAGGGGCCTTTGCTGGCACTATTCTTTTAATTGCCCCTTCGACTTCTTTTAAGGTGAAGTGGTCGCTGGCGTTTAAGGTAGGGCAGAGAATTAGCTGGTCAGACACCCTCTCTGGATGAGTTGTGTCTGTCCCCGTGTATAGTTTGCTAAAGTGGTCAAACCAATCTTGGCTCGATATGTGGTTGGGGATTAAGTCAGGGTCTTTCCAATTTGCCCCCCTGACAAGATTCCAAAATCGGTTGGAATCTTTTGCTAGACTAGCATCCCTTAAATCTTGCCAGTGGGATTCTTCCCACTGTAGCTTTGCACGATGCAGCGCTTCTTTATACTCTTTCCTGGCTAGTTGGACTCGAGAACAATCTTTACTTTTAATAGCTAGGGCTAGGGCTTTTCTTTTTTGTCTACAGTCTTTAGTAAACCATGCCTGTCTACCTTTTGGGCATCCTTTGTGGGTGTTGGAACCAACAGCTACTTTAAAAAAGGACCCCATCTGCTCTACAGTTCTCATATAAATATCCAAAGCCTTCTCTGGGGCATCGAGATTAAGAGATGCCTCTTGGAGATCAGCTATATTTTCTGCCAGGACTCAATTAATTCCAACCATTTTTGATTCATTAACAGCGACTTTGGGCCATTTAAGATATCTTCTACAATTAGAAGGGGCCACTTCCTTAGTCGCTAAATTAGTAGTTGCAGCAGGGGCATGGCCAAGAGAGGGCCAGAGGGCCTTCATGGTCAGACAAAGTGGGTTATGGTCACTGTCATTAGTAGGGGCTATTACCATGTCAATCATACTACTCCACAGTCTTACGTCTATCAAGATGTAGTCGATGCGGGACGGACAACTAATTCTATTATACGTACAGGCCCCTTCGACGTCTGACTCTGTTCTGCCGTTTGCAGCCCTCAACCCAAATTCCAGAGCAAGTGCGTTCAACTGGACTGCAACCCGTGACCATCTTTTGATGGGGGATGCTTAGGGTGGGATACCCCATCTCGCATCGTCTTCCTCCAGCCCCAGCATGTCATTCACGCCAAGGGGCTCGAATGTGCAATTAAAGTCTCCCGCGATCACAAGTTGTGAGGCAGGATGGCAGCTGGATAGCTCTTGCTCCAAGGATGAAACAATGGCTGAGGAGACTCCCCTCTTGTCCCCCTTACGTATACGTTAAACAACTCAAGAGTTAGAGCTCCTTTATTTCCATGAATGGTAAGCCTCATTATGTCTGGGTTTGTGCAATTACGTTCAGTAATTTTACAACCCAAAGCAATGTTAATCCAGACAATCAGACCTCCCGAAGGGCGCCCTCTCCCTGTGGTAACAGCTGGTACAAAGAAGCAGGTATAACCAGATTTGTAAAGAGCAACTAAGCTCCAAGTTTCCTGGAAGAGGCAGATGTCCTGGCCTTCTATTAGTTTATTCCAGTCGGGCAATAGCAATTTACTGCTAAGTCCGGCCACATTCCAGGAAATAATATTAAGTTGGGAGCAAGGGGCCAAAACAGGAGCTGACACTCGTAGAGGGGTAGCATGGGGCCGAGATGATAGGGCAGGGGAAACACCTATGGCCACCCTATCTGTAATCATGTTTGTGGCTACAATCCGATCCCTCGGCTTATTGGTGCAGGGTTTAGTATGGGTAATATGATCAGTGAGGCTTGAGTTTGTTGGTGGTTGATCAAGAGCGATTGAGAGTTGTATGCTTGGGAGGGTACTTAGGTTGCTATTGGGAGCAGTATCCTGAGGCTCCTGATGTAAGGTGGAGGCAGTTCTCAGTCAATCATTGGCATCTAATGTTATCCCCCCTTCTGTGCCCTGTTCTGGTGTATTGCCCTGCGCCCCTGTATCATCAATTAATAGAGAGCGTCTAAACTGAATGGCTGAAGACCCAGGTGGACATGTCCGATATTCTAGTGCTAGCAAATTTTCAGCCAGTTCATGTTTGGCCAGAGTAAGTTCGATATAATCTGAAGGTTGATTATGAGGCGTACATCTCCGTGCCCTAACTATATCATCCCGTATCAATGACCGGCAGCCCCTGACATGGCGAATCCAATGTATAGCCTTGTTTTTTAAAGAATCTTCATTTTCTCGGTCACCATGCGAAACGAGCTTAGGGACATTGACCATAAGGACTATACGTGTTTGCGCAAGTAGAGGGGTTGGAGGTTTTTCTAAATGGCCAGAACCTATTGGGCGCGAGCAAGAATTTGCTAATAAGTTAAAAGGTCTAATATACTTCGGGTTGGTTAACAGAGAGAATTGTTTTACCAGGTTACTAGGGGCAGGGGCTTGGGAAGAGACCACCCGTTTATGATTAAATTCCTTGTGGGCCTGGTCCGTTCGCGCATTGAGGGGTGGGAGAGGACCTTTGTGTGTAGAAACTCCTTCTTTGTGTGTATTTGTGGTTGCTCGTTGAGAATGGGAATTAAATGGCAGGCTAGCTGCTGGTTGATGTAGCATGCTTCCCCGGGGTATTAGTTTAACTATGGCCACTAGCTCCTCTATCATCGTCCTCATCGCGCCTACTTC
Organism: Calotriton arnoldi; assembly: GCA_963921515.1. NCBI lineage: Eukaryota > Metazoa > Chordata > Amphibia > Caudata > Salamandridae > Calotriton > Calotriton arnoldi. The sequence goes on along the minus strand of CAWUFW010000350.1, from coordinate 2,756,053 downwards.
TGACCTGAGCGCGATAACAATCTGCATAAGATCTTCTGGTGTAGGGGCACCTGAACTTACTAACTCGGGTGATCTTTCCGTAGGGCTTGAATTTGGAGTTAGGCATTGAGGTACAAGCTCCCCCGAACATTCAGGGGCCTCAGCCAGCGCCGCAAAACGATTAGAGCAAATGATGACAGAAGATTCTAAGTGATTCGGAGCATCGTTGGACAGTGAGTTGTCATACTGGGTGGGAGTAGTTTCCCATTGGCCTGTCGCCGGGTGGTCAATCTCACTACTACTTAAGGTGCGATTATGGGGGGGTTTATGGAACATGGAAGGTATTGTAGTTGAGCGAGGTTGTCTACAACTCTTTTCAAGGGAGCTTTGATGACACCAGTAATCGCCGGCATCTCAGCTACCAATATCCCTTCACATTCTGTGATTAAGGTCTCAATTCTGTCAATCACACAGTTATTAGCAGTATTCTTACTGGTTTTCCTTGCCTTTTTCACCTTACCTACCCCACCAGGTACTCCATTTGCCCCCCGTTCCTTCCATGGTTTTCCTTTTCCCCATGATTACGCTAAGAGTGGTCTAGAAAGGCACAGTGGGGGATCAGAAGAAATAAGGGAACAGAGCCACAAGGCAAAGGTGCAGCGCGAGCTGAACCGAGTGGCGAGAGTATAAGTGTCTTTAAAAGCCCAGTTTTCACTATGAGGAATAATACGTTATCGCAGAGCGACAAAGTACCTTGTTTGGTGTCCCGCAGCTCCTCTGGAGTCAATAAGCAACGTAAAAGGGGGGTGGCACTGCCCTGCATCTTCCTGGCGATGACGGGCGCAGGACGGGCCCGCCCTTGGCCCGGGCTTCGCCCGGGCACAGCCCGCGCGCGTCCCGCGCCGCGGGGGCAAGAGCAGCGCTTTATGCGCAGAATGGACCTAGCGCCTCCCCCTCATCAGCAGCAGCTGCAGGTAGCACTGTGCACCCTGGGCTTGGTGGTCCACTGCTCAGGTCGGTTGGAAATAAAACCTGCAGTGCACTGGCGGCGTAGATGGATTTCTTCCGGTTCTCCAGCACCCTGTTAGTCCCTTGAGTGAAGCAGGCAGCAGCAGACGGAGGCAGAAGATGATGGTGCGTGTGCTAAACAGCGCGTCCCTTGCTCGCCTCTCCAAAACCCATCTTTCTCCTCTAAAATCCATCTTCCATTCAGCGTCACGTTTCGTATATGGGGCCAAAAGAAATGACCACATCACACTCCTACTGTTTTGTCTTCGCTGGCTTCCCATCGAAGCTAGGCCAATTTACAAGGCTGCCTGTATCACCCACAAAGCCTTGCACACTTCCACCCCTCACTATCTGGCGAATAAACTCAAAATCTCAGGCGGGTCTAGACCTTCACACAATGCTGAAAACTTACTGCTCAAGCCTCCTACTTTCAACAGGGAAAGATTTATGGCTCAATCCTTTTCAGGCAATGCGGCTAGAATTTGGAACTCGCTTCCTCCAATCCTCCGAACCACCGCCTCTATCCGGACTTTCAAAACAGATCTTAAAACCCTTCTCTTCCAAAGACACTTCCAGGAATAATTCAACACATTTCATGACCCTCATGGCCGCTTGGCATTCACTTGAGCTCAACTTTGTAAATATGTATTCTATACCTGTATTAACCTAATTTTGCCACCTTTCATTTTTAGGTCTCGCCTAGCGTTGCTGCGCACATGCGCAGCTCGCTCGGCGAGATTTAATGCAGATGAGGACTTTCAGAAAAGGGCTTTAAGCCCCGCCCCTCATTTCCATTGGCTGGCGTCACCGTTTATGCTAAACGGTGGCCAGCCATTGGAAATGAGCTATCTATGTTGCCTCCCTTTGGCTTTTTGTGCCGGCCCACTTGGACTGGCTCTCCTGCTTTCCTTCTGTCGTAAACGATTTCTTATCTTTATGGGGCCATGTGTTTAAACACATGGCCCCATAAAGACAAGAGATCCCCATGCTCCGGCTGCAGCGCGGTCCTCTTTCACTTTCGGGACCGCGCTTGTTCTTTTTATCTTCCTCTGTCGTTGTCTGCCTAGCTGTACATGTGCTTCTTTTTAAAATCTGTCTCGTTTTGTTTCTCACATCTAGAGTTCTCGTGTCTATACCTTTCTTTCCGCTCTCAGATTCATAGGCTTCTCGCTGTCTCTTTTTGTTCTTAACACTTTCAATTTCTCTAACGTTTCCCTTTTATTTTGTTAGGTGCGGGGAGATGAAGTGATTTGCCCAGAATCACAAGAGGTTTAGCCGCAGAGACTCCAACCTGGTTACCCAGCTTCGAGGTCGTACGCTCTAACCGTTAGGCCACATCTTAATGAGTCCAGCCTGTAGGGACAATGGCCCCTGTACTTACACTCCAGAGTGTGTCACTCCTGGGCGTGTCACTCTTAAGTTTGTCAGTCCTGTGTGTCTCTCTTGAGGTTACCACTCCTGGATGTATCACTACTGGGTGTGTCATTACTGAGGGTGTCACTCCTGAGTGTGTCACTGGGGCGTGGGGAAGAGCAAACATCCCTGTACTGGTCACCGTGTTCTATTTTTATGCCGATGCTTGTTTAATCCCGAGAGGCGCTTGGTGGCGCTATACCCCGACCTTGTCACGTGAGAGCTTGTGTCTCACTCTTCACCAACCAGCAGGAAGTGCGTGAATCTTCTGGGAGCGAGGGGCACTTATGGAGGGGGGAGAGTGCATCCCCCACGAGCACGAGAGCACCTCTGAGGCACTGACAGTGAGTGCACGTGTGAGGGCGTGTAAGATCCGCAGAGCCGTGTTTTTTGTCTTGCAGTTTTATATAGCTCGAACTCGACCCAGAGGTATCAGTGCGCTTTACACGAGCACCAGCTGTTCCAGACGGGCACATCCATGTTTTGTTAGGCGCGGGGAGATGAAGTGATTTGCCCAGATTCACAAGAGGTTTAGCCGCAGAGACTCGAACCTGGTTACCCAGCTTCGAGGTCGTACGCTCTAACCGTTAGGCCACATCTTAATGAGTCCAGCCTGCAGGGACAGGGGCCCCTGTACTTACACTCCAGAGTGTGTCACTCCTGGGCGTGTCACTCTTAAGTTTGTCAGTCCTGTTTGTCTCTCCTGAGGTTACCACTCTGGATGTATCACTACTGGGTTTGTCATTACTGAGGGTGTCACTCCTGAGTGTGTCACTGGGGCGTGGGGGAGAGCAAACAACCCCGTACTGGTCACCGTGTTCTATTTGTATGCAGATGCTTGTTTAAACCCGAGAGGCACACTTGACACGTACTGTAATGTACAAACTACGCACAATCCGTCACGCTCAGTCTTCTGAATGAAAGGCAGCTACCGTTCAATAAATAAACACTGATCGTGTCTCCCAGCTGTTTCACGTGCACCCCCCACACAGGGAAGTGCTTCCACGCGCACCCTCCGAGCTTTGTAACACTCACTTGCAGCCTCCGACTCTGTACACCTCCAGAGCCACACACCTATTCCTAAGTGTACCTCTCCTCCTTCAAAGAGGGGCCCGTCCCCGGCCACACGCTTTCTCAGCGTATTGAAACTCCCCTGGATGTCTAGCTCCTCTTTACTCCTCTTGGCGCTATATCGTATGCTACGGGAGCAGGCGCAGTGCTGTGAGGTGAACAAAGGAGGGCGCCTCATTTCCTCACAGCTGTGATCGGTAGCAATCTGAGTTTGTCAGGCATGTGAGGAGGGGCACTGACCACAAAAAATACAATAATTCTGTTTTAAATGCAAGCCTGCAGCTGTACCACAACTACAACGTGTCAACAACATCGGTAGTCATAGGCGCACTGTTGACACGTTCTGTAGTGTGCACACCACGCACACACTTCACACGTACTATGTGGCTATGCCAATGCTTGTTAGGAATGTAATCAAGATCTCTTTGGAGAAGTTCTGACCCTGCACTACTGAGATATAGCAGATTTTCTTGAAACCGCTGGCGTAGATGAACTCTTTGAAGAAGAGCAACATAAACTCATGCAGCCATGTTCTGAGGAAGACTTTAATGTCATCCAAGCTCTTCCATCGGCTAAAGCACCAGGGAACTGTGTTGCGAACATGAATTTGTTGGGATAGGAAAACAAAATGTCACGACAAAGATTCATTATTTCAAGCTTTCTTAGATGCCGCTTAAGAACTGAATCTGGATGCGGTTGAACTGGAATTTATCGAAAGGAACATGTAGACATAAAATAGGGCACAGATCAGGCTGTGCCAGTGTACATCTCTAGGCCAGGGATCATGTTGTGAGGAGGTTTGGCTGTAAAGCACAGGCCGGGGTGTGAGGGAATTCAGATGTAGGACACAGGTCAGGGTGGGAGGAAGTTTGGTTACAGGGCACAAGCCGAGTTATGAGGAAGTTCAGTTGTACAATACAGTCAGATCTTTAAGTGGTCCGGGTCCTGCCGGTGCTCAGCACCGGCAGTTCTAAAACGCAGGTGCTGAGACGGGTCTCTGTCGGGCTCTCCATTTTTGCCCTCACCCTCGGGGGGCAAAAAGATCTTCACTCTGCAGCAGTGCCACCCTTCACTGCCTTTGATGTAACGTCAAAGAGACTCATTATAGTTCTTTCACAGTTATTTCAGAACTGAGGCATTTTCAATATTACATACAAGGAAGCTATAGTTGTTGCTTATTTATCATATGCAACTAACAACCATTGACAAAGCCAATAGTTCTTGCTTATTGTAGGTTTCTCTAGCTATGGACAAAAATCTGTTCAGCAAAACTAAAAGCCAGTCCCCAAAAGTAAGTGCTGATTGTTCCCACTTGCAAACACTGGCTCAAAGTAAGCACTGACTAATGCACCAGATTTAAGCATTTCATCTCGGTCTGTGGGCACTTTGTGTCCGTTTCTCCTAACCTCTCCACTGCAGCAACTTTGACTGACAGCTTAAGCTCTCTTCAGCCAGTCCCAGCAAATAACTACTATACTGATGACACTACAAAGGTGAAACAAGGGCTGCTCTGGGCCCTAAACCATCTTTCATAGCTTTCAACACCCGCCTGCACCTCACACAAGCCAGAGACCCACGCCTCGCTGTGCAGAGAACTGTGCAAAGAGGGTGTGCAGGTAACCGGGGGCAGGAGATGCTGGGAGGCTTTCAGTGCCACAGACAGCCCGCTGTGATGTGTTGTGGATGTGCTGGTTCTAGTCAGGGCACAAGTCCTAAAAAAAGAAGTGGGGGGACGCTGACGTCACGATAGGAAGTGACGTCACGAAAGGTGGCTTGCACCATCAGACTCATTGCCTCCCCTCGCTCACCCCTTAGATGCGATTGCATCAGGGAAGCCAGCGCATGAGCAGCAGCTACGATCTCGCCCCAGAGAGGCCAAAGAGTGAATGTGTGGCTCCATTTGCTCCAATTATCGAGCTCCCGGTAAAATAAGTGGGGGGACGCCGTCCACCCGCGTGGTACCCCGACTCGAGCCCTGGTTCTAGTGTCAGGAAGGGACAGGTATGATGTGTTCTCCATAATGGTAGAGTTAGTGGCACAGAGAGAAAGGTGTGATGTATTCTAGATGTGATGCTCCTATTGTCACGGAGTGAAAGGCGTGATGTGTTCTGTATGTGGCAGTTCTAGCGCCATGGAGAACTGTGGTTGATGTGCTTGGTTGTGGTGGTTCTAGTGCCACAGGGGGTAGGCAGGTCACATGTGCTTCTTCTAGTGTGGAGGAGGGCCATTTGTGATTCATTATGGATTGTAACCATTCTCAAGGAGATATGAGCTCTAAAGCTCTCTCTGCCTAGTGATATCAGCAGTGACACGCCATCCTTCTGTGTCAGATTGCTGCAACAAGTAACACGCATTAAAAATGCCATAGGTCTCGCCTTTCATTAAGTTAAAGCCATTTGCTTTGCTATACAATACCATTAGCAAAGCAAATGGCTTTAACTTAATCAAAGGCGAGACCTATTGCATTTTCAATGCTTGTTTGATAATCCTGATTGTATACCTAACTTGTAAGTGTGTAAATTTCATTGTGTAACTTACTTGGTTCCATTGTAAAGCGCTTTGACACCTTTGGGTAAAGTTCCCACTATATAAAACTACATTAAATAAATAAATAAATAAATAAAATGTATGCTCAAGTGATGTCTCCACCAGAACTTCTTCATTTGAGCTCGCCATCTAAATCGATGCTTTAACTGTTTAGGACCTTTGACCAACTCTTATGATTGTCTCGTGTGATTAACTCCCGCACTATCTACCGATGTAAAGGTCCGAGTTTAATTATTGTAACTCGCTGCTGCCCATGTAACCTGCTACTGCTGCTACAGCGCTTAGAAGATTTCAGCCCGTGTCCGTGCAATATAAAATTGCAAAAATAAATACAAAAATCAATTTGTCGGAAGCATAGCCAAATTGTGAAAAAGTATTTCAGCACGCTACCTCCTTATTAAATCTCTTGGTTGGTTACCATGTTAAGATGGCCGCCATGGAAAAGCATTTACTAGCTTCCAGTTAGTCCCATTTCTATTGTCATGTTTTCCTCAGACCGGGCTTCCTGGATGTCTGCTTCCTTCGGCTCAGGCAGCCCGCAGCGAGATCGGGGAGAAACAGAGAAGAGTTTCTACACTGGGCGGTCTATGTGGGAAGGAAAATAGGGTTGGTCCTGCGGTAGTTTGATCGGGACAGATTGGTGTGAGACTTCCTTCCGTCCTTGGTGGCTGCAGCAAGCTGATCTTTGTTTAACAAGAGGGAGCCCCGCTCCGTCTGCATCGGGTGAGTTATTTGGAAGAGTCCAGCATGGAAGGCTGCCTCTAAAAATATGCGAGGTTTTGGCTGTCGTGGGCCCATTCGATTAACATCTCGGAGATCTTGGCCCTCAGCTCTGCTTTACTTGGAGTGTCAGACCCAACCAGGCTACTAAAGCATATCACACAGGAGGCAGGACGCACCAGACCGTCCTACTCTGGTGTCACAATCTCCATTCTGAAGCCAGGAATTATTATGGGGATATCATGAGTCCCAAGTGTGTTATCAGGGAGACCCATCGTGATTGCAGGAAGCCTTGTACAAGCGGAAATTCATATTATACTGTCACCAAGCCATATTGTTATGTCAGTCGTTTTGGTATGGCATGTAGCTTGTTGTGATGCTGAAAAGTCCTGCTATGAAGTATGTAAGCCTTATGTTGATGGATTGAAGCCGTCTTGTGCTTTTATAAGCCCTGTTGTGATATGAGAATTACCTATTGGGATGTCGGGGTGCTGTGTTACCGTTCACAGCGGGACGTATGTTTGGGTGTTTAATCCAATTGCATTGTCATAAAGCCATGTTGCAACATTATGGAACCTTTTTGTGATGACTGAATTTCCTATATTCATAAAAAATCTGTTCCTTTAATGTCAAGAACTTCTTTTGTGAAGTTAGTGTTATTATCAGTGTCCATATTGTGAAGTTAGAAAAGCCAAATTGTGAGGGGGAGTCTATTATGAGGTTCTATCTGTCATGCATAACTGTTTGAGGAAAGCTAATATGTCCGTTTGGTTGTATATGTGTAATATTTGTATTGTCCAAACCTAGCCAAAAAGACAGCAAGTGCTGTAGAAGGTCAAAGGTAAATTACAGTTACTGAGTGATAGGAGAGATAGCTGGTTATTGGATGTTTGCTCCATTGTGATGTTGTGGTCTTTGAAGAGTTTATTTGATGTTCTACTGATTTTTATAGTGCATGGCTGCCCTAATAGGGGCTTCCCAGCGCTATCTGCTATGAACACCTTCAACACAAAACTCAGCCTGCAGACTGCCAAGTCTTCAACTGTTTCCTAAAACTCAGGCGATTAGGGATTTTATGCAGATGTGTAGGTCAATTATTTCACAACACCGGAGCTATCGCTCAAAAGAAGTGTCTTCCCCTCCTCGCCAGTCTATAAAGCTGGGTACCACCACCAGATTTGAGTCAGCTGATCTTAATGTCCTGGTCAGCTTGTAGGGCTGGTGCAAAGGCAGCAAACTGGGTGTGTCCTGCTTATTGAAGATCCGGTGAACCACACACCAAGCTTTTAACTGGATGCGCTTCTGTACAGGAAGCCAACGCAGACTGTAGATTTGCTGAGAAACTGAACAGTATTTAGGAAGGCGATGTAATAGTCCGGCAGCCTCATTCTGGACAATCTGCAGTCTGGTTTTTACCTGCCTGGTGGTACCTAAATACAAGATATTACAGTAGTCAAGGGTGAGATGGTTAAAGACTGAATGATCATCTTCTGCACTGCAGGACAAAAGAGGCGAATAATACTTTTTAAGGCTTCTAAAAGTGCCAAAGCAAGCAGAATCTGAGCTTTGACTTTTAGCTCGAGGATAAAGAATCGTCTAACCAGACGCCCAGATTTTTAAGTGCAAATTTAGGTTTGGGTGGGGACCCTAGCACACTGGTCCACCAATGATCACCCCCCCCACATGCAAATGTTTCCCTTGCAGAAGAATCTCTGTTTTATTGGCCTTTAACTTTGAGCCGTTAAAATGCATCCATTCAGCAACTGCTATCATACAGCTTTTAAAATGTACGGAACCAGCTTAATTCCCAGCAGACAGTTGTATAGTAAGCTGGGTATCATCTGCATCGAATACTAATGATAACTCAAATGATTTCACCACATCTGCCAGTGGCCTAACATAAATATTAAAGAGGGTAGGACTTAGGGCTTAGGTGCATCTTCATTTCCTTCCTAAATTGGAGTAGCACTGGGGCAGTCTTGATAGACACAGATGTTTCAGTTCCTGGTTGCGTAAATGGAAAAGGCCTGCTGCCTTGTTTTTTAGGTCTCGCTTATGCAGCGTGCATGCGCTGCATAAGAAAAAGACCTTTTGAAATCTATTCAGTTTTGCAGTCAAAAACGTGCACACCTTGCATTGCTTTGAATGGCAACGCGTGCATGTTTGGCGATTCCCTTGCGGGAGCGAGCTTTCAGACCATCTGTTTGTAATTAACAGATGGTTCCTGCTCGCTCCCGCAAGGGAAACAGGCGCAGGCCCCCTCCTCTCTCCCCTACCCCTGCTGCCTCTCGTCAAACTTTTTTTTTTTTTACTTTGAGCGCGAGGCGCGCGCGCTTGTTATACTTACTCGCACCCATTCTCACTTTCGCCTTCACCCCACACACACCCACACTTACTCACTCCCCATGCACGCACACATTTAATGTAAGAGTATTTTTATTTACTCGCAGCTTTCCGAGCTAGTTCCGCTTCAGCTCCTTGCTGCCACTTGTAGTTACCACCTCAAGCCCTCAAACACGAAGCAGAGAGCTGACGGCTACAGAGGGCATCACCATTGACCTGACAGCACAGGGTCCATGCTGATGCATGTGCAGGGTTCAGCTTTTTCACTCCATCCTTTCCTAACTCATCAAATTAAGTGGAAAGAGGTAGAGGGACAGGCTGATTGGTGGTTATCCCCAGACACTACTGGGATGAAGCCTAAAGCTCCCTGGGCAACATTTATGACTGACGCTGCAGTGTACGTTAAATTTGGAGGAACGGATGCATGGCACGCTTTTGGCCCTGGCAGGGGACTTCACGAGCCTAGACAATCTGTTTGATGGCAGGTGCCAATGCCTTTATTTGCCTGTACCTGTCATCACGCAAATATCTCTGCCTGCGTAAATCTGCTGCTTGGCCCAGTCAGCCTTTTTTAGGTCTCGGCCTGCACCAGCGCTTGCGCTGGTCTGGCCGAGAGTTTTAGTAAGCGGGTTTTGGAAGTGCAAACCCACTGGCTTTCGGCTGGCGACCAGCTTGCGTTCACGATAGCGTGCACGCCGCGCAGCTGCCATCTGGGTTTCCTATCTCTTCCTCATTTCCTCGTCATGGCTCATTAACTCTCTGGACTCTGATGTTTCAATCGCAGCAGCAGCTCACATTACCAACTGACGCCCTGGACTACAGTCACATGAAAAACAACAGCGATTAGCATTGAAATGCAAGCTTTTTTTTGTCTAGTTAGAAATATTGCTTCGGTGGGTTGATTTCACCTTATATCGCTATTTGTTTTATATTGGGAGTCACAGCCTAATTACCAGTATTTTTGTCTCACTCTGTTTTTTTAAATATTTATTCGCGCAAAGCACAAAGCTATATTTAAGGTTACTTTTTCCGCGTCACTTCTTCACTCTATTTAAACTCCACACCCCCACTCTTATTGTCTCTCTCCTTCTCTCTCTCTCTCCCCTCTCTAATTCTCTCTCTACTTAATTAACTCTCCCCTCTCTATCTTTTTTAGCCTTTCATTCTCTCACCCCTTTATCTGTTTCTCTTTCAAACTCCTTCATTCACTCTCTCTCCCCTTCTTTCTCTCTCTCTATCCCGCTCCACTCTTTATTCTATGTACACCCTTTCTCTCTCTTTCTCTCTCACCACCATCTCTAATTGGGCATTATATCTTCACTCTATCTCTCACTCGGCAGCATCACTCAGCATCACCACAGCATCACTCAGAGCCAACACAACATCTCTCAACGCCATCACAGCATCTCTCAACGCCATCACAGCATCTCTCAACGCCATCACAGCATCTCTCAACGCCATCACAGCATCTCTCAACGCCATCACAGCATCTCTCAACGCCACCACAGCATCTCTCAACGCCACCACAGCATCTCTCAGCGCCACCACAGCATCTCTCAGCGCCACCACAGCATCTCTCAGCGCCACCACAGCATCTCTCAGCGCCACCACAGCATCTCTCAGCGCCACCACAGCATCTCTCAGCGCCACCACAGCATCTCTCAGCGCCACCACAGCATCTCTCAGCGCCACCACAGCATCTCTCAGCGCCACCACAGCATCTCTCAGCGCCACCACAGCATCTCTCAGCGCCTCCACAGCATCTCTCAGCGCCGCCACAGCATCACTCAGCGCCGCCACAGCATCACTCAGCGCCGCCACAGCATCACTCAGCGCCGCCACAGCATCACTCAGCGCCGCCACAGCATCACTCAGCGCCGCAACAGCATCACTCAGCGCCGCCACAGCATCACTCAGCACCACCTCAGCCTGCTCTCGGAATCTGGCATCTGTTGATTCTCCCCTAGCGTCTGGCTGCTGCTAGTGTTATAATACAGGTACTAGTTCCCAACCTTCACCCTCCGATTGTTTATGCCCCCTCAAAAAAAAAAGCTTTAACAAACAACCATTGCAATAGGCAGAAACAAGTTGCCAGCATTGCAAGAACAAAAGAAAACTGAGGACATTTTTTATTGTAAATACTTTTTTTAATATGGTCGTTCAGTTTTACATAATGCCTTCTTGGTCATATATAAAGTAGCAAAAATGCTTCTGACACTTTTTTTTATTATCACTTTTCAGCATGCTGCACAGCAGCCACACTTCTCTACAGCACAGCTTGAAGACATTGGCAAAGTCAATAGCTCTGGCTGAACACTTATAAGGCCCCAAAGGCGAGACCTATTGGCTATGCCAATGCTTGTTCTACTATACTAATCGAGAATAATAGTGGATTATTCATGATAGGTACACCAGAAAAAAGGAGAAAATAAGGAGGGCAGAGCACTGACGCTCATGTGGACGAGTTGTTCCTGGGCAGCATGGTGATCATGAAACTAGCAGTTTCCTTTGCCTGAACTCAGAGGACAGATAGAACTCACTTAACCAAAGAAATTCGATTTTAAGGACGGAGGATTACATGCTGCCGCCACTCTGCTATCATTAACGGCATGTAAAAAAAAAAAAGGTAAGAATATAGGACCTTACATCAAAGTGCAACATTTCAAGGCCTATTTGGAATGTAATAAAAATAGTGAGAATTTTTTTTTTTTAAGTGGAATGTCCCACATTAAAAAAAGTACTGGAGGACATGGTAAAAGTGGTGCACATGGCCTGGGGCCACTTAGCAGGCAACAAACTGTTACATTTGAAAAGAAAAATAGGAAATATCAATTTTTAGTTTGAAGTAGGCTGCACAGGTCATCTCGCGCTCTGAGGTAACTCAAAGGTTACATGTAGCGCACCATAAAACTACGAGTAAACTCTAATATAGGCGCAACAAAATACCTGTAAAGGACAGAGGTAATACATTTTTTATTTTCGGATAAAGTACAATTCTGGTTTGTCCCAAGGCGCATGAATAAAAGTCTGAAAAAGCTAAACTTGACCAAGCTAGTACAAACATTGCTCGATGCATTTTGATCAAACTTGTCACAACAGGGTGTCCTGGACGGAAGTTTTCCGCTGTGTTCGTTGATATTTGTTCGACCGTTTTGGAAGGAATGTCCGCTGCCTTAACGACAAGGATAAGTGCTCCAGCTGCTGCTGCTCCACTAAATTGACAGTCATGTCGTATTTTCACAGTTGTGCGCACTTCAGCAGCCGTTCGGCTTCCTAGAGACAGGTTAAGATCCCGTCCAACCAACCACCTGCTCTCTCTCTCTGACTACTTAGACTACTGCCACTGGCTGTCCGCCTTCAGCACGTGCTGTGGCGGTGCCAGGGAAGTGTAATTTCCATCTGTCTTATTCTCCATCCGCGATTACTTAAAGAAGCAGGGTTTTAGCCAGAAGTGTCGCTGCGCTGTACTCGGGGCCGCTGAAATTATGTGGCAGGGGCGAGTAAATTATGCGGCAAGAAAAGTCAAATTATGCGGCGTAATGCGGCACATTTCTTTTAATAGTTACTTCATTATTTTGTACTTTTTACACTTGTTAACACTTTCTGTCATTAGTACCAGTTAAACACTCAAATATAAGCAACAGAAAGGTGACCAGTCAACTATTGCAACATGCCTTTAACTGCCCGCTAACGTGCTGCTGCATTTTACTTGACTTTTGAACCGATTGAGCTAGAAACAAAATGGTTTTTTTAAAATATGCAGATTATGCAGCAGATGACGGATTATGTGGCAAATCTATAATTAGGCGGCACAATCTCATAATTCCAGTGGCCCTGGGTATACTATGAAAGTCAGGCCCGTAGCCAGGACAGATGTTTTAGGGAGCACGGCCAGGAATGTAGGCAGGCAAGTATTATTTTCAACAATTTATAATTTTATTTGTATCTATTAATTTTAATTCTATACTTTCTGTATAGAATTAAAATTAATACATAGAAATAAAATTGAAAGTTGTTAAAAATAAAACCTGCCTACATTCTGTATAGAATTAAAATTAATATATATAAATAAAATTATAAGTTCTTAAAAATAATACTTGCCTACTTACATGCTAAGTAAAGGTACTAGAGATGTAAAGGCCTATGATGTAAAGGCTCTCCTGACGTGCTGACATGCAATCTAATGGCACTTCGATGTAAAAATCGAGATGTAATGATACCCGATGTAATGGACTCCAAGGTAATGACCGACATGTCAGTTTGTTTCAGTTCCCTCAGAACTGCTTTTAAAACATGCAGTTATCAATAGTTGTTAGTAAAATGTGTCTAAAAAGGTAGCATTTGCCACACGTTTCCACATAGTTGCTTTAGAAGAATGCACAACTCAATGTCCACCACGTCCACCACCACCACCACGTCCTCCACCACCACGTCCACCACCACGTCCACCACCACGTCCACCACCACCACGTCCACCACCACCACCACCACGTCCACGTCCACCACGTCCACGTCCACCACGTCCACGTCCACCACCTCCACCACGTCCACCACCACGTCCACCACCACGTCCACCACCACGTCCACCACCACGTCCACCACCACGTCCACCACCACGTCCACCACCACGTCCACCACCACGTCCACCACCACGTCAATCAATCAATCAATCAATCATGTCACTTATAAAGCGCACTACATACCCGCGAGGGTCTCAAGGCGCTGGGGGAAGAGGGGGTGGTGCTGCTACTGATCGAAGAGCCAGGTCTTGAGGAGTCTTCTGAAGGCCAGTAGGTCTTGGGTCTGTCGGAGGTTGGTGGGGAGGGTGTTCCAGGTCTTGGCGGCGAGGTGGGAGAAGGATCTGCCGCCGGCGGTCGTTTTCCGGATGCGGGGGACTGTGGCGATGGCGAGGCTGGTCGAGCGGAGCTGGCGGGTGGGGGTGTAGAAGCTGAGTCGTCTGTTGAGGTAGGCTGGTCCGGAGTTGTGGAGTGCTTTGTGTGCGTGGGTGAGGAGCTTGAAGGTTATCCTCTTGTTGACAGGGAGCCAGTGCAGGTCTCTCAGGTGGGGTGTGATGTGGCTGCGTCGGGGGATGTCGAGGATAAGACGTGCAGAGGCGTTCTGGATGCGTTGCAGCCGTCTCAGGAGCTTAGCCGTCGTTCCTGCGTAGAGGGCGTTTCCGTAGTCCAGCCTGCTGGTGACGAGGGCCTGGGTGACTGTTTTTCTTGTTTCGGTGGGGATCCACTTGAAGATCCTGCGGAGCTTTCGGAGGATGTTGAAGCAGGATGAGGAAACAGCGTTGACCTGCTTAGTCATGGAGAGGGTGGGGTCGAGGATGACCCCTAGGTTGCGTACGTGGTCGGTGGGTGGCGGGGCTGTTCCCAGTGATGTTGGCCACCAGGAGTCGTCCCAGGCTGAAGGGTTGGAACCAAGGATGAGGACCTCCGTCTTGTCCGAGTTCAGCTTCAGGCGGCTGGTCCTCATCCATTCGGCGACGGCCTTCATTCCTTCGTGGAGGTGGGTTCACGTCCACCACCACGTCCACCACCACCACGTCCACCACCACCACGTCCACCACCACCACGTCCACCACCACCACGTCCACCACCACCACGTCCACCACCACGTCCACCACCTGTGACAGGTAAAGTGTCACTGGAGGTCAGGGGTAATAGGAGTGTCAACCCTGGCTGTACATGGGACATTTAAGGATGCATTGGGTGCGAGAAGACGGGAATAGGGGCTAGATGTATTACACCAGACCCAAGATACATTTTGAAGAGGCGCAATGTCACAGGGGCTCCTGTAAAAGCGCTCGCAGCATCTCTACCTCACAGTGACATACCTGCACGAGCCACTCACTCAAAACAAGCATTGGCATAGCCAATATGTCTCGCCTTTGGGACCTTATAAGTGTTTAGCCATGCAACACTTGATGTTGTTGCACCAAGGATATTGTGCTGGATAACTAAACACTTATAAGGTCCCAAAGGCGAGACCTATTGGCTATGCCAATGCTTGTTAAATTTTACACTTAGTCTCCAGTCTATTGGTGTCCTGGCTGCGGGTGTGCCAAGCCACCAGAGATGTCGAGCTTGTCTGCAAGTGAAGCAGGGATGCTGCTCGTTATGCCTGCTTTTTGGTTTTGAACTTTCTTTAAATATGAAAACAGTTACTTTGTCAGTAGATCAAATTGTGAGGAAATCTCGTTTAAGCTACGGGCAATTATTCAAGAGAACCTCAAGTGATGTTACAGTAGTCTACAGTGACCCAATATTATCAGTATAGTACCATAACATTATGGCTTCAATACATTTTGACAAAAATATTGTGCCCTAAATATCTTTTACAAAAATATTGCCAATTGGAGATAATAATAGAAAATGCACACCCAATGGACAGACATTTTTGTAAATGCTAAAATAATATTCATCCTACAGTATGTATGTCGGACGATATTTTTGGTAGTCAAGATTTTGGCAACCATAATACCACAAGAATTCACATAAAATGAGGTTCAAACACAAATGATGAAGTGGTTTCTGATCGTTATGAGTGACATTTACTGTTGCCATCTTTGGTCTCAATAACACACAGGCAGTAAGTCCAGAAGTAGCAGTATGATGTCCCTCATAAATCAATAGGCTTTACCTTTCTCATAAAAGCAGTAGCTTACTTCCTAAATTGGCAGTGTTGGCAACTTAAAGTAATATGCTCCTTAGAGCAGCTGTTAATTCTCTCTCCTGAGTGTCATTACCTTATCCCTCATCTAGTTCTTTCACTCCACTTATTTTTTATCGGATTACCTGTCCTATGCGCATGCTTTCCATAATCCTTAATCTCAGCTCCCTGTAGCACACTGGGTTACTTTTGTCCAGCAGCATCCAAAAATGCCAATCAACGTCCCATTTTTGAGAATGGCTCAGACCTCTAGCATTGCACCATACTGTAATAGCATGTTACACCCTCAGGCTTGTGATACAAGCCAAGTTGATCAAAAACGTCAATGGCTGGATTGGGAATCGTCCATTATTCACTGCAAATTGTACTATGAGATCCATATGAGGATCGCATTTGCAGTACGTTGTGTTGTACGGCGGGGGTACAATGTGAGGGTAAGAGCAGAGTCTGGCACTTACTAAACATTGAATTGAAAAAGCATGGGCATTACTTGTGCTAATCTTCTGGTTCTACATTAAGTGAAGGAAACCCAGTTGTATCAAGTGGGTAGGAGTAGGCAGTGCATGGTTATGGGGGGGGTTGGGGTGGCATGGAACTTGTGTTTGGTGGGTTGGGTGATAATAGATAACCAGGGGTACTTATGGATATGTGAAGAGAGTTCAGCAACAAAAGTTGAACAAACATGGGTGATAATACTTTGTTCTTTTTTTATTATCATGCACTTGATATCACACTTATGCCATCTGTAAGTGCTGTAATAGGTGAAACTATTACCCTCTTTTATGCTACTCATTTTACTGATCTCGTAAGGATGGACGATTGATTTGTGATTCAAACTCGTGACCTGAAAATTACTAGATGTGAGCTTCATGCATTCCATTTATTGTGCTGTCTTGGAGATAACAAAAAAAGATGGGTGAACAAAACGTACTGGGACAGGGTAATGAGGTTGGCGGTGCAACAAGAAGGACAACCGTAGGGGTTAAGAAATGACAGAGGGGCAGTTATGGATATCATGAATAAGGTTTTCACAGAATGGGTTGGGAATGGAGGGTGGCTGGTTGGTAGGTGAAAGCAGAACTGTGTGCTATTACATAAAGAGTGAGCCTTTCAGTGGTTTGATAGGAATAGGTGTGCTTGAAGCAGGAAATGATTGTAAATTCATGGATTAAGCATGAGTGGCATCAAGGAGATGGGTAACAGGTTGCAACAGGTGATGGGTAACTCAGAGTTAAGGATTGGTGAGATCCGATTAGTGACCTAAGTGTTGGTGGGTGGCATAGAAGGCAAGCTGGTACAGGTGGCAGATTTAGGGGGGGGGTTGAAAATATGAGATGCAGTGTACATGTGACAGGAAAGACTTCGAGATGCCTCACAGGTTGGGTGATGGAAGGGATAAATGAGAGAGGGAACAGGCACGGGACGGGTAACACAGGAGATGGTAATAATGGCTGGCAGGAGGACCAGGAATAATTGACTGAAGAGCATAGAGATTTGGGGGACAGGAGGGTATAGTGCCATAAACAGGAGGGGGAAAAACAGTTAAGTGCAAGGTGGTTAAGGGCGGAGATAGGAGAGGTGTCAGAGATCTGGATTTGAGTGGCAACAGAGGGCAAGAAACTGATGGTGGTGTAGGAAGTAGAAAAGACTGGGAGACAGGAGGGGGATGAGTGATAGGAAGGTGTATTGAATCACCAAAGTTATTGTGATTACTGTTGGAATTCCTACATGGCACTTGTTGGAGAAAACATTTTTTTGCTGCTGCGCTGTAAAAACATTTTCTCCTTTCACCACATTTCAATAGAAAGTTGAACCATTTTAAAATTGTAGACGGTTTACATTGCTATATTCACTGACTGAGAGCTCAACTGCATGACTAAAGAATACAGGGATTGGGTGACCTTCGAGTGTGCAGGTGAACAGGGTGTTACAGAACATGGCCATCATCCCTCTATGACTATAGGTCGTCTTTGGAGTGTGTGCTAGTTGTAATAATATAAGTCCGTTTTTATATAGCGCAGCTACTCACCCTTACGGGTCTCAAGGCGCTGGGGGCCGGAGTGGAAATTAAGTGAGCTATTGCCCAGAGTCACATGGTGCTGAGCTGAGCTGCCGCCGGAGCCGGGGATCGAACTGTGAACCCTGTGCTCCGAAGTCGGCTGCCCTGGCCGCTGCACCACACCTCTCCACTTGCTGGACTTTGTATGTAGTTGAGAACTTGTCTTACCACGTACCTTAATTTTTAGCCTTTAGACGTACAAGATAAATAACCAATTCTATCTTCTTCTTTCTCACTTTTTCAGTTGCGCATCAGGGAGCTCTTCTCCAAGGTATGTGCTGTGCTCGAGCACAAGCATCCAGATTCTTCGGTTCTTGCACAGGGTCAAATAGTTCTGGAACTACTAGAAGGCGATAACAAATCACGAGGTCCTCCAATAGATCTTGGTAAGAGCTAATAGGGACTCCTAATTAAAAACTGAAGCCATTCCTTCATGAGGACCTGTAATGAAGAAATGCCTATCTAACAACAATAATCAATAACCAATGGACTAATGCACAGCATGCAATAGTCTAAATAGTCAACCCTTCAGCCGAAAGGTTTGACCTGCTCAGCTGCACCAGCTGATAAAGTGCAGGGGAAATCGGGAGAGTTCAGTTCAGAATAGTCAGAATTTGGACCGACAGCATGTCACGCCCAAGAATTGCAAGGAAAGCCGCCGAAAGGTACTTTTCACACGATCTTTTTATACCTTGAAATGTTCACCATTCCAGCCCACATAAGTAGCTTCTGCACAGTTTTACTTAATTCTATTGGTTGAGATCCATGGTGTGATCGTAGAATGATCATCCTTCAGCCCAAATCGTCCTGAACCCTCACTTAATACCTTTGTTCCTTGTATACAGTTTTCTAAGAATGTAAAATATTCTTTTCACCTTGGAAATAGGAAGCACACTTGCAACTTAACATGTCCACGCGCTCGCTTCTGAGTTAGCTTGCAACAAAGCTGAAACATTTATTCATAGAGGATATTCAGACTATAAGAAAGAAACTTCAGTGATAATACTTGTAACTAGAGCAATCAAGTCGGCAATTTATTCTTGTTTGAAGGAAATCATGAAGGACAAAATACATTTCTCTGACGCCTACAATGGAAAGACAATACATTTTGAGGCCTACATGGAAACCCAAAAACGTACTAACTCTTTAAAACATTTGAAGAAAACATAAACACATAAGAATCTAAAATATCTACCATTTCACTATTTTCATAAGCATAGTCTAATCATATTTCATTAATAAACAGTTTCTCTTTGCAGTTTCAGATTTACAATTTGAGAAAACATAGCAAAACACATTTCAATAGAACAATCTTTTCAAATCAATATTTTGCTTAAAACTCACTAACTGCATTATTACATTTCACATTATCATAACACATTAATAGCTTTTCTCTCTGTCGTAAATCTCTCAGTATCACCAGTTTGCGACCTTACTGCATGCTTTTACGATTCAGCTTTAAAACTTTGTGTTCAACAAGACGCAATGTTGGTCATGTTTTTAAGTATGTTTTAGTAATTTACACGCAATGAGCAGGATTTGACCAAGCACAACCATTCTTAAATATTCATGCTCCATCAGCAGCCTCTACTTTTAGGGGGTACTGGGACTTGTTTGTAATTTTTCTTTTGACCAACGGCAAGATTTGCCAAGTCCTGTCCTTTCCTCATGGAAAGGACGAAGGGATAAAATCTGAAATTCGTAGTGCTGACGGGAAATTGGAAGCACAAGTCTAAATCTGTAGGATTGGCAAGCACGCTTTGGTGGGGGTAGGGTGACGTTTTGGTAAGGAGAGGATAATGTGGAATCCCCTTTCTCCTGTGGGCTACAAGTGTACTGAAAGTTTACTTTGCAAAGTTGAAATTTACAGCATCCTACGTTCACTTCTGAAACACTGCTTTCTGAAGCCAGCACTGATCAGGGCATTACCAATGAGCAGCATCTCTTTCTCTCACTTGCTTCACTGACGATGCACAGGCAGAATACAATAGTGAAAAACTCATGGTGACCGACACAGAGAGTTGTATTCAGTTTAATGTTAATTTATTAGTAGTTTTAATTGGATTTTAATTTAACTGCTATCTTGATGTTGGCACCGCAATTCTTCTGTTACAGCAACTATACATTGAACAGGCTGTGGTTTTAAGAACTAGTATGTTTTATTATACTCCGTTTCCTTCTGCTGGTCTGGATTTTTTGCTGGTTTGAAAATAGGAATTACAATATTGTGAAAGGGAAACTTGCTATCTTTCCCAAACTAGAACAACTGTTTGTATACAACAGCAAATGGAAGTACGTCATTGGATATTCATTCTTCAAATGTGCAGCTGTGTACATCTAAGCAACGCTGCACTGAAGTGCAAAGCAGTCAGTTTAACCATGCCCAAAATCTATAATGTTTGTGCCTAACTGCGCAGCCACACATTTTGCTGCATTGTCAGTGTCCTAGGCTTTCTTTTTGCAAATCAGTGCTTTCAGGAGTGCTAGTCCAACTCATTCAAGGTAACTAAAATAAGACTACACCTCCCAAAATACGTTAAATAAAAGCCTACGACTGGAATCTTTGGTCCCAGTTGCAGTCATATTGTGGCCCTGTACCCATAATCTGTACCTCACACTCTATATCACACTGATTCACACACAGGACTCCATTATCTTTTCACAACAGCTGCCGTACCTTCATACCACGCACCCTCTGTCTTCGTTGTCCTCTCACAGCCCGCTCCCTGGATTTCTCGAAACCCATTCATCATCAACTCTCCACAGTCCGTTATAATACCCCTCACTTAACTGCAGTCATCCACAATACCCCTGGCTCATCGCCCTTCCCAGTGTCACTTGCAACACAATTGTGCTGAAATCACTCATAGCCTCTTAAATGATGATCCAGTTAACCACATTTACAGAAGTTACTTCACATCTCACCCACTCATGCACAGCCACTCATCAGTAACTACAGATTCTTGCCTTTTGCATGTTTTTACTATGTATTAACCCTCAGCTGTTTATCTTCAATCAAACCACTCTTCATTCATTGCACACCCATGAATTTATACAGCTATTCCGCTCTCCAGCAGCCGTTTGCAGTACAGCTTGTGGGAAGCCACCCAAAAGGCAACTTACTCGCTCCTCCAGGCCTCTCACAAGACCGCTTTCCTCGTCACAATGCTGCTGCTACCACTTACCACTCACTGATATCACTCAGCCATTCTCAAAACTCTCTACAACTTCAAGCTGACACTACACTACACTTGCACTGTACTGGTTACTCGGACCCCGTAACACCGCGTGGAATCACTCGCCACGCCCACTTTGATGACTACGCACGTCCCAGTACTAAAGGTACTCCACTTCACACACTTGGCGCTGCACACTCTAATCATTGTCATATCAGGCACCTGCATACCATCTACTCATAATGCCTCTCACACCGTTTCCTTACTATTCATCAATCCTAATACTACTCCCAGTTCTCTTGTTATACCACCAAATCATTCACAGTTCCGCTTCTTGTAACACAACAAGATCTCTTCCTATGAAGCTCGCTTCAGCAAACCACCCCTTACCAAACCAAGTTTTGAAGTTAGTCCTTCACCATCACTGGTTTATAACGGGAAACAGCCATTACAACGCAGCTGTTTCCACGCATAGCCTTTACCACGCATGCGTTACAAAGCATGCACCGTTACCACACATAACCTTTACCTCGCATGCCGTTACAATGATTTACGTTGTAAAGGTATGTATGGTAAAGGAATATGTGTGGTAAGGGTGGTGAAGGCTATCGGGCCGTTAAAGAAAACAGAGAGACCCTTCAGTTTCCTCTTTACGACGTGTGCCGCGCCTCAGAAGAGCTGTAGAGGAGTTGACGTTGTGGAGCGGTAAGGGGGATTGGGCCTAGGGCGGGGGGGTTACAAATTTATTTCATTTATTTAGGGGGTGGAGTCACACAGGAGACCGCTTTTAGGGCTTAGGGCAGGAGAGGGGTAGTTTTAAGAAGGGCTGGGGGGGTCGTGCATGGGTCCGCATCTAGGGCTTAGGGGAGGAGTCGTTCGTGTTTAGAAGGGCTGGAGTCTGGGGGCTCACACAGGGATCAACATTTAGGGCTCAGGGCAGGTGAGGAGTAGATTTTAGAAGGACTGAAGGCCGGAGGGGGTCCGCTTCTAGGGCTGAGGGGAGGGTTATTTTTTTTATAAAGGACTGTTTTTAGGATTCAGAGCAGGGGTCACCTTTACCACAAATATGCCTTTAACAGTAATGCTTTTACAGTGAAATTAGCTGTAAAGGTATGCATGGTAAAGGCATATTCCTGGTAAGGGTTGTGCGTGGTAAAGGCTTTCAATTTGTAGCACATGCTTGATAAAGGCATGTGTTGCAACGGAATGCGTTGCAACGTCATACTAGCTAACAGCACACTTGCAATGTACTGGTTACTCAGACCCCGTGACACCAGGTGGGAGCACTCACCACACTCACTTAGATTAAATGAAATGAACTGAAAAAGAGATTTATATAGCGCAATACAATTACCAGGTATCGAGGCTCTAGCTCATCAGGTAAAAAATGCCGTAAGATCTTGATTCAGAGTTTGAGATTAAACAGCCATGTTTTTAACGCTTTCCTAATGACTACGCGTATCCCAGCACAAAAGGCACTCAACCTCACACACTTGACTCTGCTCACTCTAATCATTGTCATATCAGGCACCTGCATACCATCTACTCATAATGCCTCTCATACCTTTTCCTTACCATTTATCAATTCTAATACTACTCACAGTTCTCTTGCGAAACCACCAAATCACTCACAGCTCCGCTTCTTGTAACACAGCAAAGTCTCTTCCTATGAAGCTCGCTTCAGCAAACCACCCCTTACCAAACCAAGTTTTGAAGTTAGTCCTTCACCATCACTGGTTTGTAACGGGAAACAGCCATTACAACGCAGCTGTTTCCACGCATCGCCTTTACCATGCATGCGTTACAAAGCATGCACTGTTACCACACATAACCTTTACCATCCATGCCTTTACAATGATTTACGTTGTAAAGGTATGTATGGTAAAGGTATGTATGGTAAAGGTATATGTGTGGTAAGGGTGGTGAAGGCTATCGGCGCCATTAGAGGAAACGGAGAGACGCTTCCGTTTCCTCTTTACGACATGCGCAGCGCCTCAGAAGAGCTGTAGTGGAGTTGACGTCGTGGAGAGGTAAGTGGGATTGGGCCTGGGGCGGGGGGTTACAAATTTATTTCGTTTATTTAGGGGTGGGGGGAGTCACGCAGGGGACTGCTTTTAGAGCTAAGGGCAGGAGAGGTATAATTTTTAGAAGGGCTGGCGGGGGTCACGCATGGGTCCGCATTTAGGGCTCCGGGGCAGGTGAGGGGTAGATTTTAGAAGGGCTCAGGCCGGAGGGGGTCCGCTTTTAGGGCTCAGGGGAGCGTTATTTTTTTTAAAAGAATTGGGCTAGTAGGGGGGGCGCAAAGGACCGGTTTTAGGTCTCAAAGCAAGGGTCACCTTTACCACAAATATGCCTTTAACAGTAATGCTTTAACAATGAAATTTGTTGTAAAGGTATGCGTGGTAAAGGCATATTCATGGTAAAGGTTATGCGTGGTAAAGGCATTCACTTTGTAATGCATGCTTGGTAAAGGCATGTGATGCAACGGAATGCGTTGCAACGTCATACAACTGTTTATAACAGCCCTCGATCATAGCCCTGCTCTCATCCCTCACAATATACTCACCCACCCAATGATCTGTTCATCTGAAGCCATTCACCTCCACACAAGGCAGTCACAGCTCTGGCATCCCCATGCTTGGAGCACAACTCTTCCACTTGCAGAACACTTTCAAAACCGTAGTCGCTCAACACAGTCATTCACAGTATAACTCAGCCGTACCACTACCCATCTACGCACTTACTGTACACCTTAGAGTTGGAACATACCACCTGGCCTCACACAACATCCAGCAGCTACCTGTGACACTAGTCCTCGACATATCCAAACAAACTGATCATAGCCCTCACTATTTGTTTATTCCTTTCACTACCCATCATGCTGTTATACCATGTGTGATATCAAATACTCATACCACATGCAACACCACTCACCTCAGCATCACTTGTTAACTCTCAGCTGCTTTATTTTTTTATTTTTATGGTTTTAACTGTGTCTCACTATTAATTTAAGTAGGATTCATTTCCAGTAGGCCCAGAGGTAAGGGAGCTTGCCAGCTGAAGTCAGGGGCGGCTGAGCTCTTGTTTGGATTTTCTTTGCTCCATTGTCTGTATTACTAACGCACTCCAGGATAGTGGTCTGCCGTCTCTCTACCAAGCCAGTCCCTACATGGCTGGCTGTTTCTTGGGTACATTGGCACGCCCAAGCTTCTCTTAGGCACCGCTGCAGGACAGGAATGTGCCTTTCAGACTGACTGACCTCTGTCTCCAATTTTAGCTGGAACTTCACCCTGCTGCTAGAGTGCTTTTTCATTTCCTTGCATTTTGGGATGTTGCTGGCTCCTGTTCCATCTGCCATTTTGCTGCTCTCCTAAGATCACAATTTACTTTGGAATTCTGGAAGCTTTTTTCATTTTTATAGTTTATTTCTCACTATTATATTAATTATTCAAAATACCACAGAGCCAAACAAATCATTTCTTTCTCTACCCACAAGGTCTATGACAACTCTCATAATTTGATCAAACGGCTCTCCATCACATATTTCAATTGCTAATACCTATGAGACCAATCACCCAACACAGTCACTTGCCATAGTCTTTCATAGCATCCCTCAGTCAGACTACTGCTCAGCTGCAGCATCGTACTTGGCCTCTCACAGACACTCAACCACAGATTATCACAATATACCTCTCCCACAGTCTCAAACACACGTATCAACTCTCCCAGCACCAGTCATCCACTTGACGCTACTAACACATAAACGTACATTAACTCCTTTACATTGTTCCACGCATTAACCTAACACACTAGTGCTATTAAGCCATAATAGCAAAAGTGGTACTCGGCAAGAAACTGCTAAAATAGTAAATGTCACATCATCCTGGAGTAACCGGAAATTATTCTAAAGTCCTCATGGGTAATGCTGGGTGAGTTTTCTGTGGTAAGTGGAATCAGATCTCAAGGTAAATCTGTCTTTTCCGGGGTCAACTTCTGTTTACCACGTACAGCTGAAAAAAGAATTGGCAATACCATAAGGTCTGCCTTTCTGTTAGAGGAAGTATTGGGTAATAGTTGGGTGACTTTGTGTTTGTTGCCCCGGCTGTTCTAGAAAGTAAATGCAACAATGAATCAAGATCTGGGCTACTACAGCGTGGAAGCGGACAGTGGGACCCATTTGATGAACAGACTACATTAGCAGAGTTAAGCTGTATCCTCATAGCAGAGTATTTTGAAAAGGAGTCAGAACATTAAGTTAGTGTTGAAAGGCTCTTATTACGAGTAATGTATAAAAATCTCTGTTATTTCCCTAGCCCTAATTTACGGCTATGGGACTCCCCTTACTTTTGAAGGGCAGTAAGTAATGGGGATTATGAGCTTTTACATCTTTAAGAAAAACATATGAAAGCCAGTGCTTGAAGGGAATTTGGCAAGATGCTTACTCTATACTTCAGTACTTGAATTTTTTTTTTATAACACAAGGTCTAGAGATGGTTAAAGCGGTCTATAGCCAGGCCTAATTAGCGTACAGCCATCAGTATCCTACTACAACCCATGAAGAAATTGCTTGCCAATCCATCTAGTGGCAGTCTATGATGGGGATGGACCAAGACAATGCTAGGTTGAATGGCTTTGTAGATGACAATCACAGGGCTCTAGCAACTGGTGCTGTTTCTGCAATTCAGACTGGCTGACAGCCAATCAAAACAGGTCCCTGTGGTTAGAACCTTTGGATTGGATGCTGGAAACCCATTCAGTATCACAGTGCATGCCTCCCTGTTTCATTTTGCAAGCGTTTTTCTTATGTTCGTCAAGAAATCTAACCTTTTGTCTAGACCGCTCACGTAACAGTTATTGGTGTTTTTGTAGCCATGATGTGCTCTGCAGGCAAACTAAAAGAAAAAAGTAGATTTCTTAATGTTGGCATTTTGGCAAAAACGTTTGCACATTACTGTTTAGGAGATCCACCTGAAGAAATACAAGCCCATTCCGAAGTCATTATGGAACTGTCCTGGAGAAATATAGCTCCGTCTTGAAATCATTGTGGAGTAATGCACATCATCGAATTAACCTGAAGTCATCATGGGATCATCCTACAATAGTAAATGATCATCACATGTTTTCCACTGCAGTAATAACGACACCATCCTGGACTAGCTATTGTGATTACTCTAGAGTCATTCCATTTAAATAATTCACCCTTTACGCATACTTTAGGATGGTTTGAGATGACTTCCTCAGATCATTATTGAAATAGTCCAGAGGGAGTCATCAGATGACTTCAAAATGACTCCAGGATGATCTTCCTTTTTGACTCTGGTTAGCAACATACCACAAGATGCAGCATGGAGAACAAACTCTCCAGAGGTTTGTGCCCCACGACCGGGATTCAACTTCACAACGAGTGAGGTTTACAAGGTGAATGCACCCTCTCCACATAGATCATAAATGTCTCCTATATCAGTAGACAGGAGTGGGACTTGTGCTCACTCTCGTGCTACCGTCTCTGGCAACTGGGCACCTATGGCACTATGGGTCGAAGACCCTAAATGCCATCCTGGAAGACTACCAAGAATGTGAATAGACTGATGGATACCTCCCAGTGCAACTCTAAAGTTATGCATTTAAATCACAGAAACTGGGCAATAAATAGCTGGAGGTGATAGGTTCTATTAATCTCCATTATTGTGTACGCTTGTTGATAACCTATTGCACCCCTCCCTGACTGTAGGGGTGTGGCAGATGCACGCAGTAGCCCTTTTCTAGGATACATGTTCTTGCATTGATGATTGTTGACTGTTAGCTTTAAATGAAATGTGCATTAACAATTGAGTTTCTGTGCATATAGGATTTGAAGTAGAATTGGTATAGTTTTTACAATATTTGACCTCTACTGTGTTGGGTGGGTCATGAATAACACCTTTATCCCCCTGGCCCCAGGTGGATGGCTTGGTAATGATGGTAACAGGTCTCCTACGAGTGCCTGCTTGCAAGAGTGCCTGGCTTTAGGGCAGGCGGTGGTCTCTAAGGCTCTGTGTGGGGCCACTGGGCCCCACCTTCTAGTCTTACCTTGATTGGCTCACTTGTCAGCAGCATTACCCCAACTCTAGGTGCTTGACTGTAGGCAGGCGTTCTATTCTCTGTCTAGGTGCACAAACTCTGTCGGTAAACTTTTCTGCCTCTCTCCCAGGGTGCAGAATCAATCAATCAATCAAGGGCTTGTGAAGCTCAAACTACTCACCCTGAAACGGGTTTCAAGGCGCTGGGGGATAGGAGGGAGGGGAAAGGGGGGGGCCCGCTGCAATTTGGAGGGTCACTGAGTTCCATCGAAGAGCCAGTTCTTGAGGTCCTTTAGGAACTTAAGGAGCGATGTGGTCTGTCGGAGGTGGAGAGGAATGGAGTTCCAAGCCTTGGCCGCGAGGAGGGAGAAGGAGCATCCTCCTGCTCTGGCTTTCTTGATTCGAGGTACCGTCGCGAGGGAGAGCTGGGCCGAGCGTAGAGAACGTTGGGGAGCGTGGTACGTGAGGCGGTGGTTTAGGTTGGTGGGTCTGGTGTTGTGGAGGGCCTTGTGTGCGTGGGTGAGAAGCTTGAAGGTGATTCTCTTCTCGGCGGGGAGCCAGTGTAGGGTCCGTAGGTGTTGGCTGATGTGGCAGTGGCGTGGTAGGTTGAGGACTAGTCTGGCGGCAGCGTTCTGGAGTTTGCGGGTGAGGTTCTTGTTGATCCCAGCATAGAGTGCGCTGCCGTAGTCCAGTCTGCTATTGATGAGGGCGTGTGTGATGGTTTTCCTGTGTTTGAGGGGGATCCAGTTGAAGGTCTTTCGGAGTAGGCGGAGGGTGTGGTAGCAGGAGGAGGGGATGGCGTTGACCTGGCGGTCCATTTTGAGTTCGGAGTCCAGGATGATTCCGAGGTTACATGCGTGGTCCGTGGGGGTAGGGGGGGCCCCGAGGGCGGGTGGCCACCAGGTGTCATTCCAGGTGTTGGGGTGTGGACCCCTGATGAGCTCTTCGGTTTTGTTCATGTTGAGTTGTAGGCAGCTGTTCTTCATCCATCTGGCGACGGCTTCCATTCCATCTTGAAAGTTGCGTGTGGTGATGTTGGGTTCGTTGGAGAGGGAGAGGATGAGTTGGGTGTCGTCTATGTATGATGTGATGCTAAGTCCGTGTGCTCTGAGGATGGCTGCGAGCAGGGCCATGTAGATGTTGAACAGGGTCGGGCTGATGGAGGATCCTTGTGGGAGTCCGCAGGTGGTTGGAGTGGGTTCTGTGAGAAATGGAGGGAGTCTGACTCGTTGAGTTCTGCCGGAGAGGAATGAGAGGATCCAGTCGAGGGCCTTGTTCCGGATACCCGCTTTGTGGAGTCTGCGGGCTAGGGTGCGGTGAGAGATGGTGTAGAAGGCCGCGGAGAGGTCCAGGAGGATGTGGGCTGCCGTCTCTCTCCTGTCAAGTAGGGAGCGGATGTCGTCTGTTGCTGCGAGGAGTGTGGTTTCGGTGCTATGGTTCTTCCTGAAGCCTGATTGGGAGGAGTTGAGGATGTTGTTTTCTTCTATGAAGGCGGCGAGTTGGCTATTGACGGCTTTTTCGATGACTTTGGCCGGATAAGGTGTGGATTTGGGGGTGTCCTGAGTTCCGTGAGAGGGATGTCTTTCAAATCCACCCGCCCCTTAGTCTGTTCTTCTGTTTGAAAGAGGCAGTCATGTGGAATGTTTGTGGCGTCTGAATCTGGTGTGGGCAGGAGTGTGGTGGGGTTTAAGGTCGTACATCGCTTTAGCGTGACATGGGGTGCTAACAACGTAAGTTCGTATCCTGTCAGTCATGCGCTAGTGAGGTGTTGTGTCTTGGTCTGGTTCAGTAATATGTCGACTGCGTGGGGAACTAATACCGGCAATTTGGATCCCAAAACAATTACCTCACTTTGTCGTATGGAGACGGCCGCAGCCGCAACCGCTCTAAGACAAGGGGGCAGACCTCGGGCCACAGGGTCTAGAGTGGCCGAGAAGTAGGCGCATGGGCGTTGTTTGGTGCCGTGAACTTGGGTCAGGATTGAGAGAGCGCATCCTAAGCGTTCATGGGTGTAGAGGCAGAAGGGTTTAGAGTAGTCAGGTGTGCCCAGTACTGGTGCAGAGCAAAGAGCGTGGCGTAAGTCTTGAAAGGCTTGGTCATGTTCATGTGTCCAAGGGAGAGGTGTGGGTGTGTCTTTTGTAAGTAAGGCAAGGAGTGGCTTAACTATGAGGGAAAAATTTGGAATCCATTGACGACAAAAGGAAGTGAGACCAATTAGTGCACGAACATCTCTTTGGGTAGTAGGAGAAGGAAGGCGTAGTATTGTTTAGATGCGGTCAGGTGTGAGGGTACGTCCCTCCTTAGACAGCAGATGGCCGAGGTAGGTCACCTGCTGTCTACAATACTGTAGCTTATTCTTGGACACCTTATGGCCCTGTGATGCCAAAAAGTTTAGAGTAGTAAGTGGTGTGGGCCAGGGCGGGAGTGTCTGCAGCCAGAAGTATGTCATCGACGTACTGGATGAGGGCAGTGCCAGGTGGTAATTTTATCTGATCCAGCTGTTGTTTAAGAGCTTGGCTGTATATGCTCGGACTCTGTGTACCCCTGGGGGGCCCTACAGAAACGGTAGGATCTGCTCCTGAGGGTGAAGCCAAAGAGGTATCGGGAATCGGGATGGATTGGTATGGAGAAAAAGGCATTCTTGAGGTCTATCACTGTGAAGGTGGTAGCAGTTGATGGGATCATTGTTAATATAGTTATGTCAGAAACCACAGGATATTGCGGGACCGCTATTTTGTTAATTGCGCGAAGGTCAATGACAAAACGGTATATTTTCTCAGAGGTGGACGTACGTTTCAAAACTGGGAGGATAGGACTATTGCAGATGTTGGACTGGACTTCCTCAACTACCCCAGCTGCAATCATATCCTGCACTATAGTCATGAGGGCTTTTTCGCCATCTGCAGAAATTTTATACTGAGGGAGGCGGGAAAGATGCGCATTCTGTTTTACTGTTATTTTGACAGGGTCCATCACAATTTCCCCCAAGTCGGTGTCCGTTACGGCCCACAGGGCATCGGGTAATTGGGACAAGTCCTGCTGCTCAGACTCAGTGAGACAATAAAAACGGGATTCATAATCGGGGGTACAATTATTGTCAAACAATATTACTCTGACATCTTGGGGAGAACAGCGAATGGTGGCTCTGTAATGTTTTAAGAGATCAATGCCAATCAAATTATCTGGGCAATTTGGGGAGAGCAGAAAAGATGCCATTACTGTGTTTCCTTGTATGTCCAGTGGCACCTCAGTAGAAAGGGGGTTGGTGGAGGGCGTGCCGTCAAATCCTACGGATGTGACCGATAAGCCAGACAGGGGCGCCCTAGGAATCAGTTTTTGTGAGAGGGCACTTCTAGATGCCCCTGTGTCGACCAAGAATTTTCCCTGAGTTCCAACCACTGAAGCTGTGACATAGGGGCCTGATTGATCGACTGGAAGTTCCACTGGTTCCTTTCCCTGTCCCTGGCTGTCTCATGCAAATTCACTGTCGGGGAAGTGGTCAATTGTGAAATCGTGTGCAAAAGCCTGTCTATTGTTATCGAAGACATTGGTGCGTTGTTCGTTGGATGGTGGGACTCTTCCCCTCCCCCCTTCCCCGACCCATGGTATTTCGCTGTAAAAGAGGACAATCTGCGCGCCAGTGGCCCGTCTCTTTACAGTACGCGCATTGATCCTGGGACAATTGGTGTGGAGTTTGGTGTATCCTAGCAGCTGCAGGTTGGTATAAAGGTTGTGGCCCTCTATTCATACCCCCTCCTCTAGTACTTATTTGAGACCGCATTACCTTCTCTTTTAAGTCTCTCATCTTTTTGTCTTTTTTCTCCTATTTTATTCTGCAAATGTTCATAATATTGGGCCATTGTTAATATATGTGCTGGCGTGGACGCTGGCCATGTACTTTCACTACTTTGTAATTGGTTGAAATGGGTGGCAACAATCCTTTAACAAAGGTCTGAACTAGCAAGTGTCGGCCTGTCTCGGTTGTCGAGTCCTGTCCGCTATAGTCAATGAACACCTGGCTTAGGCGGGAGAAGTAGTCAGATGTGGTTTCCTCAGATTTTTGTTTACAAGCCGTGATGACTGTCCAATCTACTTTCCTGGCCGGAATTGTTGCCTTCAACTTCTTCACTATGTTACCTGGTAGCGTTAAGATTGCTTCTGCAGGCCTTTCACCTGGTTTTCTGTCCCTATCCATTGTCGCCAAATCTTCCCACTTATGTCCGAACGAGGCCTCATCGTCAACTTTCCTTATGGGCCTCCAAATATCTGGCGGCAGGATTAATCCAAAGAACTGATCTATGTCAGTTAGTGTCATTGTGTAAGTGGTAATAACCGTGTCCAGCCCTTCGTAGAATCCCGTAGGATTCTTCCGGGGGTCAGGCAAGTCCTTTTTAAAAGCCAGGCCATCAGCTCGAAGCCATGGAGTATACACCCAGTTATATAACGTCCTGCTCTTCGCATCCGGACTATCTACTCCCTCAGCAGTACCCTGTCCTCGAGCAGGGACAAAAACTGGGGCAGCCTCTCTTATTGGCGCCATGTGGCCTCCTACTGCGCCTTCTACTACTGGTAACTTTTCCTCCCCGTCCTCGCTCCTTCTTAGACCTTCCATCATTTGTAGCGTTGGTGCTAACAAATTGTGGCTTTCTTCAACACTTTCTCGCCCTTCTATCAGCTTACGGTACAATCCTCTAACATGCTCTTCTGGCGTTACTCTAGCGTTTCTCATACAGGGAGAACACTTCATAAACAAATCGTTGTAGGAAATAACCCTTCTGTGGTGGCGCGAATCTGATTAGGGGTGGAACGGTACTCCAGGCAGGTGCGGGCTAGGCCTTCAAGGGCAAGTTTTTCCGTTTGGGTGACACGAGGTATTCGGGATCGGGCAGAGGGCGTTGGTTCGGTGTCAATTTTGGCGGCAGGAGCAGTGAGATCAGGAGGTGGGGCTGAGCATTCTCGGGGTGTCTTTGCTCGTCCATCTGTGGGGGGGCATGGGGATTGTGAGGGACATGATATGGTGGCGGTAACGGGAGGAGGAGGAGTTCCTCTTCATGGGGGTCCGCTCGCGCTAGTGGCGCATAACGCACAGGATACTGACCAGACGCATTCAACCTGCGATGTTGGACGCAACTTTTTCTTGTTGTAGTTCTATCAACGCCTGGTTATCGTTATTTCAAGCCTTTTTCTGTAGCCTCGCCTGGGCCCTTCTTTCTCTCTGAGCTCCCTCCTTTTTCCATTGGCCTAGGGCGTCAAACATAGCTTGTTGCGACCTTCGTCTATGGAGTTGTATTTCTACAGTCTCAATTTTTTGTGCTTCAAAAGAACCGTATATGGGCCACTGGGTCTCTATATCTTTAGATGTGTATTTGTGCCACAATGAGTTGTATATTATGGGAGAAATACCATATCTTATGTACATATCCTTACTCGGGGTACCCTCCGGGGGGCCTGGCTGACTTTCTTCCAACACCTTTGAGCTAGATGTGCAACAACAGCACCATCGTACAAATTTACTAAACACGGGCATGTTTCTCTGTTATCTTTACAGAAAGAAAAAAAACGTCTTTTACAAGTTTCTAAGTCGGACAAAAAGTCCACATTACCCGTCTACCTTCACTTTTTTGCAAAGAGTGAACGAGAACCAGACAACAAAACGAACAACAAAAAGGTGTCGCAAACCAGCGACCCTACCAGAATCCTTTGTCTCGTTCTCCAGGCGGTCTCTTTACTGCAAGGATCGTCCAAGTCTGTCGGGGGCCCGAGTCAGGACCGGCGCCACTTGCGGGGGTCTTTTCAGATGTAGTGAAGGTCAGGTGGTGGCTACGAGGACGAGGGTCTTTTTCGCGTAGGTATACCCCACCACCGTCCGTTCAACTTCCTCGTCGGGACCCCTTGACCGGGCAGCCGCGTCACTGATTGGGTCCCACGTTGGGCGCCAATTGTGGATTTGGGGGTCTCCTCAGAAGACCACCCAAAGGTGCAGGGTCACCCTTCGTCCACGAGCTGGAATACAAATTGAGACCAACACTGGAGCACGGAGAGAAAAGATGTTTATTTTGATCTCATGAGAGAGAGAGCATCAGCAATAGACACCCATAGCTGTCTGAGGAGGCAGTCTGCTGAGTACTTTGGTTCCGCATCTTATATACCCTTCAACCCCACCCTGTGCGTGTAAGGAGAACAAACAAAAACCCATATTTACACAGCAAGCAGTGGTCAATCTGATAAATCAGCAGATGGTAGCTGTTGGGCCCCTGCAGGGCGTAGGCGAAAACCATAATTACACAACAAGCAGAGGTCAATCTGATAAGTCGGCAGATGGTAGCTGTTGGGCCCCTGCAGGGCGTAGTGCGCAGGGTGAAGACGATAAGCATCTGGGAAACTCCCTGTCCGACTGGTTGGGCATGAGTTGGTCAGTTTGTGGCAGGCCGGGGCACGGACAGGGCGTGGGTGTCCGTGCAGGAATGAGGCAAATAAAAAGTGAAGCCCCAGAGCGTTCGTGATACAGAGAGAAGGTCAGTAATGAAGGGTGAAGCGCAAAATGGCAGAGCGAATGGCAAGATAACAGACATACTTTTCCACAAAGGGAGCAGGGCGATCGGTCTGAAGTTTTTGAGGTCGGTGGGGTCCGCTGAAGGTTTTTTCAGGAGAGGGTTGATCTCGGCGTGTTTCCAGTCGTCGGGGAAGGAGGCGGTCTCGAGGGATCGGTTGATGATTTGTTGAATCTCGGGGGTGATGTCTGCGGCTCTGCGGTAGACGTGGTGTGGGCAGGGGTCCGTGGGGGGCCCCGGAGTGGGTGGTCTTCATCATCGTCGGAGTGTCTTTAATGCTGAGGGTGGTCCAGCTGTCTAGTGTAGGTTGCGATGTGCTGGGAGCAGTGTGAGGGGGTTCCTCTTGGGGCTGGTTGTCGTTGAAGTTTTCGTAGATGGTCTTGATTTTGTGATGGAAGATTGCTGGCAATGGGTGCCAGCACTTCCTCCCTCTGCTCTCTGGGTCTCGTGTGCATCAAGGGACTACCCTGGTTATGGAACCCTGCCACCACCCTGGGCATCCACATCGGTAGTGGCGGCTGACGCTTCGTGCCTTGTATGAAGTGAGGTGTAATAAGCAGCCTCGAATGAATGCTTATGCTTCAAGACTGGAGTTATCTAGCGCCGAGATGTGATCTGGTAACTAAGTTGTCGGCTATGGAATTATAAAACACATGCTGTAATCTCAGTTTCCCTGTGCAGTATGAATCTGTATACATCACTTTATCTGCATTACATTATTTCCATAATCTGAAAATTGTGAATGATGGGAAACGGACTGAATAGCAGTCTTTTGTGATTTATTTTAAAAAGCAGACTTTAGCATAGATACATAAATAAATATGCTGCCATGTTTGAAGCGCGCAGTGTGTAATGGAGCATCTAAATGAAACATTCACTACCACTGCTTCAAAGCAGTCCACTGTGGATACTGTTTGGTCTCCATTTTCCATGATATCAATTGTGAAATGATGTCCCGTGACAGGAAGGCACGCACTATATAAAAAATGTGTTTTAGAAGTATGGGAAAAGGGAAACAATTGATCTGTAGACTGGTGTCAGAAGACATCCTTACTTTGGAAGCGTTTGGGCCTTTTTTATAGCGCTCAGACCTTATGGAGTATCCCAGCGAATGATTTAAATAGTGTGTTTAACGAGACGCTACTTTTTACCCAGTTAGTGTCCAGTTGAAATAAGAAGGCTATGGACATTAATACACTGCCGTGTGAGCGTCTGTCTGCTCACAGAGAATACCATCACTTTTTTTTTTCTCACTGCATGGTGGACAGCCATTCACTACATGAGCAAGGACTTCTCGTTTCACTATCTGATAAATGCCTGTTCAACCTCCAAGCAGCCTGAAGAACATCCACTCGCTGCTTGCAGTGCACTCCCATACTGCCTGATGACAGACCTCTTACTACTCAATGAACATTCATTCGCTACCTCTTGTGCATCCACACGCTGCGTGCTGACTGACCTCTTGCTGCTAGCCTAGAAGGACATCCATGCACTGGTTGGTGAGCGTGCAGATCCTGCCTTTGCTTTTGTTGATTGCTCGCTGCACATCCACTCAGTGAGCATTAGCTCGCCAATATTTGCTGACTCACTTCGCTGCTTTCTTAACCTTCTCTTGCAGCCTGTTGAGAACTGGCTCACTTCCTGCTGAGCTTCTACACACTCTGTCCACATACTGCCTGCTGAATGTTCCCT
Source organism: Calotriton arnoldi (assembly GCA_963921515.1). Lineage (NCBI taxonomy): Eukaryota > Metazoa > Chordata > Amphibia > Caudata > Salamandridae > Calotriton > Calotriton arnoldi. The sequence goes on along the minus strand of CAWUFW010000350.1, from coordinate 2,720,757 downwards.
CACTGCCTGTCGAGAAGCCACTCAGCACCTTCTGTTCCCTTGCTTTCTTTTGGGCACCCTCTCATTGCCTCCACATAGCATCACCTGTCTGTTTCTTCCCTGCCAGCTGAGTTGTCCCCCTTTGCTAGGTGATTGTACACCCCTTACCATAGTGATTAGGACTGCCTGTTGAGTTTCCACTCACTGCTTGTGGATCACCAGTTAGCAACTTGCTGTCTTAATTCAGTGCCTGCTTAGCGTCCACTGATGCGCTGCCAAGCTTCTTCTGCACTACTTCCACACACTACCTGCTGAGTCTTTGTTCACTTGCTGCTGAGTGTACCCTCACTGCCTCCACACATCACCTGCTGTTTGTTCCCTTACTGTCCTCTGAGTGATTGCTCACTACCTCCTTAGCTTCCTCTTAAGCATCGTGTCGAGTCTTGCCTTGTTACCTCTGTAGCTTTCACTCACTGACTGCTATGAGCCCACTAACATCATTATTGTGCATTAACTCAGTTTTTCTCCACACACGCACACCATCTTCTGAGTATCCCCTAAATGTCGACGGTCACCCCTGCCTGCTGAGTCCGCTCACTGCCTCCACACCTGACTTGCACAATATTCCCTTAGTGTCTGCTGAGCATCCAATGGCCTTCTGGGCACCTACTCGCTGCCTAATGAGTATCAACTTACTGTCCCCTTAGCATCAGTTTACTGCCTGCTGAGCATACACTAATGTCCTGTTGAGTTTCCATGCTCTGAGCCAAACACTGCCTGCTGTGTCTTACCCTGCTTCTTGATTAGAGCCTTCTAAGTAACCACTCACTGTTTCCTTAATGCTTTTTGTAGTACTTGCTAATGCCCTGCTGAGTGTCTGCTGATTTCCTGCTTACCGCCTGATGAGCATCCTCTCACTGCTTCCTTGATGTTTGCTGAGTACATTCTAATGTCCTGCTGAATGCCACTCATTGTCTGCTGAGTTTCCTGCTCTCTTCCTGCGTAGGATCCTGCTTACTGCCTGCTGAGTATCTACCTCCCCATTGCTTCCTGAATGGCCACTCAATGCCTCCTAAGCAGCTACTGTTTGCCTTGTGAACCTCTGTTCTTTGTTGATTAGCACATGCCTCTTGGCGTCCAGTCACTGCCTGTTGATTGGCAACTCACTGCTTGCTGAGCACCTGTTGGTTGCCTGCCCAGCCCTACTCGCTGCCTGTTGCAAACTTCCAGGCCCAGCTTAATAAGTATCTACCCACTGCCTGCTGACCCGCCACTCCCTGCCTTCTGAATGGCCATTTATGCCTTATGAGCGTTCCCTCACTACCTGCTGAGTACATGCTCACTGCCTGATAAGCGTCCTCTCCCTGCCTTCTGTGCTGAGCATCCACGCATTACCTCTTCTCACTTCTTCGTTAACATCCACTCTACCTGGCACGTGAGTGGCTCAGCCCAAGCCCTAAGGACCTGTCAGAAGCACAGACCAGTTGGGAATGCTCACATCTCCTCCAAGCCAGTCCATCTTTGCTTGGACATCTTTTAGATAAGACTATTGGATGACACTCCTGAGGCTTCATCCCTGCTCCCTGTGTACAATGAATAATAGCTGTTTGTAATCTCCAGTTCCAGATGCAGGCCCTTCTGGCCATAGTCAGCTGGGGCCCAGGAGCAGCCATTGTAACTGGCCCCACATAAGGCGTTATTGTTTCTGCTAGTTAGGTTAGTGGGTTGACTTGTTTGTGTACTGCAAGTTCAGAGGTCCCAACCAACCAACCAGCCTGCCTGCCTATCCCTCCTTTCTGCTTTGGAGCAAATTCACAATTCCTGCCTATATTGTCCTGAAGCTGTCTGTTGAGACTGTCGGTGGTGACTGGCTCAGTGTGTTTTGTACTCGCTTCCGAGATCTGCACATCACAGGTCTGACTCAGTTGTTCATTCTTTCGAGGTACAATTGCTGAATACCACGGAGGTAACGCTTGCTTTTAATGTGGTACAAAGTTATACAGTACCACAGAGATCTGCTTATAATCTATTGGGCACTGGTTAGGGTCCAGGTGCGTTCCACTCTGCCCTTCACTCTTCTGAGGTTGATAAAATGAGTACTACTGAGATGAGAAATGGTGTACTGCAGGAGCTACATAGAAAAAAAATGATTATGATTTTTTAAAATGTATTTAAACAGAACTAGGTACAGAGAAGCAATAGGATGCTTTACAGAGATAAAGTTTTCTGTAACACAAGGTGCTGTACATAGGACAGCATGTGTCATTTTGATGAAACAAGTTCACCCCAATCAGGATGCGAGAACCTGGAACTGACACTAAACCGAACACTGTACAATACATTTGTATTGCCTGCATTTAAAATTTCAGACGCAGATATGCTACGTGATTTGCCGTGTCTCACAGGGTTTGTTGCTGTAGTGCCAAAGCCAGGATTAAATCGAACAAATTTTAGCCACTACATCTCATCCATCCTGTGCACTTGATGGGTCAGGGATGATCAGATGGTCAGTGCATTAACTTTATGCAGTTATATTTTATTGTATACACAAGTTTAACCCGTTCTGCTCCTGTTCTTCTGTTTAATGGTCAATCTGCAGCACTGTGAGTGGATTTGGCGCACAGGAGAATGTTGCTTTCATTGAACAAGTTACTTCAACTGATCGCTCAGTATTGCTAAGAAAATATTTCTTGTAGAAATCTTCTCCAGCATCAGATTGTTTTCGGCTCGCCTCAAGTTGCCCCTTTTACACCTGTCACTTGCCCCTTTTACACCTGTCACTTGCCCGAACCGTGTAAGTGCAAGTTTTAATACCTCCCCGTTTCTTTTATTCTGAGTTTGGTATTATTCCGGGAGGATGAGAGGGCACTGGCAGGTTAGGCTGGATAGAGATAGATTCGAGGTTGACAACAGCTGCCAAGGCCCTGGAAATATTAGGCTTCGATCTGTTCTTCTCTGGCGATCATATTAGATTTGACGGAGGTGGCTTTGGATACTGAGGCTTGAGCCTATTTGCTCCCTATTCTCTTTGAATTATTTAGTTACAGTTTTGTTTTCTTGTTGATCTGTGACACATTGTCACAGGTGAGTTGGTTCACAGGTTCAGCATTGTGATGATCCGCGGGTAACAGTCAAAAGAGCTTGCAGAAACTTCAGCAAGTTTCTTAATCAGTTTGTTTTCCTTTTGAACTAGTCCTTTGTAGAATTTTCTGTTAAGTTTCCGGAGGTGGTTGTCCCACATCTCAACACCTAGATCTCTGTGCCGATCTGCTGTTCTTGTGACATAAGGAGCACCCGCTGAAAAACGTAGGGCAAGTTTGGAGTTTTTGCAGAGATTTCTGATACTTGTCCAGGCAGCTGCTCAACAATGGGAAAGCATATGTCATTGTAGCTCGGATAGTTTTATGGATTATGCGCACCTTGCACCGCATAGGCATTGACTTGGACCTCAGGATCATGTAAAATGCTGGTAGTTTGGTTGATGCCTTATGCTAAGCATTTTCTGTGTGATTTCTTCAGATGAGTTTAGAGCCAAGTCTTTTCCCTAGATAAGAGCTGCATTAACTATCGTTTTGGGGGGAATATTGTTGCTATGACATTATCTGCGTAAAGTGCGAGGTCTGTCTTATTTAACTCCGTGGGAATAGAATTTGTAGCTAGCTAGCAGGTTTACCAGGTAGCTTGGAAACATGAGTGTTATAAGCTTTTAAATCTACCCTGTGTGCTATACTCAAGCAAATGCTTTTGCGTCATCCAGAAAGACTACTTCAGTTGATTTGTAAATATTAAACACATGGATTATGATGTTCACCACTCTGAGTAGGTGAATGTTTTTTCTGTAACCAAGCTGTTCTTTATGAGTGAAGGTTTTCGCTCGATTCAAAGTTGCTGAGGAGGGCAAGCATGATCTTTTCAGAGATCTTTAATAGCAGACTTATAGGATGGTAGTTTACAGAATCTCTGTGATTCCTCAGGCTTAGGAAATATAATGACTTCTGTTTCTTTCCAGGCCTTGAGGAAGTACTTGTGCTGCATACATTCATTGAAGATCTCAGCAATACGATCCATCGTTTCGATTGGGAGCCTCATGAGACCTGATTAGTTATTTCAGCTCCTACTGGTGCCTTGAAATTGTTCAGTTTCTTTACAAGACTAAGCATTTAATCCCTTGAGCATTCCTCAATGTTTGCAGCTTCTCTTTCCGGTGGAGCGCCAAGTGGTTGTTGCCAACTTCTCATTATATCTCTGTTGTCAGTTTTCCCGGCCAGGTTATACTTCAAGGTTGAGTCTAGTGTGTTAGCAAGGACTTCGGCCTTGTCCCTTCTGCTGCATGCCAGTTGAGTTTTGTATTGATGTGTTGGTTCCTTTTACAGTCAAAACTAGGTGTCCCTCTCTATAGAGAGAGTTGTCAGTCATCCAGGTTAGCTGTAGCAGTTTCTCGTTTTCCATCTTTATGCTGGCTTATTCATATCTTCAGCAGCTTCGGAAGCATGTTGTACTTCTTCAGCAGGTCAGAGGTGCAATAAATCTGCCACTGTCTGTGTTGTCTTTTTTCATCTTTTTACTGCTTGATGTCTTTTGTAAGGTCATAGATGGAACAGCGTGGGGGGTTGTGTTAAGGAATGCTACATTGAATAGCATTGTGTACTGCAAATGTGAAGTGGTTTGCAGCTTGACCAAGGTCTTCAATGGAGTCTAAATGACCAAGAAAGTATTTTGCTCAGGTTTTTCCTCTAGAGACTTCATTCTTCCTTCTTGAAGTGGTACCTGTATCATGTTTGTGGCTTTCTATTTCTTCGCCTGCAGTGATCAATATAGGGTTGTGGTCAGAAGTCTACAACTTCATAGACTTGGATAAGTACTTAATGAATATGATATCCAAGACATCTGATTTCTGACTTGCTGTGCTGGATCATGTGTTGGTTGATTTGGGTCAGCAACTACAAAGTCATTCTTTCTTGAGTGGGTGAGAAGAGCATTGCCCACGTTGTTTGCAGTCCGAGAGTTCGAACACCGGTGCTTGGCATTAAGGTTGCCTCCAACTATAGTTAGGATGCTGAAGTCCAATAGAGCATCTGTGTCGATTGGGCATAACTTTGCTTTTGGTGGGAGTAGGCAGCAATGAAACTGATCCGACTTGCAGCTGTGTCTGGACCTGTATACCAGTTGCTTCAATGCTCCACGTTGTGATAGTGCCATCTCGTGAAGCTTTACTTTTTTGCTACTGATCACAGCTGTTCTTCCGCCTTTGGCTCCCGTTGAGTAGTATGCACAGTAACTCTGATTTGCAAGGTTAAACTTCTGACCTCCTTGGAGATGGGTCTCTGAGATAAGTGCCCCACATTTCATCCTTCGATTTCATGAGGTGCAAGAGTTCATATGTTTGCTTTTGAATGCTTTGGTATTCCAAATCAAGAAGACAGAGTTTCGCTTAGTGGGATAATGCAGTTGCTGCACCAATATCTCGCCAGCAACCAAGGGTCATGTTTGAAATCCAGGTGGACAGACTTAGCATTTCACCCTTGTAATGTTAATTATACGTGTTTTTGCCAACACTCGTGAAGCGAAGTCATTTAATGAAGGCTGGAGGTAAGGACGTCACGGGACATGGTTAGGAGGTGGTCTCCGGTTCTGGTGTTTGATAATACGATGCTGGGCGTTGTCAGTGAGAGAAACAAGATGTGTACACGACTTAAGAGAGACCAGCTTTGTGCTTCATTTTCCTGCAGCATTAGACTTCTATTATTGAAACTGCTTTTTATAAGAAAAAAGCACGTTTTCTCCTCCGAGCGAACACTCGTTATTCACTCAGCACTGTCACAGCCTTTGTGTAATGTAATGCTTCTCAGAGCAGGAAGCACTGGGATTGGGACCAATCAGGAGCACCCACAACACAGGTGCAATGAAGTGTGAGATCCCTGCACCTAGGTGTCCTAGACTTCATGTAGCAGTAGCCACGGACACGAAGGGCCAAGCCCTGAATATAAACCTCCTCACTTTGAACAATAGAAACCGCTGACGCTACCCATTCTACCACACCTGCCATGCTCAGGAAAAACAACAGTATACAAGACAGGGCAAAGCAATTGGTAGCCCATTCCCACAAGGACCTCGTTTAATTTCTACGGAGAGCCCTGTCTGCGTTCTCCCTCACTTCCCTGTCCGGTCTCTACCCACAAGTTACAGGAATTCAGGCAGTACGTTTTTGCTGTCTAGGGACACTGTGCTCACCCCCATCCTATGTCATGCTAAACCAGGGACATCCGTAATGGACCACCCTTTTCTTTTCTACTTAGTACCTTGGTCAATTTAAGGGTGAACCTGATTAAAATCTACTCCAGCATTTTCAGAATCTCCTTTTTTGATGTTGCTTCCTATGAGCACAGCCTGATGCTCTTGATATTTTTTTGTGTATATGACCAGCCATTGCTTTACACTGTCTTGTTGAAGCGGTGGTCTAGCAATAACCTAGCAGCGGACAGACTGTTTTGCCTGATTTTAGTCTACCAGAAGTCCCTAACCTAGCGTTTTCTCACATAGAAATAATGTTGTTTGTTTCTCCAGTTTTGCATTGTATCTCAGATAGCCTACAAATTATTCTTTAAAAAACCCTGCATTAAAAACTGACCTTAGCTTAAAACTTTTGATTGTTGACTTTTTTCTTTCAAATCACTCAAATCAAATCATTCCTTTCTTTCCTCTGCATGTCTTCTCTCTTTGAGCACAGCCTACTCTCACATGCATGTTTTCCTTAATCTCTACTATTGTATTTATGCACATTATCCACACCTCATTTGAAACTTACTTCTCCTTCTTTGAAAGTCATACCACTGCAACCTAACAATACTTAATCTTACTTATACTTTAAACAATCCCTAGCTCCCTAGTAAACCCACCGTCCAACTGCATGAACTCGTATTCCCCCCTAATAACTACACCTAACATTTAACTGCTATGAACTCCACAAAGAAATTTGATAAAATGCATGCAGTGGTTTCCTTGCACAAGCCTAATTCCAATAACCACTGGTTCAACCACTAACCTTAGGTTTCAGGAGCAGCGTGCCATGTGGTGTAAAGCGCATCAGCACCTCATCCAGAGCAGTAAGTTCTATAGAAATGCAATTAATAATGGTGCAGTTGGCAGGTTGTAATTGTTAGTAATAAGCAGCATTATTGATTGAGTAGTATAGCTCTATCTATCAAGTGATTTCCTTCTTGGCGTTTGTGAATCAATTATTTGCAAAAGGTTGGGTTCAAAGTACTCGCCAGCAGCGAGTGCCAGCTGCTTTGGGACAGAAGAAAATAGTTCAGCAGCTTTTTTCATTCACTCCTGAGACTTTTAAAAATTATTACTCCTGCCAATTGTCTTGATGGTTTTGACTGCTGTAAATATCTGTCTTTAGAGAATTGGACTGAGGGTGTTGGCTGGTATCACATGGACATGTGCACAGTCCCCCAAAGAGTGACATATTTTTGGCTTAGAGTTGACTTTTAATATGTACCTTATGAGCTCGCTAAGAGGCCCTGGAGCACAATAGCTGAACCATCTCAGTCTGCCAATTAATTATTGTACAGTTAGTTCAGGGAATTTATAGAGTGCCTTAATAGGAAGGGCACCCACTTGCTTCGTGGTGCCCCAACTGAGCCAGGACAAGCTAGTGAATCTACATCGAGTTCTATAACCACTTGTGAATATATTTAATTCAAAGTGTTTTAATTGTTCAGTTTTGTAATGCACTACAAGCCCCCGGAGGACTTTGAAACACTGATAGACCATAAGAGTATAATTTTCTAAAATTGAAATGAAGTAATGATGAAGGAAATTAGGATTGACATCCTACTGGCTTGCACCTTCAGTTATAAGCCCAGCCTATTTGCCTTGCCAATGCTTGTTCAAGTATGAGATAGAAGCCAATAAGGTGCCATCAAATGTGACTGTTCCATAACTGAAACCACCTTGCCTTGGTGAATAGGCTGTTGATATCTCCCGGGAAGTTTTTATCTTGTCTCACCACTTCTGATGTCTGCAATCCCCACTGATTTTTTTGTGCTTTCAGCAGACTGCCTTCCTTTTCTGAGCGACCATGTAGTCCTGACTCGGCTACCCTCTAATCCCATCCGGGCACTTCTCATCATGGGGTTGTTCAACTGTTCCCTATTGTATAAAGAAGTAGTGCCCGGTTTCAAGCAGGAAGATGGAGAGAGTTTACTGTCAGCACATCCTGGACTAGTGGCTGGCTGGGTACTGTGACATCTTGCTCCTCGGAGGAAGCTGCACATGGGAGGCGCTACCACAGTGACCATTCTTTGAGTTGAAATCCCAGTTTACCAGACTTCAGGCCATGTCTCGCTCATCTGCCGCACTTTTCTACATCTTTCAGTGCGTGTGGGAAGGAGACTTGAGGTGTTGTCACAGGGAACAAAAGTTTTTTTTGATGCTTTGTACTGTGAAGGTGCTTTAATAGGACTTTCCCCCTCCCCTCGTTTGTACTGCTCTGTGCTCCCATATCACTCTCATCTGAGAGCCTTCTGTTTACACTCCACATTATATCACTAACTCATAGAGAAAGGGTAAATGTGCCTAACTGGCAGCTCCTGGCATAAAGTTGTGGAGTTTCTCTTTGGGCTACATTTATGGAAGAGAGTAGATTGATGGTCCTTTTTCTGTTGTGTCTGGAACTACCAATTATTTATCCAGGTTTTTTTTTCTGGGGAATGCACAAATGAAGCTGCTGTCAGACGTGAAGAGTTATAGTAAAGCAGAATAGAATCCTTTTCTCCAGTTCTTAATATGGACTTTAGGGATGTTCTTCTGTACACTCACCAGGAGAGGGCATATACCTAGTTCTGTTAGTCAGCATAAATCTCTATGAACCTAAAGGAGTCCGTCTCTGTTTTTGATTCAAAGTTTTTCTGATGTTAAGCTTGACTTCATAATTGCAACCCTCCTATTTACTGGGGGCACTTTACTAATGACACTTTTCTAGTCTCAAAGACACCACTGGTCTACAGAACCCATTAGACAAATTGCATAAGGTCTGTGAATCGAAGGACCTAGCCATCAATACAGGTAAAACAAAATTGATGATGTTTAGACCTCACACGAAGTTTGAGAATTATTTTAAACTGGACAATTCAACTCTTGAACAAATGCAAGATTGTATGTACCTGGACATTAATGTATTATCCGATATAAAATGGGGAAATAAAACACATATTGATTTTACGGAACCTACTTGGACAGTGTTTGGATGTGATTCTCTGCTTCGCTAGTGAGTGAGGTTGATATCCATTGCCCTAGTGGTCTATAGGATACAGTGTTGCCTCACTCTATGGAGCACAAATTTGGGGAACCCACCAGTATCCATATGTGAGAACAATTTCCTAAAACACTTGTTGAGATTACCATGTAGTAGCCCCACAGCTCCATTGCTTTTGGGCCTTTTTATCATGTGTGGTTCATCTTTAGCTAGTTAAAGACCGCTTTTGTATGATCAGAGTATGGGAACGCCCAAGTTAAATCATTATAGGGAGGCTCTGAATGATGTATTATTTATTGGTCTCTTCAGGCAGTTGATCCATTGGTCGGTCTTGGCAGTTCTGTGCATCCTGTCTGGCAGATATATGTCTGTCTTACCTATGGTCCTTTACTTAATCTATTACCACCACTACATCGTCTGAGGCTAAATCCACATACTAACTATGGTTACTAGAGAAATTGTTTGCAAAGACCGCCCAAGGAAGCCTGGCCCAAGTTGTTCATATTTATAAATGTGTACGCAGATGTGAGCTCTTTTTAGATGAGGTAGAGCCAAGGTCCCGTACATTAACTTCAGGTTTGGCATCTTGCCTCTGAAATTTTTTCAAATCAGTCACTAGGTTATGCCATCCGCCACACAAAGCAGTGCTACAGTAATCTAGTTTGGTAGAAGACGGAATGCATAGTTTGTTGTTCTGCCCAGTGTATGCCATCCCTAGGGACAAATGGCTCCTGCTTTTGCTGAGAAATCTTGAAATTCTTAACCCGACTGGTACTCTATGTAATTAAAACAGACCTGTGACGTTTGCAGCATCACGTTATTTGATGGCCACCTGGATAATCATGAGACCTTTTTTTTAGACCAATGACCAACATGTTATGAACATTGTTGGACTTGGCCCTTTTTGCAGGGTCATCCCTGAACTTTTTGCCTTCCTCCTGTATTTTCTCTGACCTGTTTTTGTTGGTTTTATGACTCTGGGCACTTTACCACTGCTGATCAGTGCTAAAGTGCATATGCTCTCCCTATTGTAAATTGATGTGTTGATTAGTGACTCCATGATTGGGTTATTTGATTTACTTGTCAGACCCTAGTACAGTGCACCATGGGTGCCCAGGGCTTGTAAATCAAATGCTGCTGGTGGGCTTGCAGCACTGGTTGTGCCACCCACAGAAGCAGCTTGTAAAGTGTCTCAGGCCTGCCATTGCAGAGCCTGTGTGCAGTCTGTGACTGCCATGTCGACTTGGCAAGTGCACCCCCTTGCCAGTCCCTAAACCTTCCCTTATCTTCATATCAGACACCCCTAAGGTAGGCCCAAGGGCCGGGTGCATTGTAAGTATAAGGTAGGACATGCCCTGGTGTGTGTGGCATGTCCTAATAGTGAATTACAGCCATTTTCGTTTTTCACTATTGCAAGGCTACCTGTTCCCCATAGGCCAGAATGGGCAGTTTGATTATTACACCTTATAATCCTAACTGACCCAGGGAACATGGTAGAAAAAAGAATTTAGTATGCCTGTACTCAGAATGATAAAATACATCTTTTAGTGAAGTTGGTTTTAACATTCTGTGTTTGAAAATACCACTTTTAGAAAGTAGGTATTTTCTTGCCTAACCATCCAGCTGCCTCTGCTCAGGTTGTGTATTGTATGTCTGGGTTTGTGAGTGACAGGGGCTGAGGGATTCCAGGAGGCAGGGTGAGTCAGCACTAGGCTGAATAGGTCTGCCTGAAGGAGGATGGGTGGGAGGAGTTGCACCTGGGTCTGAATAGGGCTGTGCCTGCCTTCCACAATGCTGGCTCCACCTCCTGCCGGGCGTCTGATGGCTCTGCCCCTCACTCTCAAAGGAAAGAAGGAGTCATGTACACAAAGTGCTCCAAGACTGACCAGAACTGGTTTGGACTAGGCATGGGCCTCTCTGCCTTCAGAGAACAAAGGATTTCTGTGTATAAATACTGGGGCCCAGACCCCATGAAATTAGATCACTTCTGGGAAATCAAGAAACCTGTTGCCAAGGAGAAGAACCGGAGAAGCTGAAGGAGGAGTACTGCCCCTGTGCTGTTTTGCTGATTGGGGTTGGCCTGCAGTGGTTGCTTTCTGCCAAGGACAGGAGAAAAGACTTTGCTGTGCTTATCATCTTGAAGAAGAGAATCTCCAAGGGCTTGAACTGAGCTTGCCTCCTGCCTGAAGTCACAGGGACACAAAGACTTCACCCCTTCTGTTTGCCTGCATCTGGAACTGCTGTTTTAGCTGCTAACAGAGGGAAATTGCAACACCGATGCCGGCGAGCGACGCCGTAACCTGCACCGAAGCCGTGGGCACCGCTCGTGAAGAGCACGACGCACCGCCCCGACTTGCACCGTAGGCCCGACGCCTGCCGACGCCGTGCGACATCGACTCCGAAGCCGTCATCGAGGCCGCTGCCTGCACCGGAGCCGAGGACACCGCTCGTGACGCTCACGACGCACCGTCCCGACTCGCACCGCAGCCCCGACTTCACCGACGCCAGGGCTTCATCGCGGAGCCGATCCTCGACGTGGGTGACCCCCGAATCCATCGACGCCGCACCATCGTAAGGAACCGACACCTCGCCGCCATCCGTGACGTCACCTCCCCGACACAGTAAGGAACCGACGCCTCACCTCCCTGCGCTGCAGTAAGGAACCGAGACATCACCTCCCCTGGGGTCGTAAGGAACCGACGCCGCCGGCGCCAACGAAGCATCACCTCCCCGACGCCGTGCATCGTCTTTGTTTTCATCGAATTCCAGGTACTGTTCTTTGTGGGTCTGCTCGACTCCGGGTCCGACGCCGCGCACCTCGCGGTCGGCGCCGTACTTTGGGATTTCCACCGGTCACGACGTCGTGATAACTCCAAGTGGAGTTATTTGTTGCTACAAGCTTTATTTGATTGACTATCCTATTTTTGAAGATAACGTGAACTGTCTCTATCATTTTAAGTCTATTTTAGATTACAGTATTGTGGATTTTTGCTATTGGGTCTTGTGTTAAGTCTATATAAAGATTACTTATTTTTACATACAACCTGTGTGGTGTCCATCTGTAGTGTTTTCACTGTATTACTGTATGTGTTCACAAATGCTTTACACACTGCCTCTGAGATAAGCCTGTCTGCTCGTGCCAAGCTACCAGGGGTGAGCAGGGGTTATTTTAGGAGTGCATCCCCCTTATCCTGACTAGAAGCAAGGGTCCCTATTTGGACAAAGGTGCAAACCATTGCCAACTAGAGACCCCCAGTTCTAACAAACATTATTGCATATCCTTGATAATTCTTGAGATAATTTTTATTGAATGTTAATGTCATTTTGTGGGTGTAATCCAGTATAATCGTATTATTGATATGATTGCATGAAACAAAACACAGGACAACATGAAACGTGACCAGGCAACTGAAATGATCACATATTCGAGGAGTCCTAGTTCATCCACATTGCTGGATGCTAATCCCAACTCCCACGCTTCTATAATCCCTTTGCTGCAGAAAATGTCATTGCTCATGTTAAGTGCTGTACAGATAGCACGACGCACAGCAGATTCTAAAACATTGAGAACCAAGAGTGCATTCTGTTGGAAAGTAGTTTAATGTTTTATACTAAGCAATCTCTTTACTATCTGCTTACTCACAGTGGCATCCTCACTTTGTAGTTTCTGCTCTCACTTCTGAGAACTGAAGCTCGCTATGAATTTGCACCATCACTGGTTGTGGCTGCCTATTGTGTTCTGTAAATAAGCATTATGTACTTAAAAGCGATCTGCTAATTACAAAACCAAAACAACAAGAATGTGTTGCTGATTTACATTTTGGCAGTAGCTTGATGCCGGAGGGCTAGTGATATTTAACAATTTCACCCGGGTACCTATCCTTGAAACAGCCCTCCTAGCACAGCCGTATCCACCCCAATGGGATGCATCGGAGGCCAGTAAGGCTAAAATAAGACCAAAACCAACGTTCTTATTGTCTTGGGGCCTCAAAGGAGATTCCTATTGCATTCAGTTTCAGATTTTGGATATTACGAAACAAATAAATTAACAGTTTCAAAAGTAGTGAGTGTAATGAAAAACTGAATTTATTTATGCACCTTTTAATACACGGAGTGGAGCAGTAATTATTTAAAAAACTTTGCAAGACAGCTGAAGTGATTTTGAATATATCACCTATCACCCCAAGAAAGTGAGTTTCCTCACCTTTCTTTCACTGTTATTCCCGGTCGAATGCATCGCCTACCAGCGCTGTAGGGCTGAAAGAAAATGGGACATTGCGGACCAGTGGGTGTGTGATATGGTACCGTCTCCATGGAGACTGCCTGACAGGGTGTCAGATTGGTTGGACATAGAGAGAACGATTATTGCGTGCACTATCCCGCGTAGTTCTATAATCAAAAGTCATTGTCCAGATACATGGACTATGGGGAGGGTTCAGGATCCCCGACAGCCCAGCAAAGGGACGCGAATCCAGGGTTTGGAGGAACACCATTTATTAGTCAAAAAACTGCCACTGGCAGAAACGTCTGTGTTGAAATAAGTGTATGGTTACATCTGAGATTTGCCTCCTAAATTATTTTGTACAAATAGTGCTGTTTAGTGTTATTAACTAAATGCTTTAATTTTGGGGTGTTTCTGAATGCACATTGGTAGCTGTCCTGTGTACACTTGTGTTTCCACGTTCTATGTTATATATAGATTGTACCTGTGCTAGTTCAGTTTTTTAACATTCCGTTTGGTAGATGCATTTTCTCTTTAGAAGTCACTGCCTGGTAAGTTTAATAACTGCACTCCTGTCCCGCAATCTACCAGCAACGATCTGGCACTCTTCGCCCAGAGGAAGACAAGAAATGACCATTACCTTCTGTGGCCTCACTAATACACATTAGCTTCTTGCTGGTAATCTGTTAGCTACCTAGACAATGTTCAGCACAGGTCACCACTACAGACTGCTGTCCTGTTCTAGCAGACCTGTACTTGGGAGGTACCCACTCTGTCCTACTATGGCAACTCTTCAATGAAATCTGGACTTGGTATGGAGTCAGTTCGCTTCCCATGTGATAGAAGTCGAGAAGGTGGACGAAAATGTGCTCTGCAGGCTTCATTGTGCCCACATGGACCTGAAGCTCTCAGAGGTCGGCCCTTTAATACAATTTCAAACCCCTCGGTCTGCCTCTTAAGCCAGAAGGGCTGTTTCCAGTGGGTACATTTCTTCTGAACTGGTTCAGACATTGTTTCTTTGCTTCACTCTGTATCTCACCTCGTTCGTTCCAAAAGTCATTTGTAACACCATTTACAGTTAATTAGTCCACCCACATTTATTTCTTGGATCTTGCCAAGACACATTGTGGCACTGGGAGAGCAGATTCTGTATCCATGTCTTCATTTGCTCAACTGAAAACACCAGACTTCTCCCGCTCAGTGGAACAGCTTCTTGTTAGAATTCATGGTAAAAGTGCTCCTGACGACCAGAAGAAACTCGGCAGGTTGCAGTCTAAGCTGCAATATTTGTTGTGACTTCATCTTGGAGAGCATAAATAAAACCCTTTTGCCCATGTGCCCAAGGCTCAGCTTTTCAAAGACGTGGTTATCTGCAATAGTTGCCCATAGGACTCTAGAAAATATTTTTGGGGGGCTGATGAAGTAGCTAAGTAGCATTTAAGCAGGAAAATGTGTTGGAGATCCTACTTGAGAATTTGACATGTACTAGGGCATAAATATCCTTTAGGCATGTTCACACTGTCTAAAAGCTGTAAGGGGATGGACCAAACAGAAGCATCACTTCACAGTAAGGTTTTACTCCTCAGCGATCCAACCCGGCTTCCTTTTCATTCCATTGGTGTGCAGATCAGCAAACAGTCAAGTCTTTTTGATTAGAGCTTACATTCTGTTCAGGCTGGGCTATGCCAAGTTTCCAAAACATTGTTCTTTCCCATTCTTGTTCGTGCTCCATTCCATTCAGGATAGAGTTGTCGACTGATTTGCAATTATCAACCACACCCCTCAGGCTTTGATGGCGCTTTGCTGGCTGTCCACCTCATCCCACACTGTCTACTACCTATGTGGACACGGTCAGAATTTTGAAATTGATCTGATTTTTTAATGGAAACGAGTACAGTCAGGCCATTTTATGGAATTTATAGTCTTTAGGGCCTAGTATAAACATTGGTTGCAACTCCATATTTTGTACTCAGTGAAGTCTTTCAGTAGAGAAGGCTGCCAACTTAAGATGTATCACTTTGGCATAGTCCACCCATGATGTATGATGCTTGGTTTCAAGGAACTGGGTTCGTTTTATCAAGCAGGTGGCATTTGCATGTTTTAACCACTTTGCTCTCTGCAGTGGGGAAGTCAAATGTTTAGATTATTTTCCCCCGGCAAATGTATATTTATTTGTGTTTCCAGGAATCGCTCATGTCATCACCATGACCTTTGTTCAATACTACAGTGCTCTTTCTTTATCCAGGGTCGGAGATCAGTGAAACATTAATGAATTGTGTAGCCCTTTGCACCTTCAGTTTAGTGTTCCAGAATCCGATCAAGCGTTGGCAGAATGCAGCCTGCATACTTTTTTTTGGGAGAAGGAAGAGATGGCATCCAGCTTTGTTTCTGGGAAGATCTCCACTTTATGGAACTCATTCTGACTCTCTTGGGTCTACTGGGCAGTAAAATCACCCGGATCAAAATCTGGTACTGCATCTAGTGGTTTTAATTCAGAGTGATTTTGCTGCTCTGTTCACTCTTTCAGGTCTGAATGGGGAATAACATGAGATTACACGCTCACCACAGCTGAAATCTGCTTATTTCCCCCACTAGTTACTACAGGTATATCTGGGTGAATTTATGTAGGGAAAAAAGCCAGGGAATACAGTAATTTCCCTCTAATCTAATTTGGGAATCGGGCCAAAACACTGTCTCAGTCCAGATTTACTGACCTACTCAGAATGAGGGCTTGGTTGCCTTATTAATCTGGCTGTGTTTTACATATTAACCACACTGACTCCTTAATCTCATTACTCAGCCAGCCTGGGTCTGACCACAGTCTCAGAAACCAGATCTATAACCAGTGGAGAATAGCGACTTGCTGCTCTGGGCATTATGCTATCAAATACGTTTCCACTCAAACCTTTATGCTTACCCATATCAATTCAGGTTTTTAAGGCTCTCAACATCTGTTTTCTATACCTTGGTAGTCTGGTGTGCAGCAGTCTCATGGATGTTCTTTTTCAGGTTTTGATAAATCCAATTTGCTCTGATGTGCATTCCATATTAACTAAGGTAAAGATATATGAAAACTGAAACACATCTGGGGCCATATTACAGATCGTGCCTCGGGGGCGCAACGGGCGTTTGCGCCCGCTTTGCACGCCCCCGGGGCACTTTAGTATTATTGAAGGGAGCGCAGACGCTTGTGTGTCCCCTTCTATAATTCTGATAGCGCTGGCGCACTTAAAGCACCAGCGCTATCAACAGAGGGTGTTCCCTTATTTGCATAGGGGCGTGCCCTATGCAGATGAGGGAATTCCTTTGACTCTGTGCCCGCGCCATATTACAGACGCGGGCGCAGAGTCAAAGAAGCCCTCAGGAGGCACACTGACAGTGCTCCATTTAAAAGGTGGCGCACTGTCAGTGCGCTCCCTGACAGCAGCCCTCTGCAGGGGGTAAAGGGGGTCCCAAGGACCCCCCAGACATCCCCTTGCAGGCGGGTGCAGTCACTGACTGCACCCGCCTGCAATGGGATCTCTAATCCCCTTTGAAAGTGCAGGCAGGTGCCGCCTGCACTGTGAAAACACGGAGCGGCTGCTCTGTGTTTTCACATGAATGTGCTGCCCTGCGCAAGTTCATGGCTGTCCTGGGGGCAGCGCATGCACCATAATGGGGCGCATTATCACTCTTTGCGCCTGGCACACCTTTTGAAAGGTGCGCCGGGCGCAAACCGTGATAATGTGTAATACAGCCCCTGGACAATTTACCTGAATTATTGGAGCTGGAATACTAGATATCGCAGCACTGGGTTGAGGTAATAGTAGAATTTTACTTGTGGTTTCTTGAATTTGTTACCGAAACAGATGGGCAGAATTCCTGCTAGATCCCCAGACCTCCCGCTCCAAACCGCTCCGTTCCCTGAGGTGCAGGAACTGCAAGTTAAGCTGTACAGTCTCTTGGATTGTTGCACAGCCTGGAGGACAGGATATGCTGACACCGGTCTACTTTACTATAGAGGACCCCATTATGACTACTGCTGTACTACCGCACCAATATTACCAATGCTGGATCTGGTTTAAAATTCTACTAATCTTCCACAGTTTGTCATACTTATTGGCATTTGTTATTTACTTCAATGTTGCTGCTCACTGTGATTTTCGTTCTTTAAAACTGGATATGATTGTCAGTGCGAAAAAAAATTGACCCTCAGTCTTCCCTGATTGCCCTTTCGTATGAGGATTGAGACAACTTTCTGTGGTCGTCCCATGTGTGTGATTTGCTAGTGAGAACTACCCTCCTGTTAAATGCCTAACCATGAACTTCAGTTAGAAAAAGTGGCTCTTCCAGGCGGGCATTTGGGTAGATCCCCACCAGTGGAGAAAGATGTCACCAAACTGTGCTATAACATTCCTCTGTATGCATGTGATAGTTATATGTTACAGGCCTAACTGAAAGGCAGTGAAGCCCTGTACAGGGTCCAAGGCAAAGACACAGCATGTGATTGGGCGGATAGATGATTTGTAAGAGTGAAAGAGGACTGTTACTGCATCTTGATGTAGTGTTCTTTAAAGATGTGTGTTTTTAGCTCCTTCCTAAATTGGAGCAAGGTTTCGGTAACACTGATGGATATAGCGATGTTGTTTCAGATACTGGGTGCATAGATGAAGAAGGCCTGTTGTCTTGTTTTTACACTTTGTCACCAATCTGATGGTGTCCTGGCTCCAGGTTTGTTGAGAGCCACTAGGGATGGTGAGCTTGTCTGCCAGATATCCAGTGATGCTGGTCATGATGGCTATGAGATGATGCAGCTGGTTTGCAGCGTGGTCTGACAAGGGCAGCTTTTTTAGTTCCATTAAGGTGTGGTGATATGGTCCTATTTCTTTAGGCCCTTAAAGCGTGCCCAGCTTTAATTTCTATGGGTTTTGCTTTATGTGCAATTAAAGAAACGAATGTGTTCCTCCAGGGAAGGGTGATACAAACCTAGTTACTGAAGAACCAATCTACCTTTTGCTCTAACTTTACCACAAACCTTTTACTAGGTTTGTGCTGAATAAATACTACATACATGCATATATACATACCACAGGTTTGCTTGTTAGTTGCGCTATCGCATGGGTGGTCCTCAACAGATGAGGATGCTCCCATGGTGTGTAAAGCAATGGACAGGTCCCATAACATCAATAGGTATCCACTCTGACAGTAAAGATGGGTCAATAATTCTCCGGTCCTATGTTCTTTATTTTTAATCTGTAGTGTAACCCTAATTTACATTATTGTATGACATTATACCCATGCAGGAAGAACTGGTATTAAAAATGTAGTTATTATGAATAATCACAAGACCGGTGTCCAGTGTGCTAGATTTGGAATTTTTACAGTAGCATGAACCCCAATCTGAGTAACTCTTAAATTCATTACAAACGGTGATGGTTGTAGATTAATGCCTGATTTACCAAGAGTAGGCATGGTTGTGCTTTCTTCATGTATATAATCTAATCTCTATTCACCACAATCGTATTGGCTTAAAATGTCTGCAGGCATCAACACCATTTAAATTATTGGTTATTTATTATGGCTTAATAAACAAACATTGGCAAAGCGAATCAGTCACCGTTGCCGATGTTGATCAATCATTGCAATCAGCTTTGCCACTCGACTAACTTTGTTAAAAGCATAGAAAACATTTTTATATACTTTCAAGATGTCTGTTGTGTCACGTGATATAGCGTGGATTGTGTCATCATGTGTATTGCTGCAATGACGCAATGTGACATGCAAAAATTCAGCCATCTTGAAAGTATAGACAACAATGTTTTCATTGTTTTCTATACTTTTAACCTGGCTGTACATCAGCAGTGGAAGACTACACCCTAGCCAATCAAAAGCCAGGGTAAAACAGCTATGCTGCTGGGAATGGACAGAAACCGAATAGGGAAGAAAGACACTAGTGACAAGCAGGGAACTGAGATTGACACAAAAGGCCTCTAATCATGTGCAATGATTGACTTTTACGGTTATGTCTGGTACAGACTGTTGAACCTGCCTGTAATGAGACCCCAAAAATGTAAAATAAAAGCCATGTTTTGTAAATTTGCTACTGTGGATGACTGGACTGCTGGCTTTGCTTCTCTCTCCTATATGTTCTCCTAAGGGTATTATTGACGTTTGTGGTTGCTGATCTGACTCGCTATGTAATATATCATGTCAGCCTAATTCTGGCAATAGGGTCAGTTTATTAAGTGACTGTAAAGCGAATCTAAATTACAAATATACTCGATTGTCTGTCGTCCCACACTCTGCAAAGCACTTGCACCTCTTGCTCATCCTCTCCACTCCTATAAGTAACCCTTCAGAGGTACCACTGGTGCTGGTGGTTTTAAGGCAGTGTGCAGTAAGACACCATAGTAACTGCCTCCGAGATTCAGGACATACTTGCCTCATCACACATTTCAGCTGCAGTGTTGTGCCTCTAAGCTTGACCATGTTAACCAAGCTTAACAGTGTTGTAAACACAATGGTTTATGTTATGGCCTGAGCGCTTGGATTCTATACGAGTCAGTGGTCCGCTGGCTGGTGTAGGGACACCAAGCTCGGGTCACTATTTCAATAAAATCTTCATTCACTACCAGTGACTGTCCTTACTACATACAGCCTCTTCTCATTTGGATATTTAATAGTAAACACATTCTATCTGTTAATACTTTAGGTCTTCCCTATACTTGCTTTTACCCAATTGAATGACATTTATCGCCCTGCAGTAAAGGGGTTTTTGACTTGGTGAGGTTGGGACTCGTGACCTACTAGTCACAGACCCTTGACAGTAGTGAGCCTTTAACACCCCCAGCCATTTATCGCACCCTAAAATCTCATCGGTAGGAATGCACACAGTTTAAGAGAAAGACACCGTTAAAGTTTTGGTCTTTGAGTTTCAGGAATAGCCAAGCAGCTTTACATTAATAAGAATTTTCGTTTATGTTTAACATTTTTGGCATTTCTGGAATTGGTATAAATGTATTTATCTTTTAGGCATATATAAAGTACATTAAACAAAGTGCTCCATTGCTTGTGCGCTACAACTACACATGTACGCAGATCTCCGATATTTGTGTTTTCCCTAAAAAACCAGGAGCCTCGTATGAGACCAGCTGCAGGGAGGTTTCAGAAAAGTCATGTGGCTTACAGGAGCTGAGAAATATGGAATTCATCAGCTGTGCCTCGTGTGGAGACATGACTGCTCTTAGCTAGATTTAGGAGAACTGCCAATTAAGGAAGTAAGAAAACTGCCTCAAAAATATAACAGTAATTGACTTAATCGCCCTGCTTCTTAAAACACAAACTCGACTGCACTTGAAATACGTGCAAGTGCAGAAATTGAAATTTGCTGTAAACCTCCGCCGACCTCTTAAATAGTATTCCGTATTAATTGTATTTTTAGAACCGTACCTTTGTCTTGCTGTGAAGACTCCAATCGCAGAGGAAGGAAAAGGACTAGGTCTATAGAACCTCCAGCATATGCAGCCCTTTTGAAAAGCAGGCATTTTTTCTAATGAGTATTTTTAACTTTCAATATTTGACAAGACTGTCAGCAGAAGCAGGTCCATCTACAATGCCTGTTTCCTGCTTTCTATGTTGGAGAGCAATCAATAGCCCCTTCCTAGCGTTTGACAGTGCTCGGAAAAGGAGCATCTATTCAAAAAAAAGAAAAATGTCAGAGCCTAATGAGGCCGACATGCATCGAGACTGAGTTGGTGCAGGAGCAACGGCCGCGAACTGGAGCGACGCGTGGCCTCGTGGACACATTCATTATGCAACGAGGGGCGTGAACTGTGTCACGTGAATTTGTGTGTGACCCTGCTAGTGCGCAAACACGTCCTGTTAATTCAGTCTGAAGCCACTGTAATAAAACACACACCAGTGAGCACTAGAATATTTAGGAGTCCGCGACTGGAAAAGAGGAGACCCGCAGTAGCAAGGAATGGATAGAGCGATCACGGCAGAAGTGTGCTACACCCAGACCTTCAGGTTATTCACTTCACACTTCAACGGGGATTTTTGTGAGTTTCGGGTGCATAGTGGTAAAATGGCTGATGGTGTGTACTGGGAACTATTAAACCTCGCCCACCCAGTGGAATTAGTCCGATTATTTTTCATGTTCCTTGTGGTAATGAAAGGTGGACACCCTACCCCCCATTACCCCACTGTGCCCTACGTCTTTAACTAAGAAGAAAAGGAATTGAGGGACAAGAGGGAGACCGGGTCAGGAAGGGAGGCAGGAGACAACCACACATTTCAAATCGTGGTTGCAATTATTGTTTTGCACGTTTCTCGTGTCGTTCATTTCCGCATTGGAAACAATCTGCACTAATTACTCCAGATGTTTATAATATTTCTGTGATCATTGAAATCATCTAAATAGTATTATTGTTCATCCCCACTGTGCTCTTTAGAGCATCGGTTCTTAACCTTTTGACTTCTGTGAACCCCCACTGAATCAATCAGGAAACCCCGACCTAAGCTGTTTCTACCATTTGAACCTAAAGGCAATACACAAAAATACAGAAACAAGTAAATAGCAAATTCACAAATTACAAAATATTTTATTTATTTCATGAACAAAAACTATACAAATATCGAAATATTTATTTAAATGGGAAGGTTAAAGTTTTTCAAAGTTTGTTTCTAATTCTAAATGACAAAGTAATATGCTATCACTTCGTCGTTTTTTGCTTCTAATCCCTCTTTAGGCCTCGCCTAGGAAGCGCATGCGCTGTCTCTCGAGACATGCTGTATCTATGGGCTTTCGTTGCACGCCCATCTGTTTTCATTCGTTCCTTCATGTGCCTTTTGAAATTCCTTTGTTTTCGTTGGTGAATCGTTTACATTTGTCCCTCCTTTTGTTGTTTTGGTCACGCCCTGGAGACTGGCCCTGTTACATGGATCATTTTACTATCGGCCATGTATCCGTTTCCGCCCCTATTTTTTCTTTTGCCTGGGCTTGTTTGGCTTTTCGAACGCACTCGGCCGAGGGCTGCAACTTATGTTCTTATCTTGTTTTCCACTGTCTTTGGTTTCACTAGAGCTTTTTCAGCTGGAGGCTATGTTGTTTTTCATCCTATAACATTTTTGGTTTCATTAGCTCAAATGTCCATACCTTAAATAATATACTTATTTAATGGATTAATGGAAGTGTAGTTTAAGAAAACGGCAGATAGTAGGATTTACCTATTTACATTGTGCTTTTGACAGTGTAATTATTTGGATACGATTAAAGAGGTAAACTTGTTATTGCTCCGTTTTATGAAAATGGAAGCAGCTTTAAGTTGCGCGCTTTCAACTTTGATGCTTTCTTTTAGGTTTCAATCGTTGGTGAAGTAAAACCAATATCAAGGGATGCCACCTCGTGCTCTCCAAACGTGGCATGTGAGGTTACTTGACAATATATCCTGCAAGTAGACCGTGCAACACCACCTCAGCATCAGCGCAGCACCACTTCAGAACCAGTCAGCATCACCAGCTCCACTTCAGAAGCACCACCGGAGCATCACTCAGCAGCACCTGAGCACCATGAAAACACCAGCACAGCACCACCTTAGCATCACTCAGCCCCAGCGCAGCACCACCTCTGCACCAGTGCAGCACCACTTTACTACCAGCGCAGCACTATTTCAACATCCGTGAAGGACCACCACCTCAGCATCAGCACAGCACCACCACCACAGCACCATCACCACAGCATCACTGAGCAGCACCAGTGCAGTATATCCTCAGCATCAGTGCACCACCAGCAGCGCAGCCCCAACTCAGCAGCAACGCAGCACCACTTCAGCACCAACGCAGCACCACTTCAGCTCCAACGCAGCATTGGTGCAACATCAGGTCAGCGCAGCACCACTTCAGCATCGCTCAGCACCAATTTAGCAGCACCACTTGCACACCAGCACAGCACCACCTCAGCATCACTCAGCCCCAGCGTAGCACCACCTCAGCACCAGCACAGCACCACCTTACTACCAGTGCAGCACCACCACCTCAGCATCAGCGCAGCACCACCACAGCATCACTCGGCACCAGTGCCGCATCACTCAACACCACCATAGCACCACCTCTGCATCAGTGCACCAGTGCAGCACCAGTGTAGTCCCACCTCCGCATCAGTGTAGCACTACCTCAGCACCAGCCCAGCACCATCTTAGCATCAGAACAGCACCACCTCCTCATCAGTGCACCATCACCACCAGCGCAGCACCACCTCAGCAGCAACTCAGCATCACTTAGCACCACCTGAGGACCAAGTCAGCACCAGTGCAGTATGACTCCACACCAGCACAGCATCAGCACAGCACCACCTCCTTACCAGTGCACTACCATAGTACCAGCACAGCACCACCTCGGCACCAACGCAGCACCACCTCCACATCAGTGCACCACCACCAGCGCAGCCCCACTTGAGCACCAGCACAGCACCACCTCCTCAGCAAGACTCGGCACCACAACAGCATCACTCAGCGCTGCCACAGCTTCATTCAGCACCAGCGCAGCACCAGCTCAACATCACTGAGCACCACCTGAGCACCAGCATAGCACCACCTGAGCACCACTAAAGCATCACTCATCACCACCTCACCATTACTCAGCACCACCTCAGTATCACTCAGCACCACCTGAGCATCAGCACAGCACCACCTGAGCAACAGCCCATCCCCATCTCAGCCCCAGGGCAAACCCACCTCAGCAACAATTCAGCACCAATGCAGCACTACCTCAACATCTGCTCAGCATCACCACAGCACCAATTCAGCATCACTCAGCACCACCACCTCATTACCTGAGCACCACCTCAGCACAGCGCCACCTCCTCATCAGTGCTCCACCACCAGCTCAGCACAACCTCAGCACAACCTCCGCATCAGTGCTACACCACCAGCGCAGCCCAACCGCAGCACCAGCACAGCACCACCTCAGCATCAGCACAGCATCACCTCAGCACAGCACCAACTCAGCATCACTCAGCGCCACGTGAGCACCAGCGCAGTACCACCTCCTCAGCATAACTCTGCACTACATGAGCATCAGCACAGCACCACCTCCGCATCAGTACAGCACAACCCGTGCATCAGTGCACCACCACCAGTGCAGCCCCACCTCCGTAGCAGCTCAGCACCAGTGCAGCACCACCTGAGCATCAGCGCAGCATCACCTCAGCACAGTACCAACTCAGCATCACTTAGCACCACCTGAGCACCAGTGCATCACTCAGCACTACCTCAGCATCACTCAGCACTACCTCAGCATCACTCAGCACCACATCAGCACAGCACCACATTAGCACAACACGATCTCAGCATCAGCACTACCTCATCAGTGCACCACCACCAGCGCAGCTCCACAATCTCAGCAATTCAGTACCAGCTCAGCACCACCTGAGCACCAGCTCAGCACCACCTGAGCACCAGCTCAGCACCACCTGAGCACCAGCTCAGCACCACCTGAGCACCAGCTCAGCACCACTTGAGCACCAGCTCAGCACCACCTGAGTACCAGCTCAGCACCACCTGAGTACCAGCTCAGCACCACCTGAGTACCAGCTCAGCACCACCTGAGTACCAGCACAGCACCACCAGCTCAGCATGACTCTGCACCACTTCAGAATGACTCTGCACCACTTCAGAATGACTCTGCACCACTTCAGAATGACTCTGCACAACCTCACCATCACTCATCACCTGAGCACCACCACAGCACCTTCTCAGCGTCAGCACAGCACCATCTCAGAATCAACACAGCACCACCTCCTCATCAGTGCTCCACCACCAGTGCAGCACCAACACAGCACAATCTCAACACCAGTGCACCACCACCAGCTCAGCCCCACCTCGGCAGCAATACAGTACCACCTCAGCATCAGTGCAGCATCACTCAGCACCACCTGAGCATGACTGAGCAGTACGACAGCATCACTCGGCATCACGACAGCATCACTCAGCACAAATTCTCCATCAGCTGAACACCACCACAGCACTGCCTCAGCACAGCACAATCTCCGCATCAGCACAGCACCTCGTCATAAGTGCATCACCACCAGTGCAGCACGAACTCTGCATCAGCGCATCACCACCCGAGCACCAGTGCAGCACCACCTCAGCACCACCTCGACATCGGCACAGCACCATCTCTGCATCAGTGCACCACCACCAACAGTGCAGCCCCACCTCAGCACCAGCGCAGTCCTGCCTCCGCAGCAACTCAGCAGCACCACCACAGCATCACTCAGCACCACCTCCGCATCACCCAGCACCACCTTAGCATCAGCACACGATCTCAGCATCAACAGCACCTCATCAGTGCACCACCAGAAGTGCAGCACCAACTCCCCATCAGCCGAGCACCACCTCAACATCCGCACAGCTCCATCTCCACATCAGCATAGTACCACCTCTACATCAGTGCACAACCACCAATGCAGCCTCACCTCCACATCAGTGCATCACCTTGGCACAGCACCAACTCAGCATGACTCTGCATGACGTAGCACCACTACAGCATCACTCAGCAGCAGCGCAGCACTGCCTCAGAAGCATTTCAGCACCAATGCAGCACCATCTCAGCATCATAGCACCAACGCATCTCCTCAGCATCACTCAGCACCACCTCCTCATCAGTGCACCACCACAAGGGCAGCACCAACTAAGCTCCAGTGCAGCCCCACCTCAGAAGCATCACAGCACCAATGCAGCACCACTTCAGCACCAACGCAGTATCTCCTCTGCATCACTAAACACCACCACAGCACCACCTCTGCATCAGCACAGCACCACTTCTGCATCAGTGCACCACCACCAGCGCAGCACCACCACAGCATCAGCGCAGCACCACCTCGGCACTAGCCCAGCACCACCTCAGAAGCATCTCAGTACAAATGCAGCACCACTTCAGCACCAACACAGTATCCCCTCTGCATCAGCACATCACCTCTGCATCAGTGTACCATCACCACAGCATCAGCGCAGTGCCACCTCAGCACCAGTGCATCACCACTCAGAAGCATCTCAGCACCAATGCAGCGCCACTTCAGCATTAGTGCAGCACCACCTGAGCAACAGCACAGCACCACCTGAGCACTACCTCAGCACCACCTCAGTATCACTCAGCACCACCTGAGCACCACCTCACTATCACAGCATCAGTGCAGCACCACCTCAGCATCAGCACAGCACCACCACAGCATCAGCACTGCACCATCTCAGCATCAGCACAGCACCACTTCCTCATCAGTGCACCACCTCAGCATCTGTGCAGCACCGCCTCAACATCTGTGCAGCACCGCCTCAACATCTGTGCAGCACTTCCTCAGCACAGCACCTCCTCCCCATCAGTGCACCACCACCAGTGCATCCCCACCTCAGCACCAGCTCATCCCCACCTCCGCACCAATGCAACGCCACTTCAGCAGCAATTCAGCACCATGGAAGCACCAACTTAACATCATTCAGCACCACCTGATCACCTGCGCAGCACCACCACCTCAGCATCACCTGAGCACCACCTCTGCATCAGCACAGCACCATCTCAGAATCAGTACAGCACCACCTCCTCATCAGTGCACCACCACCAGTGCAGCACCACCTCAGCATGAGCACAGCACCACCTCCTCATCAGTGCACCACCACCAGTGCAGCCACACCTCGGCATCAGTGCATCACCACCAGTGCAGCCCCTCCTCAGCACCAGCGCAGCCCCACCTCATCAGCAATTCAGCACCACTTCTGTATCAGCATAGCACCGCATCAGCCCAGCATCACCTCAGCACAGCAACTCAACAGCACTCAGCACCACCTGAGCACCAGTGCAGCACCACCACCTCAGTATCACTCACCACCACCTCAGTATCACTCAGCATCACCTCCGCACCAGCACACCACCACCTCCGTACCAGCACACCACCAGCTCAGCATAACTCTGCATCACCTAAGTCTGCCCTCGGAATCTGGCATCTGTTGATTCTCTCCTAGTGTCCATTCTCTGCTTGTGTTGTAATTCATGTACTATTTCTCATCCTCCACCCTCCCGTTGTTTATGCCCCCTCCACCCCCTAGCGAAAAAAGACCATCGCTAATGAACATTAGAACAGGCAGGAAGTAGTTGCCATCTATGCAAGTACAAAAAAACTAGAAGAAAATGTTCGTTTCTTTTTTTTAATACATTCAGTTACATAATGTCTTATTAGTTATTTAAGTTAACAAAAATGCTTAACACTTTTTTATTATAACTTTTCAACTTGCTGCACAGTAGCCAAACTAATCTACAACATAGCTTAAAGACATTGGCAAAGCCAATAGCTCTGGCTAAACACTTTTAATGTCCCAAAGGCGAGAACTATTGACTATGCCAATGCTTGTTTTGTTGGTGCATACCAGTACTTCAGTTGAGGTCTCCAGTCCATATTGCATTCTGTTTGCTGTACTTGCGCCGTTCCTACGAATGAAGCTACGGATAGCAACTTAATTTTTAGCCTCTAGTTTCAAATTTAAAAATTTACATTTTGCTCTTTTATGTATATATAGTTGTCAGAACCTGTTTCAGAGAGCCACGGGGCAAGCAGTGGTTACGGCGCTCAACCGTGGGTGTTAAGGCTGTTTACTCCTAATGTCTTTGCGTCCAACTTACTATGGATCCTGAGTAACTGGGACAAGTACCTCTTCTGCACATACAGGGTATGCTTGTTCCAAGCAGTCCAAGGCTTCCTCGGGGAAGGGGGTCAGTTGGGGAGGTGTGGATACAGGAGAGTGAACACAGGCTCACAGCTCAAATTGTGCGCAAAAGTAACAAATCATTGTCCAGCCTTTATGTAAAAAAAGAGAAGTATTTTCTTTTCTACTGCAACCAACAAAAAGGAAGAATAAGACATTCACATACAATTTACACAGTTCTCCCCTGAAGTGAGGGCTTCAATGTCCCTCCTGCGATTCCTTACCCCACTCACTCCTTGTGTTAGCGATTGTCATTGTTCCTCATTCACTATTGGCCGCATCCTGGGTATGTCCCCCTAGTAGTCCTAGTCCACTAAGGCTCTGATTTAAAGTCAGTAGTGTTCCAGCGCACACATGCTCAATGTGGCAGCAAGTACCCCTGGGGCCGTCAGGCTTGAAACAAGTCTTACCCACTCTGGCAAGAGGGAAGTGTTCAGAGTCCTGGACTGCGCCTCGTCTGCAGGCACTTGCAGTTGCTCCAGCCCTTGTCAGGTGAGTCGGGTGCACGCAGACTCAGCGGCTGCACTCAGCGGGTGCAGATTAGATCTTGCTCCCTCCAACACTCTCCTCTCCATCACAGGGCACACTGGCAGGTGTTGATGCTCCAGGGCAGGTGATCTTGGTGTCCTGAGTGTGTCCCCTCACATAGCAGGTAGACTAGCAGGCCTTTGCCCCTAGTTCTGTTCACAGGCAGTAGTCTTTCAGAGCATCCCCTTCTCATACAGCCCATCTGGCTGCTTGGCAGATGACAATTTTTGGGGTCTCAACCTCTCCTTATAGTCCATTTCCAGACACCAAATGGGATTTAGGGTCT
This sequence comes from Calotriton arnoldi, assembly GCA_963921515.1. NCBI lineage: Eukaryota > Metazoa > Chordata > Amphibia > Caudata > Salamandridae > Calotriton > Calotriton arnoldi. The sequence continues at coordinate 2,691,748 of CAWUFW010000350.1, read as the reverse complement.
GAGTCCTTGAAGTTTTATGTTGGGGTTCTGCTTCTTTTGACGTACATGCTCCTCTGCTCACTCTTCCTCTTGAAAAGCAGTCTGGCACAGCAGGGTTGTCTCCAAAACTGACAGTCTGAAAACACAGGCCATGGGAGTGACTAGAGTTCACACCTGGATGTCAGCCACAGTGATGCATGCTTCACAAGGTTAATCCCAGACCCACAGCCGTACTCTTTGTGATTCCCTTATCAGCTCCATCTCCTTCCTGAGTGGTGCCCAGGGCTCCTCCTTGTAATCTCTCACACCCTTTAAAGTGTAATGGGGAGGCCTGGTCCTCCTCTCCCCAATGTGTGTCCCACCCAGTTTACAGGAATGCAGCAATCCACAAAATCTGTCTGGGGGATCTCTATCTCCACTCCATCTTTTACCATGCAGGTCTGGGTCTCTCAATATAGAACTAAGGGCCCTCCATGTATAGTACCATCTACAGGCACATATGCATCCATCATGTATACAGTATAGATGCACTGCACAGTACTGTATCCTCCATGTACTGAACCATTTAGAGGCACACATAATCCTGCACTTGCATTCAACATGCACGCACTGCCCAAAACTGTATCCTTTATGTACTGTACCACTCATAGACATACATGCACCTGTCATGCACGCACAGCATTCTTCATGTATTGTACCATTCACAGGTACGCATACACACAGCACATGCATTTACCTTGCATGCACTGTACAGCACTACATCCTTCAGGTATTGTACTACTCATGGGCACATGTACATCCAGTACATGCATATACCATGCACGAACCACTCAGCACTATCCTTGTATTATACCCTTCCCAGGCACGCATACACTCAGGGCAGATGCACTGCTTTTGTCCCGAGCAGTACTTTACACCATCCTGATTTAGGCCAAGGCTGAATTAAGCACTCTGCAACAGACCTGTAAAAAGTGAACTAGTCTGTAGGCCTTATTTCAGTGACACAGGTTAACAAGCATTGGCATAGCCAATAGGTCTCGGTTTTGGGATCTTCTAAGTGTTTAGCCATGCAACACTTGATGTTGTTTAATGAAGGATATTGTGCTGGATAACTAAACACTTACAATGTCCCAAAGGCGAGACCTATTGGCTATGCATTGGGGCGCCTTTTAAGTGTTTAGGTAGAGCTATTGACTTTGCCAATGTTTCTAAGCTGTGCTGTAGAGAAGTGTGGCTGCTGTGCAGCATGCTAAGAAGTTGTAATTAAAAAGCGTAAGAAGCACCGAGTGATGCTGTGGTGGCCCTGAGTTATGCTGTGGTGGCCCTGAGTTATGCTGTGGTGGCCCTGAGTTATGCTGTGGTGGCCCTGAGTTATGCTGTGGTGGCCCTGAGTGATGCTGTGGTGGCCCTGAGTGATGCTGTGGTGACCCTGAGTGATGCTGTGGTGGCCCTGAGTGATGCTGTGGTGGCCCTGAGTGATGCTGTGGTGGCCCTGAGTGATGCTGTGGTGGCCCTGAGTGATGCTGTGGTGGCCCTGAGTGACGCTGTGGTGGCGCTGAGTGACGCTGTGGTGGCGCTGAGTGACGCTGTGGTGGCGCTGAGTGACGCTGTGGTGGCGCTGAGTGACGCTGTGGTGGCGCTGAGTGACGCTGTGGTGGCGCTGAGTGACGCTGTGGTGGCGCTGAGTGACGCTGTGGTGGCGCTGAGTGACGCTGTGGTGGCGCTGAGTGACGCTGTGGTGGCGCTGAGTGACGCTGTGGTGGCGCTGAGTGACGCTGCGGTGGCGCGGAGTGACGCTGCGGTGGCGCGGAGTGACGCTGCGGTGGCGCGGAGTGACGCTGCGGTGGCGCGGAGTGACGCTGCGGTGGCGCGGAGTGACGCTGCGGTGGCGCTGAGTGATGCAGTGGTGGCGCTGAGTGATGCAGTGTTGACCCTGCTGAACTGTGTACTGCTGACCCGTGAGATAGCGCTTAATGCCACAGCTCTATCCATTCCAAAATGTAGTACATTGACAACTTTAACACTACCAAATGTAAATGACTCCATTTATTCTCCTCTCGGGGATGAAGGTGTGGGGGCGTTTGACCTTGTTAGGAACTTGTGACCCTACAGGGCACAGAGAGATAGAGGGCGGAAGGAAAGGAGGAACGAGAGAAGCTTTAGAGCGGGAGACTTGGGGCAATGAAGAGAGGGAGACCATGAAAAGGGAGAGGGCTAGAGAGATTAATGGAGATGTGGTATACAATGAAACAGAAATCGGGCAAAGGAGGGTCGATAGTGATACAGATGGACTCATGGAAAGGGGGAGAAAGCTTTAAAATGGAAGGCAGAAAGAGACATGGTGATAGTGAAGCGAGAGAAGGTGAAGAGAGGAAGAGGGCCCAATATAACGAAGTACAGCGAGGGGGGGGGGAGGGGTTAGGCAATTAACGAAAGAGTGAAGAAAGAAAGGAAAAGGGGGTTTGTGAAAGAATGGTTAACTCAGCAAAGGAGGCTTAGGGAGGTCGGGAGCGGGAGGGGTAACGCGGAGAAGGAGGAGATACAGGGAAAGGGGGAGAATGATGGAGGGGGCAAAGAGAGCAATAAAGAAATAAAGGGAGTGGGGACCAAGACATGCGCTGCTGACGATGCTCGGACTGGCAGCCTCTTTATAGCACCCAGTTCGGGTGGGGAGGGGGGTGAGGGTGGGGGCGGAAGGGCTTTCATTTTCAGCATTTCTTGGAGAGTCCTGCCTCAGTGAGGTGGAGTTGATCCTAGTAGTAATGACTGGGGTGTTGGCGCGTAAGTTTAGGAGAAATTACTATTACTGGTAAGTGATGACAGCATTCTTTACAGAACACAGGAAGATACTGGTAGGAATATACCTACTTTGTACAACACACGGGTACAGTAACCTGTGCATGACCTCTGGACATTCTGGAGCTTTCTATTAGGGAGAGGCCATTTCAGTCAGTATGAAAAAGAATGGGATAGAAGGGCTGGGGCTAATGAAGCAATATACATGCAAGGAGCAGCCTGCCAAAGGGACGATGTGCATGTGGCCAGTATATGTATATAAGCTTGGGGCAGAACCAAGTAAAAACGAAGAGGGAGGGGGAGGAGGGGGGAGTGCGAGCAGAGGAGCATTCACAGCGATAGAAGACACAAATGAAGCTGACCAGGAGGGAGGGGGAAAAGGGAGGGGGTAGTGCAAGCAGAGGAGCCTGATTACAGCAATAAAAACATAGATGGCAGCTGTGCACGTGCACGCACTCGTGAACGCAAGCTGGAGGCCAGCAAAAGCCTCTGATGGCACTTTTAAAAGCCACTTACTAAATGTCTCGAAGAGACAGCGCATGCGCTGTCTCAGGCGAGACCTAAAAAGGACCTGTTCACTGCTACTGATCGCTACAAGATAAGCTGCCACCACCGCACTTGTGCTGCTTGGCTCCTTGTGAAGGCAGTAGCCTTCCGCCACTATGAGGGTAGCACTTTGGACACCCCTCCTGGTCCAACAAGACTCCAATCCGTGGGACAGTCCTATGTCATGGTGCACACACATGATCTGTGTTCACCCATGACAACAAAAATCAGCATTAGGGGTCAGTACATCAGTACAGTTGGGCACTCAGGGCAGGGGTGCACGGCCATTACCATGCAGATGACTTTTCGATCCCAACAACAGTTTATTAATCTGCTAACATCAATTTTGTAAACAATTACGGACCCGCTGAGTAGGTGTTGTGAATGACCTGGGCAGACCCCAGGTTAAGACCTTCTGCTGAGATTTAACTCCTGATGCCTTTTCCCAGTTTGTATTATTGTTAATTTCATTAACAGGCAGTATTTCATTCTCTGCCTAAAATGGGACTAGTCCTCTCCCTCTTTGAACAGCCAATCTCTATCTATACTCATAAGTTTTTTGTTTTTTTTGGAGGACTGCAGAGTTGAATGCTGAGGATGAGTAGCTGGAGTTATGGTTTTGTGAGTTGGCCACAAATAATTTTGATCATTTCTTGTTGGTCAGTGAATAGAGATTGGTTCATCCTCTTCTGCAAGTGTCTTCCAATGTGTCCCAATGTTAATTTTGGCATCTGTTATTTTAAATACATATAATGTGTTTGTAGAACAGGTAGGATTTTTGGTGACTGTTTTTGGATCTCCATTTATCAGTGTGCCTATAACCGCCAATTTATATCTTCCTTATCTGAAACCTAGGCAAATTGTATCGAGCGGGCACTAACACGCGAAACCGGCAGTGGAGCTTACAATGGACTCCTTCATGTGTGCTGACTAGGGCGGCCGGCTATTACATACAAGCGTTACTTTAATCGACTTGTATCTGTGACAGCAGTTGCAAAATATTGAAGGCTCCACATTTGGACTTTCTCGTATAAAGGAGCCTGGAAGTGTATTGTCTATCTGGAATATGTTGGAGGGTCGAAAAGATCCACATTTGGCAATAAGACATCTTGGTTTTAAAGATTTTTCTTGTACGAATTTTGTGCTGCGACTTTTGAGAATAGACCGTATAACACCAGTATCAGTAACATTTATCTGCCTTGAAAAAGTCTAAAGTGACAAAACATGTGTTGGCTGATGTTTCGCTGGAAGCATTGTTCCTCAGAATAAATCAACTTTGAAAACTTTGAACAGAAACTGGATTGTACTATTTTTGGAAATAAACGACTGCCTGTACTTTGATACTAATTACGCTGCATAAGGACATATGATCTACATTAAGCATGTGATTGTATTTACAAATATCTGCTACTGCTGTGGATTAAGCAACTGTTCAAGAGTGCTGGATGCGGTTCCATCATATGCGTAAATTGTATGAGGAGTTGATTTCCTGGGATTGAGGTAGAAATGAGCATTGGTTATGTCAATAGGGAGTATTTGTTATTTTCTAAGTCCTTACACTACCTGCCCACAGTATGACACAAACAATTCAGTGTATGTTATTTTGTTTTCTCGAATGGATCATAACTTTCATTTTACCTAACAACTTTCAGCCCACTTATCAGGGTTTTGTGCTTTTCCATGGGGTTAAAGGCAATTTGACTGTTGTGGCTCTAGCAAAATAGGGTAGCTTCTCTAATAAAGTATATCAAGCTTTGAACATATGTTGGGGGCAAGAAAACGGATCTTATTTAACCCACTTTTAAATCTTTACATTGGATGTCCTTGGACTCTCATATTTAAGGCAGGTTGCTTTCCCACAAAGTTATAGGTTTGATTCAACTACCACACCTTGCGAGAATGCTGGTAAATAGAGAATGGTTATCAATTTTCCCAAAGTAGAAAATATTGTGGGATTAGACATTTTCAAGTTCTCACAAATGCAGCTCTGAGATTGGTGAATGTACCTCCTTTATCAAGGCTAATGATTGCTGTTTGGTTTAGAAAATAACTAAAACTTTAATGTTTACTTTAGCTTTTGGCTGATTTGGGTAGGTTCTTATACTGTTCTGCCCTCCTTGTGACTTCTTTGTAGTAGATCATAAATTGTTGGGGATGTTGTATGTTTGGAAATTTTTATTTGAGGTTGTGAAAAGAAAACTTGCAGTTTTCTGTTTTATATGGAGTTATTTTGTAAATTGTTGTGTACTTTTCTATGATATGTTTTTTTGTTTTTGCATTGGGGAAGCTGCACCTCACGGATATGGTCCAGTATTGCTGAAGCATGTCTGAGGTTTCCTGTGTTCCCATTCAGAAGGATTTATGACTTGCCATTAATGCTCCTATGTCCTTTTTAGGGCAGTGCTGAAGACTGATTTGCTCATTGATGATATGTCTTGGCATAATAAGAAAGAAAAACATTGGCAAAGACCATAAATGTCCCCTACGAGAGGGCTATTGGCTTTGTCAATGTTTCTTTGCCATGTTGTACACCAGGGCAGGGGCTGTGCAGCATGGCACAAAGTATATAAAAAAAAAAAATTAAAAAAAAAAGTTATGACATGGCAAGCATCATAGCATTTTCTTTGTTTTTATTGCTGGTGGGGCAACACGGACAATGGAGGATGTGGGGGGAAGCTCTATGATGTGGCCAGTGTCGGCCACGTCATAGCGCTTTTTTTTTGTTTACTTTCAGCCATGCGTCTAATGCACGTTCTTGTCAGAGCCATTTGGTTACCTGAAAAATCAAATAATGTATTGTGGTTGCACCACAAAACATGAGTTTTTATAGCAAGAGAGATAAAAAAAAATCAACAAGTAACACATTTACCAAAGATTAGCATTTTTATTTTGCCATAAGACACTTTTCCCAGCACCTGGTTGCGCTTATAAAAGGCATACAATACATAATGTACATCTTTAACTTTAGGTGGGACACAATGTTGCTCATTGGAGTGCATAGTGTATAAAGCTCATTGTTGTAAAAATTATGCCTTGATATTTTTGTAAGCAAGTCGAAACTACACAGAATGAAGCGTTGTGGGAAAAGAAGTTGTCTGTTTAAGAGGCAGCTGAACTTTGCGCCACCTAGGAACAGTTTTATCAATTAACTGCTAACCTGAATTAGTCAGTAAATAGTAGTTCTAAAATTCAACCAGGAAAGACCTTTGTGCTCTACTACAGGCCTGATATGCAAAGAAAACGTGCACCTGCAACAGTTCTGCAGAGCGGGATCCTAGACCTTGCAGCCCCTTGAAGCTGCTGGTTATCACCGACTTTTGCAAAGAGTTTGTTTTAATTGAGAAAAAGAAAACAACATAAAAAGTGTTAGACATATGAATAGAATCGCAACAAACTAATAAGACAGTTCAGCAAGCTAATGCGCCAAAACTAGGGTGGAGGTGTGAATCAAATGAGGTTCAGAGTTTCCAAACCTTGTCACCTGCTTTAGCCATTCATCCGGCAAAGGTTAAGAAAACGTAACCAAATCAACCTGGGAGGGCACCGCTTGTTGTTTATGGTGGTAGGAACCTGCAAGACTAGCAGCACTTGGCCTCTGGTAGCAAGTTATTATTAATCTATGAACAAAAATGTGTCTATACAGTCACATTTTAAAGAGTGTGAACAAGTCAAGTGGGTCCTTGTCACTCCTTTGCAGTGAATGGAAAACATTGTATTCGGATTAAAGAATTAAAATAGTTAAATTATTAGAGCCATACGTGGGCAGAAAAACACCTGTAGAGAAAATACATATCAGTGTCATGATTTATTAAGGTGGCACGTGGGAGGAAAAAAGCAACACTGACAACGGAAAGGTGAGCGTTAAGAAGTGACACAGACATCGCCAACAGGGGAAGAAGAAAGAAAATAGAATCTCGAATAACAGCGCAATGGGCAGAAGTAATCTAATCACAATGAATCAATCAGTACTTAGTCTATGCTCCGGGCGAAATAAGAGGAAGTGAAATTGTCATGCGCTGAGCAATTAGAAGGCAGCAAATCAGAGTTACAATGAAGCCAACGAATGGTAGGCAATGAGTGGGCTCCAAGCCCCTTTTAGTAAACAAAATGTCACACAAGCAAGACCTCATCCCCTGGTTTGGGGAGACCTATAAACTGGAATGTAGCCCAAAGCAATTACCAGCGGCTGGAATTATTGCATGGATTACACTATTACTTTTTGGTCTTTTCAGGGGGAAAATCAGTGACATGAGTCAACAAGTATTGGCAAAGCCAGTAGATCAGCATGTTTAGTTCTAAACCACAACGTATTGGCTATGCCATAACTGATGCCTAAATGTGTGTATTTTTGTGTATAGATATGGAAAAGGAAAGGTAAAGTCAGGCAGAGATATGGTTGGGAAGAACTAGCATGGCACGGTGCATGCTGAGAATGGCATGGACATTATGAAGCAGACCTGGACATATATGAGCAGAGACAACAACGAGCTGGGATAGGTGCAGGAAGAGCTACAGTTAGTGAGAGGTGCAGGGAGAGCTAATGTATGGAGCAGGCTAGGACAGGTTAATCCAGGAAGTGTATTCAGGAAGAGCAGTACGCTGGGAGAGGTACGTTCACAGGGAAGTAGAGGCTGAGCAATGTACAGGGAGGGAGGAGTGGAGGCTGGAGAGCCAAGGACATTCAGAGAATGAAGCACTAAGGTGTGGAAAGAGAGGTGCAGGTATTGTATTGTATTGTATTGTAATTGCATTTGTATAGCGCTTACTACCCCTGACGAGGCGTCGAAGCGCTTTTTCGGCGAGTAGCACGCTACTCCGGGACCCATAGAGGATTAGTGTTGAATTAGTATAGTGAAACATGCAAGTAAATTTTAAGTGGTGGAGGTAGAAAGGTAAAGTGAAATGTGCAGCTAGTGAAAGGTACAAGAATGGGACTGGTGGACTGGGAGAGATAAGTGCAGGCTCTAACAGGTGCTGGTTGGAAGAAGTTGTTCCAGAAGATGTCTGGACAGGTAGAGCTACAGGCAGGAAGAGGTGCATTTTGAGTGTGGGTACAGATAATTTATTGGAGAAGTGTTTGTGGGCCGAGTGAGGTGCATGTACACCGAGGTGTGAGCTGAGAGGCCCAGTCAGGCTCTGGTGTGGAGGAGAGGTGCAAGCTAGTAAAAGAATGGACTCTGAGGTGGAGGTAGAGAAAGGTGGAGCCTGGGAGAGATACGGACATGCGAGGTAGTTTCAGGTAGGGGCAGTGGGAAGTACCTGCAGTGAAAAAGGACTTAAAGAAAATTGGGCAAATGTTTCCTTATTCATAAAAGAAACAGCAGTAATTAATACCTTAAACGCTTCATTGTTGTCTAAAGTTATTATACGCCACATATGCAAGACTCTGTTTCAACGAATGCAATCTGTAGTAAAAACGGTTGCACGTATATTTGTATTTTAACTAATATAAATTCTTGAAGAAAACTTGGACAAATTACCGACTTTTGATCCTTTATTTCAGAAAATCTATGTCCAGACCAGATATTTATGTGGGGGCGGAATGGTATCACACTGCCCGTCGTCTTAGAGCAGCAGCCGTAAATAATGCAACCACTGGGAACCATCCTAAGGTGTGAGAGAGGGGGTTATGGAAGGGGCAGCCAGGGAGAAGATCCTGTGAAGACAGTTGAGGTCGTCACTGTAGGTTCTCTGCCGGTAGCAGTCTCAGTTTTCTTCAAGACACCAATTAGAATCTCCCTACTTGTAAGGTGCGGTGCGTTAACCTGCGACTGAGCAATTTCATTCAGAAATATGCTGCATTTTGAACTAGGTATGTGTTGAGGATCACTGAGGATAAGATAGACAACAAGATTAGCTTGAAACGTTCACCACATCAGTCACAGACACTCTTCCTGAATGCTTTAGACTGGTTTACGTCGATTTGGAAGTTCTAAATAGACTTTTACTTGCACAATCCGCCTCTAATGATGTTTGCTCTCAAAGTCTCTTCTTAGTGAGAAAGGTGGAAGTACAGCTCTAATACAGCAAAGAGCTGTAAAGGATACAGATTTCATAATGTCAATGAAAAGAGTTTTCTCTCTCTCTAGCAACAGTAGTGTTGGCATTTGAATGTTCCTTGTTGTAATACTCTAAAAAAGGGTCAAGGGAAGGAGTCGTCTCTCTCCCCAACAATAATAGTCTGAGGCCTTTAATGTCTTCTTTCTTGCCAAGAGTGTTCATTTGCATTCCTGGTTTTACTAATCCAGTCACTGTGTTCAGGCTCTCTTTAAAAGGTATGATCTTCCTTACCCAATATGTTCCACAGCGTCTTGGAACTAGAGCCTCCATGGTGCCGATCTCCTTTGCAGAGATCCTGGCGTTTCTGTTAAGAGCAAGACCGCTCCAACTCGCTGCTCTTTGCTCACCGATAGCTGCGTTAACTAGCGGTTATCTCTGGGCCGGTCCCCTGTATATGCAGGGACTGCGTCCATACAGATACGAGCTCTTTAGAGATTCAAAATGGCTGCCAGGAAGCCATCACAGATCAGGGAACACCTTAACTAGGCCCTTAAGCACCTGATCCAAAGTGATTCAGGCCACATCCAAGACCCCTGCAGACATCTCTTGGGGGGGGTTTCACGATCACTACCAGACCCTGGTTTAGCCTGTGTTGAAATCAGTACTCCTGACAGTCTATGTGCCTGCTCGTCTTGTTGTAGTAGTAAAAATTGCACAAAAATACGTCTGGTATTTTTTCAGAACACTTATGTGCAGAACTCTTGTTATAAAAGCGTGCTGTATGACTGCAGATGTCTTTACTTTATCCATTTCTGTCTTCCCTGCTATATTGTGACTTTCTTGATATTGTAAAAATATCCTTAATTAGATTCCTACAGCTTCTACTGGACATGGATGGAGAAAAGATAAGCTATGGCTAGCATGTATTGCTTTACTGTTTAAAACACAATGACCTCGTGTGAAAAAAGAACAATGAATATGACATAAAGACAGCCTAAGAATAGCACGGTCTTTGTATGGCCTGGGCCCGTGTAGTACCACTGTGTATTTAAACTGTAAATACAACGGGGCATTATTATCCCAGCAAAGTAACGCAAATCAAAGCGTAAGTGAAATAAGTGATTAGCCCTGTGCAGTGGCTCTCACTTAAAAGCTACAGGTCATGTGCAGTCTGACCAAAGATTACTGTTTGCTCCACCACCAAACCCTAATGGGAACATAAACAGGACAATGAAACCATCCTCAAAATGCCATGCCCTTGACAGACAGCTCATCCAAGCAATTGTAAAGCATGAAAAACGTGCAAGTCAGTGGTAGAAGGGTGGGAGAACCAAAGTCCACACTACACTACTTTTATTATGTAGCGGGACCTTTTTTTGCTCTAGTACTAAGTGAAGACTCAGGCAGCTTGATGACCAAGAGACTTCGGTGCCAGAGCAGGCAAGCAAATTGGGTCGACTAGGAGGACTAGTCGGCTCCTTAAATGCCATTTTTGCTGTTTAACATGTTTTTACTTTCTGTTGACCACATTTGTACATCAGCTGTGTGTGTTTCCAGTGTGACGATTACTTGACACTTTCCTTTTACTCTTGCAGGACCCCTGGAGACATGATTGATATCAAAGCCTGGGCAGACTACATTGTGGAATGGGCCGCAAAAGATCCTTATGGCTTTCTTACCACCGTCATCTTGGCCCTTACCCCACTATTCCTGGCAAGTGCTGTGCTATCCTGGAAGTTAGCAAAAATGATAGAAGCTAAGGAAAAAGACCAAAAAAAGAAACAAAAACGCCAGGAAAACATTGCTAAAGCCAAACGGACAAAGAAGGATTAAGCACCATAAGCAATGCTTTCATCTGTATATAACAGTTTTTCAGATGGGGGGTCGATGTGGTTTTATATTCTTTTTAGAGATTGGACATCCTTTCTGCGAGACTTGGTTTGAAATTCCTTGTTAGTGCTTTGAGCTTGGAACTGCCATTAAAGAACTTACTCTTTTCTGACCAAACACTGTAAAATGTTTAAATACTTTGTCAACAATTTAATTGGCCGCGTTCTGTATGTATTTATACAGTGTCTGCAAAGAATGGGGTGACCTGTTAACTGTGACCGTCGCAGCAAATTGGTCTCCTGGGCACAAACACAAAGTGAAAAGTATGATTCATTATACTAACAGCTATTGTTTTGTAACGTGGGTTGCATTTTACCAAATATCAAGGGACTGATATAATGCTCAACTTCATTTCTATTCAGAAATAATCCTGAAAGCCATAGATGTACAGCGAAGTAAACCATGATTGAAATGCCTTGTCTCCTTTTTATTTGGTCTTTGGATGGCCTTCTGTATAAAGAATAAAAAGGGGGGCATCGCTTCTCCTCAGTTTTGTCTGCTATAAAAATGTCATCTTTTTCTCTTTATTTCTCGTTCCTCTTACTCGGGCATGCACAGATTTCGTTTGAGCTACTATGTTATCGTTATTATTTTTTGCATTTCGAAAAACTGATTTTAAACCAAGATTCTAAAAACGTAAGTATTTTAATGCAGTAATAGATGCATGTGAAATCAATAAGTTACTATTGTAGCGGGGACTCCAATGCCAATCCCAATCACTTTCTTCGTAATGTAAAGTGGACACACAACCACATCGGTTCAAATGTACAGATTTAGGAATTTAACCATTAAATATATTATTTGGCAAGAGTTTAAAACGGTCAAAACTTTGAATAGCGTGTATTATTAAAGTATTGCTACGACTTCAGTAAGATAGAAGTAAGATAAACAGGTAAAGTTCCACCAGATAATTGTACAGTGGCATAAAAGGATGAAACATTCACCTACGTTAGTCAAAACATACTGAGAGTGGTAGAAATCTAAAATTGAGAAAACAAACCCGTTTTGTTTGATGTGATGACAACATGGTCCTCTACCAATGGTTATCATCATCTACCAACAATGGTTTATAATTAACTGAGAGTCTGCTGTTTTTCTACTGACGACTTGAGGTGGATATGAAATGTGATCCATAGAAGGTACTTTACAAATGACCCTTTAGCAGCATTTTACAAGATTACATATTTATACTACTTCGATATATATTTAATACCCTCTGCCCCAGCAAAAAAAAAAATCACTGCAAGGTCTAGCCGGTATGTACAAAAGAGCATGTGATAGATTTCAATCCCCCATCAACGTGAACTGCATGACACTTTTCTAAAGAGTGACCATGTGAGTGAGAAAGAAAATCAGCCATGGTATCTGAAGGACCTCGACTCTGAAGACTTCATCCTTAGACATAACCTAGTTTTGATACTGAATGCAGGTGGGGTGTTGGAGTCTGTTATATCACTTAGACAGGCCGTCAAAATCATGTCAAGGTGACTCGTTTTCGCTGGAGTAATTTTGCATCAAGAACTCAACTTGTAGCGGCCGAGGGAAATGGTCGCTTGCTGAAGCGGCTCCACAGCCCACGCCGTATTAATCCGATTATAGATCCGTAGACAGCACTGAAACTTCCCCCAAACAAAAGGGAACGTTTCCTAAGCCAGTCCTCAACAAAGGAATCGCTGCGAGGCTAATGGGGAGGACCGGAGCAACATAGGCAGAGTGATCCAGGGCAAATCGAAAATGGCGGCCCGGAGCGAGCGGCTCGGACGGCGGTGGGAGTGAACTCCACAATGAATCCGCCTTGAACTACGCGACACTAGCCGGAAGGAGAGGTAGCGGCAACCTCCGAGGCTTCAGCCCTGATCGGCGCTGGACGTCACCGGCTGCGTTCGGAGACGCGGCGTCTGGACTGCGGGAGGAGCCGACCGTCTTCGGCCTGCCCGATCTGGGTCCCTGGCCGGGGGCCTCTCCGGAATAGAGCGGGTGAAAGCGAGCAGTGCGAGGCCTCCGACGGAGCCAGGTGAGGAGTTGCGGGCAGGGTGTGGCGGAGGGCGGAAGAGCGCGCCTGCCCACCGGACTGAGACCCAGGCAGCCAGTGAGGGAGCAAAATCGAGCCCCCGGCCTTGCGGCCTATCATCGGGGGGTGGCTCATCCGACTCAGACCCAGTGGGTGAATGCGCCAGGAAAAAATACACCAGCTAGCGTCTTGCTCCCTCCCCGAAAACGCGGGCGCAACATCTGTACCTCCAGGCGAGATGGGAGCACCCCGATAACCCGCAGTAACACAGCCTTAGCGGGAACTTGGGGATAACAGAGCGGCCAGGGGAGAAACAAAGCAGAGCCCGGGCCTTGCGGCCTAACAGCGAGGGCCGGATCCTGTCAGGCGTACCCTCAGAGCAGCTAAGGCAAGAGTGGCCCCACAGGGGGGTGCGCCTGCCCCAGATTCCATTTACTCTCTGGTGCCCTGGACTGTGGACGATACATCTGGCCCCCAGGGCGAGAGGGCGGTGTCTGAGTGGCCCACGGCAACACAGCCTTGGCGGGACACTAGAGAGACCGTTGTAGCCCTGATCACCATGAACCCTTGCGTAACCGGCCCTACCATCTTCTGGGCACACAGATAGAGGTATACCAACGCTCCACCCACTCCTCTAATAATTGTGGAAAAGAGTCGCGGAGGACCGCCGCGGGGGCCCCAATCGACCGCCTAGCCTGCGAGCTGCACCTTGAAAATAGATAGGCCTCCCACATTCCGGTGACGGCCGAGACGGGGGGGGCCCCCCGAAGTTATCCCATGGCTACTACCAGAGGTCCCAAAATTCAGGTCCAGAAACAACTTGATAAGTTTGCCTGGACGAAGAAAAATGAGGAGGGCAACCAGACCTCTGGCGAAGATCCTAAAACATCGCAACAGTGTTCCCAGGCCAAATCTCCCACTCTGGAGGATATCATGGAGGCCATAGCAGGAGTGCGAACGTCCTTGGAATCGCGCATAGATTCCGTGAATGTAGAGGTGACCCTTTTGAGAGCAGACCTACGGAAGATGGACTCTCGAGTCCGGGAAGTTGAAACCACTACAACAACTCTGGTAGCAGACACCTCAGTCCTACAAACCCAAGTCACACAACTACAACACCAACAAAAAAGGATGGAGGACCTCCTCGACGAATATGAAGGAAGGGCCAGAAGAAATAACATCCGCATCCTCGGCGTACCGGAACGAATGGAGGGACCCACAACTGACCTCTTCGTCGAGGATCTCATACTTAATAAACTCCAACCCAATCGTCTCTCCAATTATTTCTCCATAGAGCGCGCCCACAGGGTTCCCGGCGGGCGCCCGAGGCCCGGGGCTCCTCCACGTCCACTGATCGCGAGGATTTTTAACTTCAGAGACAGAGACGTGATTTTACAAACTGCCAGGACTGGACCTCCCCTGAAATTAGACAATGCAAATATCACTTTTTTCCCGGACTACACGGTCAAGGTGCAAGCCCAAAGACGAAGCTTCACAACCATAAAGAAAGCGCTCCGGGATAAAAACATCAAGTATTCCATGTTATTCCCGGCCAAACTACGAATAGAATCCGACGGAAAGACTTGGTTCTTCCTGTCCCCGGAGGAGGCCTGGGACTGGATAGAGGGCTGGCGTAGAGCGGGCAAACACCTAGACGGCCGGAATAATGGAGGCGCTGGTGGAGGCAGACGCCAGCCCCCTGTCACGGGAGAGGGAAGATCAGAAGGAGATTTGGAGGACACACACTGACCCAATCTATAGGGCTGCAGGGCCTCTCATGACCGATGGACCTACACCCACTGAACTGAGTCCTGTAATGCCAAGAACGACCGAATAAGAAAACAACGACTCAGCTATCGACGGAGGGACCTCCGAAACCCAGCGTACTGGGGATAAATGTGACACTGTTATCAAAACACCTATAGGACTGGACTGTAATGTTAGTCATAACTAAAATATCATTGAAAGCGGGAGGGACGGCGAGGACTGGTTGCGGTTAGCCAGGCACCTCACGAATGGGGGGAGGGCGACAGGCACTCTGCCTTGTTGGGGGTGGATAGTTCAAAATCCACTGGCAGGGGGCGGGGAGGGGGTACAAGGGGGGGAGGGGGTTAGTTGGGGTTTTAATGGTTTGATTTTGTTGCACAGCACACACAACGCAGTGGGGTATCTCAGGCTTGAGAGGCCAAGAAACAACGTTTGGGGGACATCAGCAGCTATGGAAGGGAGGGATCTCCCAAAGCAACCAGATCGCTTACATCACCCTGTCCTCAAATCCGGCACCGCAAGCTCCAACTCTTGGCTAAGAGCTACAGACTCGTCGCCTCGTAACACGTGCCATGACTCATACAACACATAGGAAGCTGTCCGTACTGACGTGGAACGTCAATGGACTGGGAAGTAAAATCAAAAGGGGGATAGTCCTGCAATATCTTAAACGTCATTCCCCAGATCTGGTGTTACTACAGGAAACCCATTTAGTGGGCAATAGCTGCAAGGCACTCCACCGATGGGGGTACAAACTGGTGGCCCACGCTGGTTTTACATCCGGCTCTAGAGGCACTGGAATCCTTATGCGTAAGAACTTAGCCCTTACCCCAACTCGTGTACAGACCGACCCGCAGGGTCGGTTCGCAATACTGGAGGCCACCTGGGAAGGGAAACATCTCAACATAATCTCAGCCTATCTCCCACCAGCCCTAGGCAAACTAGCACTACAAGAACTGGGACAGATACTTATAGCTCTCCCTCTGGGCACGCTGGTTCTGGGGGAGACTTTAACATGACTATGGACGACAAGGTCGACAGACACCCTCATACAGTTTCTCCCAGACGCCCCACACCACTAGCAAACTTTGCTCACGCCATGGGAATTACAGACTTGTGGCGATCACTGAACCCAAAGCAAATTCACTTCACGCACTATTCTAATGCACACAATAGCATGTCCCGAATTGACTATTTTTTTACCCTCCTCTCTGACGTAGGGATCTTTAGATGTCTTCAGGGCCTCCCCAGGGGAATATCCGACCACTCTCCCCTTGTAGTGGACCTCACCTTTTACAAACCCGTGGACCGGGGACCCATAATTATTAACCCATGGCTGCTCACTATTCCTGACATCAAAGAGGACCTGACCGCCCATACAGATCACTACTTTACTGAAAATCTTGGATCGGTGGACTCAGCGAATACCTTTGGGAGGCTTACAAGGCGGTCATTAAGGGCCGGGCGTTGGGTTTGAAGATAGGGTACCTGCGGAACCAAAACGAACAGCTGCATCAGAAGGAGAGTGAAGTGCTCCTTTTAGAGGCGGAACATAATACTTCCCCTACTGTTGATACGGCCCAAAAACTCCGCAATAAACAACTAGAATACAGGGAACTAGCAAGAGAGAAAGCCCAAGCAAGGCTATTTCAAACTAGACACAGGGTTTATGAGCACGGTGAAAGGGCCGGGAAAATGCTAGCATGGCTAGAGAAACGAGATCAAGAATCGCGGTGGGTCCCGGAAATCATATTGGGAGATGGGACATCAGTTACAGATCCTCAAGAGGTGGCTGATACGTTTGCGAACCACCTAGAAGATATATACACTTCTAAAACCTCGTATTCGTTTGAGGAATCCCGCCAGCTTTTAGAGGAAATGGCCCTGCCACGACTGTCAGATGCCGACAGGGAAGCCTTAGATGCTGATATCACGGCAGAAGAGGTTTGTGGAGCTATTTTCGCTCTGAACTCAGGAAAAGCGATGGGACCCAACGGGATTCCCATTGAATTCCTGAAAGGGTTGGCTCTTAAGGTTGCTCCTCACCTCAAAAACATGTATGAGGAAAGCAAAGAAAGGGGAATCCTTCCCTTAGACCAAAGGCTAGCTAATATTGTTGTCATCCGCAAGCCGGGCAAACCAGGGACTACTTGTGGGTCATACCGACCCATCTCACTAATTAGCTCGGAGGCTAAGGTGCTGGCTAAACTCTTAGCATCCCGACTAACAGCTGTACTCCCATCTTTGGTCCATGAGGACCAGTCAGGCTTTATACCTGGTCGAAATACCGCCCTAAATATTCGACGGGTCCATAATGTTCTGGGCAGACAGCCCTACCTGCGCGAAAACGCGGTCATACTCTCTTTAGATGCCACCATGGCGTTTGATTCAATAGAGTGGCCATATCTGTTTGAGGTGTTGGCTCGACTGGGCTTTGGCCCCAATTTTAGACGGTGGGTAACACTACTATACACAGACCTGCTAGGACAGGTAAGGGTAAATAATCACACCTCCCGCACATTCGCCTTGCATAGAGGCACCAGACAGGGCTGTCCCTTGTCCCCCTTGCTGTTTGCCCTCACTCTTGAACCATTGGCCCACTGGATAAGACAAGATGTTGTAATAAGGGGACTAAAATGGAGTGAGGACATAGAAGATAAAATCTCATTATATGCTGATGACATCCTTATATATCTGGCATCCCCTCGAACTTCCCTAAACAGACTGTTTGATGTTATCACGAACTTTGGCAAATATGCAGGCTACTCTATCAACTGGTCAAAATCAGTCTTATATGTGCTCCACGGCCCTCCACCTCGCCTGCCTGGGGGTTACTCAGTCCAGTGCACATCGACAGGCTTTAAATATCTGGGCATCTTCATCACCTCAGACCCTAAACTGTTTTATGACCGCAACCTCCTGGGCCCCTTGCAGCGGCTACAGGATGATGTGCGACATTGGCGATCGCTGCCCCTATCTCTCCTTGGCAGGGCAGCTCTATTTAAAATGCTCTCTTTGACCAGATTTTTGTATGTCCTTCAGAATAGCCCCTTTCCCGTAACAGATCATTACTTTACAGCCATAGAAAGTGAACTCCGCACCCTACTCTGGGACGGGAAAGCCCCGCGGATCGCCCTCCAGAAACTTACCAAGAGCTGGTACGACGGAGGACTTGCCCTTCCTGATCTCCGTCTTTACTACTGGGCCTCTCAATTGGTACCAATTAACCAATGGATTCATGGCCCCCCAACAAACCCGGCCTTTCACTTAGAAAAATACCAAACAGGCCGAGAAGGATATATGGGAGCCCTCTATAGCAAACTCCGAAGGGGCCGTTACCTTGGACCCATGTCGCAAACAGTGGCGGTCTGGCACCAGGCTAACAGACGTCTGGGGTGGGCGGACAAGTTCACCAAGGCTACTCCGTTGTGGTCTTCACAGAGACTGGGGTCGCTCTGCTTTCACAAAGGATTTGATAGGTGGGACACTATCGGAATCACTACATTGGGGGACCTGGTGGATAAGGGGAACTCCTCACATTTACTGACTTGCAAACCAAATATACACTCGCACAAGGAGAGATCTTCCGATACATACAAATCCGACACGCCATTCTTACCACTGTCCCTGACCTCTCTACCTTACCCGACGCATCCCCTTTAGAAGACCGATTACTCATAGACCCACTCAGGACCAAAGCTGTTTCTAGCACATACCGTAAACTCTGCAATAATTTACCAGACACCCTTCAGGTTTTGAGAACGCGCTGGCAGGCAGACTTAAGGGAATTGGACGATGACGAATGGCAGGCCGCCTTGATGTCCCCTGGGGAAATAGCTGTGAACCATCGGTTCCGCCTCATACAATTGAAAATACTCCATAGGACATACCTGTCGGGCACCCTATTGGCGAAAATAGGTAGCAGAAGCGAGGCACTATGCCTGAGGGGATGCGGACGGGAGGGCTCCTTTTACCACATCCTCTGGGACTGTCCTCTCATTCGCCCTTTTTGGGAAAGAACCACTACTAAGATGAAAGATACGCTGGGCAAACAAATTCAGCTGTCGCCAAAAACAGGGATCCTCAATGTGTGGCAACCTACTGACCTCACGGAAATCGAACAGCAGTGGGTGGCGTTGGGGTACCTATTAGTAAAAAGGGCAGTGGCCATGTCCTGGGGATCCAACACACCACCATTCACGATAAGTTGGGTAGCAGAAATGGACAGATGTATGATCATGGAGAAAGAAGTTTACAAGAGGAGGGGCTGACCTAAGAAATGGGATAGAAAATGGGGAGGATGGAACGCTTATCGGGGTGAAATCTGTACTTCTCCCACAGAGGAGATGGCAATGAGACGAACAAATGCTGAGAACCTGTACTGCCCTAATATGTGATGGATTTGACATTGACGTAATATGTTGTTTTAATCATATACCCTACGATCGTATTGCTATGTGGACATTGTGCTTTATTTTCAATAAAAAGTTTAAAAAAAAAAAAAAAAAAAAGAACTCAACTTGTATAAAATAGAAAATCTGCCATGACCGAAGTGCTGAGGGGTTATTATTACTGTTGACTTATTCAGGGGGACATCTCTGGCTGGGACAACTTGTACGCTGAGCAGTATATATATATATATATATATATATATATATATATTCACTCACTCACTCACTCACACTCTCTTTGAAGTCTACCACTGCTCGGTGGAGTGGTCTCTGGAAAAAACTACCAGAGTGCATACCAGATTGGTGAATCTAACCCACCAAACCTAATTTCTAAGGTAAATACCATTCCTCAAGTTTTCAAATCAAGCTTAGTAATTACTCTTTCTCTTCAAATTGTATTCACCAATTTGATTTTCTTTTTCCTGTGGGTCACAGTTCTAACACTTCATATTCTTGTCTCTTCTTGTCCTACCACCTGCTGTTTTCCCTTGTATAATCAAGGGGTAGACCTCTGACGCTCAAAACTCTAATATCTTTGCACATTTTCCATACTTTTGTCCACTGGATTGTCGATTACACCCGAGATCGATCTGGGCCGGAGGGTCCAGCTAGAAGTGCTCCGACCCCTGCTGCGGTAAGAGGGCTGTGGTCAGACATGCCCTGCTAAGATTCAAGGGCTCGGGTGTAGGAGATGAGCTGCAGCGAAGGAGCCAGGCTGCCATCGACAGCCTCATTGTTGTTCTGTTAGGGTGTTCTCTTGCCGGGTGAGGTGGGGTGACCTTTGATGGTTACAAGAGGACTTCTCAACTTTACAGTGAATTTATTCTGCCTCTGACCACTCTTTCCACTTATTGGTGCCTGTGCAGATGTGAGGGCTGGCGGTTTAAGTGATCTAATGTATCCGAACACCTCGGAGGCTCGGTGCAACGGGCTGTGTATTTGTGACATTAGTAACCGCCCTAAAACACGTCGAAAGATAAACAGATCTCCAGCAAACAGGGCACCCTTGACATAAATGCTCAGCTGGGGGTGAATGGTTCTTCGAAAATCAAATGCGTCATCAGCAGAACTCTGGGTGGCGGGTGGGCTGGGCGCTTCTCTGTTTTCTGGCAGCGACTTTTATCCTAGAAGCCATCAATGCCTCTAAGGTTGCCCTGGAGACTCAGATAGGTGTAGTGGGTTCCAAAGTAACGTTACGCCAAGATCTGTGGCAAGCTGTCCACAAAAGCACATAGGCTGAGGAGCGCACCTCAACTGTGAAGATACTGTTAAGTCCCTGCAACAAACAGTCAGTTAGCTCATGGCCTCCGAAACTCCTTGAGGCCAGGACAGGGGATGCAGAGGAATAGAGACACCACAACAACCTGAGGTTTGTGATGTTTCCAGAGGAATCTGGGGGGCTTTGCTTTCGCAGTTCCTCGATCCCTGGTTTCGATCGAAGCACCCACCGGCCAAACTATCCACATGCTTTGTGATTTAGCGGGCTCACTGGGCCCTGACGCCCAGGCCTCCTCCATGAGCTTCCCTATCCAATACATGCACAACTGCTGAATTTTAAAGACGGTGACGAAATCCTCTGCATTTTACCAGAGTATTACCCAATTCAGTGTGAATTCTCATGCACAAGCAACATAAATCATTTGAGGAGGCAAAGAGTAAACTGAGATCGCTCAACATTTGCTTCATGCTCCTTTTTCTTCCAAAGGTGAAGGTCATTGTTCAGCCCCAAACTTTCTTCTTTTGAGACCCTGAGGCGGTGTGGGAATGGGTTGAGGAGCGACACCTGGTGAGGTCAAATTCACAGCCCCTCGTGGGGGAGAACTCTGGATTCATGGGTACAGACTTGCTTTTTAAAAATACCTGTATTAGATCCCTCAGCGGAAACACTTTGTGTTGCTGGACGTGTGCTTGATGGGTCCACCGTTGGTACTGAGGTTGAGTGCTCGGACCTAGATGCAGTAGCCAAGTCACAAAATGAATGAAGCGGACACCCAAATCTGCAGCAAGAGGAAACAGCCTTCACAACACTGACTTTTAGGGTTTAGGGGTGGGCAAGCATATAGGATTGGTAAGGCTATTCTTGGGGTTTAGAGTTGGTTAGGGGTATAGGGTGGTATGAGTAAATGGAAAAAGGGGGGGGTTTGGGGTATTTTCCCCCCAAAATATATATTTTTTTAGAGTGTTCTCCCCCCAGCAAGAATTAATTTAAAATTACAGATATAGGTAGGAGTTTGACTTACCTTAAATTAACCTGCCTTGCGGGGTAAAGGCATTGCGTGGTAAAGGATGCGTGGTAAAGGCATGAGTTGTAAAGTCATACAGTCCGCAACAAGACGTTCCACTGAAGATCACCTTGGTTCCTTGAAATGATCAAAGCAGTATCTGGCTGGCGCTGGGCCTGTGGCCCCTACCCTGATGCAAAACTGTGCCTCCATAAGACACAGCGGCTTGGACCACCGCAAGAAAGCATGACAGATGGATGGGAGAGGGATTTAGGTGCACAGAAGATATCCCTCTCCCTTTGAGAAGGGCAACATATCTTCCAGCGTGCTGATCGATAACAACCATTTGACCTCTTTTTTTCTTTTTAAACTTAGTTTAGGGAGATTGAGGAGTGGATGGTAAAAAGGACTGAGTTGTTGTTTTGCTGTTTCTTTACTACTGGTGCCTGTTTCATAGCATGACAGATTCTTCATGTTCCAGAAGTGTTGGGTGGAGGAGTGGGGGGAAGTGATAAGTTCAGTGTTGGTTAACTGCTTTGTTTTCTGCTTAATGGAGACCGATAGGACAGAAGAGCCCTGATCCACCACATCATCAGACCTCTTTTCGCCCCAATGGCTGATTGTCTTCCCTGACGAACCCACATCACATCCCTCCTCAGGCAA
This sequence comes from Calotriton arnoldi, assembly GCA_963921515.1. Lineage (NCBI taxonomy): Eukaryota > Metazoa > Chordata > Amphibia > Caudata > Salamandridae > Calotriton > Calotriton arnoldi. The sequence continues at coordinate 2,669,423 of CAWUFW010000350.1, read as the reverse complement.
CTCCACTGGCTCCCCGTACAGAAGAGATGCCAATTCAAGCTGCTGACCCATGTACAGAGGGCACTATACAACTAAGGACCTGTCTACATTATCCACTGCCTGAACCACCAACCAATGAGAAGACTGCGCTCTGTCTCCCTTTCTCTTGCCCATACTCCCCGCATCTAGCGAAGCCAAAGTTGAGGACACTCCTTCCACATCGCAGCAAAGACATGGAAGAGCCTCCCCACGCAACTCCAACCATAACCTCACTTCCAGAATTCCAAATGGCCCTCAAGACCTGGCTGTTCGACTAAGCCTCCGGGACCTGCAAGCGCCTGGATACCCTATCGGGTGATTAGCTGTGCTTTATAAATCCTTATTGATTGATTGCCTAAAGTCCGTAGGCCTAGTGTGAGTCCTTACATGGAATGTCAATGACCTCCTAGACTGCATTACCTGCAGGGTATTTTTACAAGCTGCCAAACATTACCACCCTGACCTTTTGTTTCTGCATGAGACTTTTTTGATGAGTACTAGATGCCCGTTCTTGGCCCGCATAGGCTTCTCTCAATTATTTCACTCTCGATTTCACAAGGGGTCCCGAGGGGTGGCTATCCTGGTCCATAAGACTTTTCCACATAAGGTTGACTGTATATGGCATGATACCTTGGGCAGACACTTGGCGGTGATGGGAATGCTGTAGGGCATGTCCATATCCTTACTTTACGTGTATACCTCCTCATTAACCTCCGTTTTTCTAGAGACAATTGTCACCCAACTTTCTCAGTCGTCATGGGTAGAGATCTCAGTGGGGTGTTGGCTGTGGAGTTTGACCGCTCAAATGGTAGGGGCGGGTCACCTGTTGAACCACTGTCCTCACCAGGTTTATGGGCGCTCTCTGTGACATAGACACCTGGAGAACCTACACATATCGTAGATGTTACATATATTACTCTGGGGCCCATAGGATGTTTTCTTGCCTGATTTATTTTCTGATGCCCAACTCTGATATTGATAAAATTGCTGAGGTGCCGATTCTGGTCCGAGGACTCTCTGATCCCTCAAGCTGCAATGGAGATTTTGTTTGAAGTTTGAGCTGGCGGCTCGATTCCTGGGTGTTGAGAAGCCCTGTACCCAAAAAATTCACTATCAGGGAGATTTAGTCCTTCTTTGTTATTAACAACACCACAGTGGAATCCCCTGGAGCCCTATGAGTGGCATTTAAGGAAACGTTATGAGGAGGCATCGTTAGTTATCAAACTGAAGTCAAAACAAAACCAAGAACAAGTGATCATTAACTTCCATGTCCTGGAGTTTGGGTCTAAATATCAGACTACTCCTATGTTGATCTAGCTAGAAACGTACACACATCAACTCATAAGGCAGACAATGTTACAAGACGCAAAATGTGCATGGCAGAGCCACATATGCCAATGCGGTAATAAAGCCAGTAGGACATTGTATTGCCATTGGTTCTGCGCTAACATCGTCCGACATGACAACATTTTCTCCCTTACCACCAAAGAGGGATGGGTAATTACATGAGACTCTGCATCACCCGAGAATTCAAGTCCTATTATTCTACCCTATACTCTTCCTGATGAGTCAGTAGACTTGACAGCGCTGCACGAATTTGGGAGAGACTTCCCACTCACACGACTGAATCGCTGGAGGGATTGCTCATGGACACAGAACTTACTGAAGCCCTCCACCAGAAGCAGTCTGGGAAGACCCCGGATCCCAATGACTTCCCATTGGAGTTTTTTAAATTATCGATGTCTAAACTCACTGGCCCAATGTATAGAATGATTTCGGAGGTATTGGAGAAGGGATGCTTTCCTCCAGCTCTCTGCTTGGCTGAGATCGTGGTCATGCACAAACTGGGCCGAGGCTCCAAGCACTGCTCTTCATATCGCCCTATCTTTTTGTTAAATCTGAAAACTAAAATTGTAGCAAAAGCCTTTGAAAGGATCAATCTTTTTTTTTTGTTGCCAGGATACGCAAATCGACAACATTCGACGAGCCTACAATGCACTTGCAGTGGCTGACAGGCTGCAAAGCCCTTTAGCTCTTGGCAAACTTTGAAAAAGCCTTTGACTTGGTGGGGTGGGATTACGTATTACTCCTCCTCAAGAGGCTTAATTTTGGCACCCAATTCTGCTGCTATGTTCACCTGTATACTTAACAGCACAAGTTAGGATTGGAAAGGTCACATTGGATGTTTTTAATGTGAGGGGAGGCACCAGACAAGTTTGCCAGTTGCCTCTGGTCTTCACTATTGTGATTGAACCACTTGCGGAGTGGCTCGGGGTTGATGCTCAGATCCGAGGTTTCGAATGGGCAACAGGGATAGTAACATGTAGGGTATCACTCTATGCTGACGACTTACTGTTTTTTATTAGCAATTAAAATTGTTCAGGTCAGAGACTACTACAAATAATCTATACTTTGGAGATTTTTCGGGTCTTCATCTTTACAACATCAAATCATCCTTATACGTGGTGGGTGACCTATTCCCCTGACTTGCAATGGCCAAGCAACATTTGTATAGTCACTACTGAATTTGAATATCTTGGTGTACATATCACACAAGACCCCCAAAACGCTTGGGAGCTGAATATGCAACCACAAATTAACCCCAGATATACAGTTCTGGTCGGTGTTTCTGCTGCTGCTTCTCGTACGCTCGGCGATCTTCAAGATTGTCGTGCTGCTGAGGGTGCTCTATCACCAAAATGTTCCATATGCTCTACCACGAAACGTTTTCGCCAAATTGAATTCGACTCTCTGGAGTTTTTTTCTGGAAAGATGGGGTGGTCAGAATCGCCTTACAAAAGTGTTTTCAATCCACATATGATGGGGGCATAGCTTCACACAACTTCAACTTGCACTGTAGAGCCTCATATTTGGTGATCAATAACGAATGGTGGTACGATGGGGTCGGCAACCCAAAATGTGCATTGCAGGGGATCCAACTCCTACATTTACTATATGGAGGAACACTACACCTCCCCCTCCCAACAGTCACCAAAGTGGTATTACAAATCTTGCCCAAGACACTTAAACCTCTGGGCTGGAAAAATTAGTTCACTAGGGAGAGCGCTTTATGCCCACACTGGGGGAGGTATTGGGTTGGCAACTCCCCAGAGAACACAAAATGTCCCTTTCATATATAAATATACACCTGAAAACGAATTGCTATAAGATGGCACTTCTGTGGATCAGTCTTTTGATTGCCAAAAGAGATATAGTCTGAGTTTTGAAATAGGTGAACCTCCATCCCTGGAAGGTTGAAAGCAGGTCTGGACCATTGTATGGGTTTAGAAGGCACATTTATTTAGCATGGGGATGTCCAGGTTGACACTAAAAATTTGGGGCAATTGGGCCCAATACAAAGACATCACACTTACACCATTTGGACCCCTGGTCCCACGAGGCAGGGATTCTGGCATTTTTTTTTGCAGCAACATGATCTATAGTAAATGCTGTGTTCAACGGGGCAGAGGGAATAGGAAAGGGATGTTATGGTTCTTCCAATACAATCTGCAAAATATGTTTTGTCTCTTACTTTTGTCATTGTAAAACTCAATAAAATGGGTTTATATTAATCATCTATTCCTCTTACCTTCTCTTCACTCTTTGTTGATGGACTTAGTATGTGACACTGATCCAAGACACCTGAACTATTTGGTACAGTGTTCCCTGATTGATACCCCCCCCCCCCCATTTTATTTGCTTCATACTGGCTCAAAAAGGTTTTGTATTGGGCTGGCTGCTGCCAACCAGCCCAAGCAATGTCAATCAAGTACAAATCAACAAGGACACTCCGTAAGGAGCAACACACAGGCAGCTAATACAATTTAGCTTTAATAAAATATTAGGTACATTAACCCATATCTTCAGCAATGATAATCCTACATTAGCAGAATGGGCAAAAGCACAAACGTATTTCTGTAGCAAAGGAGAATATAAAATCACTCACAATGCAGTAACTCAAAAGTAAGTCTGTAGCACAGGAGAATATAACCTTTCAGCTACTGAGATTTTCATTATATATCTATATCCAACAGCGAAAAGAACTCCTTCCGGGAACCGGAGACCCTCGGGAGGTGGCGCGTGAGCCGGCAGTCAATCCGAGAAATGCCACAATACACGCGCTCTCAGGAACCACAAACCAGGGGATGTCGGTACAGAGGTTTATTAAATCATAAACCTAAAAGTGACGTGTTTCGGCCGTCAAGCGGCCTTGATCACACAAAAGTGAAGTGGCATACAGAGCGTCATATGTACAAAATACATGAAAACTAACAAGGGACTCAGTTGCAGAGTAGTGTAAACAGAGACTGAATGGCGGCCATCTTAGAGTGGATACCAGATCATACACAAATATACAATGCTCACAGATGTGAGGAGACATATGGACATAATGTATGCAAAGTACTGGTCCAAGGAGTATGGACAATAGAAGAGAGTATCGCCATGCGCACAATGTACAATCTCAGTGAATTGAAATGGCAGTGGACCAAGTGGTAGACATAGTGTCAGATTGGAGCGGCCATATTGCAACGAGTATAATGTAAAGATTTGCCATAATAGATGGCAAAGGCAAAAGTCATACAGTACAAGTCAAAAAATGCCTCCCTCCTGGGCAAAGTAATACAGTAAGTAAAGATTGGCATCATCATATGCATAGTCAATAATCAGGGAGTCCCATAAAGGCAATAAAAAATGCAAATCCCCAAGTGGGAGAAAACATATGCGCTCTGTGCGGTAAGTGAAAAAGGAAAAGGTAAAAGAAAACAGTAATAGAGAAGAACTGTGGAAATTCTTATCTGGGGCTAGAGAGACCAAAGGTGATCAGCTCGCATGAAGAAAAGGGTAGGGATCCCAGAAGTCACCGGTCCTAATGTTATGTTAGAGAAATTTGTAAAGCGCAGCGGTTACCCTAGGGTGTCCTGGCGCTAGCTACAGTCCTCCAAGTGATACATGATTTGCAAACCAGTTTATGAATCAAACAGCCAGGTTTTTAGGGCCTTCCTAAAAGTCAATAAATCAGTAGCATTCCTCAGATAAAACGGGAGGTTATTCCAAGCCTTTGCCGCACACGCAGCAAAACCTCTGCCTCTCCACCTAACTTTTTTATAGGTGGTACTATCACTAGTTTTGCTCCAAGGAGCGAAGTGGTCTTTTGGGCACATACCACTGAAATTGCTGCTTCAAATGATCAGGTCCTGTGCCTTGTAGGGCCCTATAGACCAATCAAAGGGATTTAAATTGCACTTGCTTCTAAACGGGTAACCAGTGAAGTCTTTTGATTTCACTAGAGATCGGTGCAAATTTCGATGTTCCGGTAAGCATTCCGGCGGCCGCATTCTGCAACAGTTGGCGTTTATGCAGAAAACGATCCTGAATATTCAGGTATAAACTATTACAATAGTCCAGCCTTGACATAGTTAGTGCTGTAACCACCGTTCGCTGGCTATCTCTTGGCAGAAAAGGCAGTATTTTCTTACTTGTTCTGAGAACGTATGACGTGGCCGAAGCTACTGCGTTGACTTGATTGCCAAAATCGAGTCTGTCATCTATTAACACTCCCAGATTTTTTACTTTCCTGGAGGGATCCATGGGTCCCTTCATTTCCTCCTGAAAGATAAAAGAAAGACCGTGTCAGAGAAATAGTAAACACTTGCAGAAAACTAGTTAACATACTAGTCGTCAGACATATTCACAAAATATTCAAAAAATATTATTCAAATAGACGGGGACTCAAAAGCAAGTGACAGTACAAGAGGTTACTCTGTGTGTAAATGTATGGTCATTTCCTCATCAATATTGTGACCACCAGGGTAACGGGTACCTAGGTCAATGATATGCATGGATTCACGTTTTCTCAACCGTAGTAACCTGTTACCACCACGTGCACCCACATTAACCTGTTCTATGGCAAAATATTTGAGCTTGGAGCTATCCGAGTAGTGGTGTGTTTCAAAGTGTCTCGCAATGGGGTAGTGTGGATCTTTGTTCGCTATGGCCCTCATATGTTCTAGGACTCTCGTCTTAGCCATGTGTTTGGTACTACCCACATAGCGGAGATTGCATGGACATTCGAGTATATATATATATATATATAAAAAGCACAGAGCTACATGTGAGAAATTGTTTGATAGGTATATTGGTATTCTTATTGGGGTTAGTGTACTCCTTTCTCATGGTACTGCCACGGCATGCCTTGCAGTGACTGCATGGGAAGAAACCCTGCAAATTCATGTTGTTAATACTACCATTGGTCGTAATGTCACTATGCATGAGTGCATCTCTCAGAATGCGTCCCCTCCTATAAGTTATTTTGGGTCTCACAGGAATGGAACTGCCGATAATCGGATCTTTAGTCAAGATTTCCCAATTTTTGGCGAGGATCTTCTGGACGTCTTTAGAGTCGCTGTTATAGGTGAGAATGACCTTGGTGGTATCGCAATCCTCCTCTGGGTTGTTGGTGGTGACACTAAGGGTGGCACCTCTAGTGACCAACTTGGCTTTCTCAACTGCTCTGCAAAGGACCCACCCAGGATAACCTCTTTCAGTGAATCTGATAAGCATGGCATCCTGTTCAGAGAGGAAAGCCTCCTCAGAGCTGCAATTGCGTTTCGCTCTTAGGAGTTCTCCATAGGGGATACTCCATTTTAAGTTATCTGGGTGACTGCTCATTGCATGCAACAAACTGTTGCCAGCTGTAGCTTTTCTGAACAGTTTGGTATGCACCTGGTTGTTGACAATTTCAACTTTAACATCAAGGAATTCCACGGAGGTGCTGCTCACATTGCTGGTCAATTTGAGATTGATGTTATTGAGATTCAATCTCTGAATGAAGTTGGTAACCTCAGGTTCAGTGCCTTTCCAGACAATGAACAGGTCATCAATGTATCGCAGCCATACGATGACCTGTTGAAAGTCCTTCCTCATGTTGGGGTCGTTCACGATTCCCTCCTCCCATGCCCCCAGAAACAGATTTACGAAACTGGGGGCAAAGCAAGTGCCCATGGCAGTTCTGAGGGTCTGTCTATAGATGATACCATCAAAGAGAAAGAAATTGTTGTTGAGGCAGTAGTGTATCATTTCAAGGAGCATATTAGTGTGTTCTATGAAATAGGACGTTTAGTGAGGAATTTAGCACATGCCCTAAGGCCAGTTTCATGCTCTATGATCGTCTAAAGAGAATTGACTTCCATGGTCACCAACAGGAGATCAGGTTGCCATTGAATACCTTGGATTTTAGTAAGGAAGTCTTTCGTGTCTTTAACATATGAGGGTAAGGTGATAACTTGATCCCTTAGGAAATTGTCCACATATCTAGAGACATTTTCAAGCGCACTGCCCCTGGATGACACAATGGGTCTTCCCGGAGGGTTGGATGCATCCTTGTGGACTTTGGGAAGGAGATATAGAACTGGGAGCTTGGGGAAATCAGCCTTAAGAAAGCAATACTCCTCCCATTCGAGCAAGCCACGGTCCTTCCAATCCACAAGGAGGCTCCAGATGCCTGTGACACTTTTGGTGTATTCATCCTTATTAGTCTTGGTATAAAAAATAGAATCATCTAATTGACGCATAGCTTCGGCTACATACATCTCCCTACTTAAAATAACCACATTCCCACCCTTATCAGCAGGCCTTATAATGATGGTGTTATCCGTGGCCAGGTTCTTAATGGCATCTTTGTGTGCTAGTGTAAGATTAAATTTAGGTGGTCGAGACTGTTTGAGCCACGTTCTCTGTCTGAATCTGAGAAGTTGGCTGGACACAATATCTTGAAAAGTGTCTATGTTGTTGTGTGGCATTATAGGGAGAAAAGTAGATTTAGGTTTACATTTTGAGGAGGCTGCCTTATCATATACAATTTCGAAGTCATCAAGAATCTCATGTACATTAGTATTGCCATTACTACCACCTCCTTCCAATTCATGCATAGTTATGAGAGTATCACTGTCACTGATATTCAATTCTTCACTTGTGTTAGACCATTGAGTTTTGTTGTTTATGCTACTCTGTAACTGAGTCCCTTGTTAGTTTTCATGTATTTTGTACATATGACGCTCTGTATGCCACTTCACTTTTGTGTGATCAAGGCCCCCTGACGGCCGAACGCATCACTTTTAGGTTTATGATTTAATAAACCTCTGTACTGACATCCCCTGGTTTGTGGATCCTGAGAGCGCGTGTATTGTGGCATTTCTCGGATATATATGTGTGTGTAGTGCAATGCTAGCTCAGTTATGATGAAACATGCAGTCTTGAATCAATTGCAATGCAGTTCAGTAAAGATACAATAGTTAAGATAGAGCCTTAGAATCAGTCCCTTCACCCCCTGGGACTTAATTTTCCACAATGCCGGGAAGCCCGCTCCAGTCTCTCTGACTACCTCCTTGGGAACAACGTAACCGGAGGCAGCAGCTTCGGGCGACAGCAGTTCTGCACGACTCCATCTGTGAGCTTCACTCGAGGCCTCCCGATCCCCTCCATTTTTATACGATAAAACTGGCTTGCACAATAATCTGTTCCCTTCTCGTAAGTTCTACCCTGTTATCAGTATTTACAACTTTGCTCTTTCTGGTACTCATCAATTGACCTCCCAGGCCCTCTCTGGGTCACTATATCGTCAACGGTATGTCTCTCCCACGTACCACCTGGCTGCCCAGTGTACCATAAACAGAGCTTTTTCGCAGATATCTGCATCTATGGAATGTTGGAAACCAGCATCATAAGCCCAACACAGCCTGGTACCATAAACACAAAGCACCTTGGTAGCACATCAATTTGTGTCTAGTAGAAATGGCAAACAAGCATCACAAGATTCTCTGCTAGCGCTGCGTGGTACAAGGGTTTTCTGCATGCATTTTCACTCATCAACACTGCCTGAGCTGATTAACCCTTTCGCGTCACAATGTCTTCCTCACATTAGGCCTGCATACTCCACAGGTTTGCTCATCCATTTAGCACTGTTCCATGGAAATTGCCTCTAGGCCTGGCTGTGACCTGCGAATTCTTCATTGTTGATTCGCTAAACATGATCAATGATGTACATATCCAGGGATGAGACCTGCTCGTTAACCTCATCAGCTTTTAAAAGGAGGGTTTTGCCTTACTGTTCTTAAAATCACTGTATGATGCACAAAATATGGTACAACGACCTCTATTTGCCAAGATATCCTCTTAGGACAAGGCTTTAGTTGTGAGCTCAGTATATGCCCCACAAGGTGTCAGGAGATAGGGCTACCACTAGATGTAATGTAGGCATATGGGTGTCATGCTCGGAGTCTACCTGCTCGCTGGTGGTGTACAACAAAAAATTGGCTTGGCTTCCATTCATGGATGTTATTCACTGCAGTGCCACCCAAGAATGAACCAAAGGTCGCCGAAGCCTCTGAGCTCTTACAATGGTTGGCCATGAAGGACACCATCGTGGATAGTCCAGTATAACTCCTTGTGTTTAGTAGCGTTTTGCTAGGTAATCGAGATCTGATCTGACTTCTCCAAGGACCCTTGTTTCTGGATTCCTGAGTCTGGTTTTGCATGAAAATGTTTCTTCATTAAGAGATGTGTGAGAGACTTTGCGGTTTTCAAAGAAGTATTCTGGAATATCAATTTCGTTGGGAAACAACTTTGAACTGTTACTTAAACTTTGTGTTTAAAACGTTGGCATTATTTAATATTTTTTAAAGTTCAATTCATTTGTGAAGTAACAGAAAAGCATCATTGACCATGATATGTATATGTGAGGAGCATGTAAGGTACAAGTGGACTATGGTCAATGATATATGTATGTTAAAGATTAGGAATTACAAATAAATTATGAATGTTAATTATTTTACAGTTGTGTTGCAGACAAATCTGGAAACTAAACCATTCATATCAGAAGACGCAGTCATTTCAAGTTGAAGGTATTTATCCAAATCGTTAATACGCATCCTCATGATTACTTTTATCTTTTATTTAAGTTTCAGTGATATGATTTTTAAAGTTCGCTTGTAAATACAACCCCATGACTCACCTGGAAATAATGCATATTTGCCAATGATCATCCCTGACAGAGAGTACAGGATTATATAAGTGAATTCTGGAGGCCTCGCGCCCCCTCTCCCCCAATAGATGAACACACACACAAAAATCCACATTGTATATTTTAAAAAGATGCATTAAATATTAATGTCTAATTGTAGTGCAGATATGAATTAACATTATTGCAGAAATTAAAATAAGGATTAAATAGAAAATGCAACACAGGAAAATACGTCACAAATTGACAGCATATCAAGTGATCTTCATTAGATGAAAGCCATGATTGTATCAATTTAATGTAATTACTTCTTGTAGTTCTTTCTTACCTAGCCACTAGCTAATATGTATATCACAGAAAAGTGCCACAAAAATGTTTCATAGATGGCCTTTAAACACTCATACCTGTTGCTAATTTTTAGTCTATTATTTTCAATGTGCAGCCTTGTTGTGGAAAGTGAGGCCAATGCCTGTCTCTATGTTGTCTTGTTCCTGAGAATGAGCCAGGCAAGACCAACTGCGTTGGTGCTTAACAGTATGTAATGCATACAACGTAAGCATTACCAAAATGGATATTACAGCATGGGACATTACAAAGCAGGTAAGCACCACAAGGGGCCTTTTTTAGTACATCACAACACAGGATTTTACCACAGAAAGTCTTTTAACTTTTAATTTATCAACGGAAATAAGGGGCGTTAAGAGGTGAAAGTAAATTTAAGGGTTCAGGGATGGGTAAGGGTACAGGTTGGTAACAGTATTTAAGGGTTTAGTGTCCATGGTACTGGAGTAACCAATTCTACATATATATAATATAGATGTAACTAATTCTACATGTGTGTGTATATAAGATATATATATATATATATATATCACCACCAAATTTGCCCCAAGGCACAAGACGCACTCCTCTGCAGGTACGATGTTTATTTTATTTTAGCAGGAGGTCTAGCATTTCATTTTCATATTGATAGTGTCTGTGTGTTTGAAGGTATCATCTAAATACACAAAAAAGGGTTGAAATTGAAAGGGTTGTAAAATACTACAATATAAAACAATGTGTACGTGTTGTACAGGTCAACACTTTGTATTACATATGTGGTATAGGCATATGCTGTAAAAGCATGCATTGTAGCAACTAACAATCGTGCTTCACCTTCATGAAAGTTTCTGCAACCTCGATGCTCTCTTGGACATTTTGGCAATCTCTCCCTTAAGATGTCCACTCATTTGACTTAAATATTATTTTCAACTTTATTATAAAAAAAATAGGTGGTCATGATTTGAGATATAAAGAGTGTAATAAGAAATGTTTGAATTTCTTCCGCACATTTGCCTAAATCTGTCATGCTTTATATATAACACCATATGAACACAACACATAAAATGGTGATGTACCATCATCCCTTATCAAAGCTTTATATTACATAAAGAATATATGTTATAAAATAAGAACTAAAACATGGATTCATGAAGGATTACATGCATACATAAAATGAATTAATTAATGCTATGAGGGGTTCAAAAATAAGAAAAATCCAAAGCACATGACAGGAAAATCACCTTTATATCAAGAAAACATATCAATGTTTTTACAGAGATAACTTCAAGGTATATCACTGTCACTGTGAGAGTTAGATGCTGAACCTTCATGGCAGATTATTAAAGATATCTTATTTGGTCAGAACCTTGTCACACTCTAAAATTCGCTGATTTATTTCCAACACCAGGCACCCAGATCTTTTTGAATTGTCAATCTATCTTGAATCGTTTATATAATATTTATGTTCTTTGACTTATTACCACAAAGGATATTGAACTAGTTGAACTTGTCTTGCAATCAAACTGTAGGTGGGAAGTCTCAGAATCAAAGCAGCATTTCCAGTTGAGTGTTTGACTTCTTTAGATTGAAAGCACATTCTTTTCTTAAAATGAACATAGATCTCTGACTGGTATCAGTAAATAAGTCTCTTTCAGGCCGCGTGGTGTTGTATGATCCAGTACGCCCCATGTCTCAGACCATCTACCATTGACCTTGAAATCTTTTGTGGCTAATTTGTTACTCAACAAAATGGCTCTAGGTAAATTAGAGAACTACACATAGAGGCAATAATGGTGACAGTCTGGTAATGGAAGACAAACACTGGCCATGTCTTTCATGTGTATTAAATACAAAGTTCTGCTTCTAATACCGATTGGAAATTATGCAGTTGATATGTTGGTGGCCTACACTAGAGGATATTGTAAGAGATTTTAATGATGCTTTAATATATCTTTAAGCGAGATGGTTGACTGAAGGATTTTGATACAAATAACTAAAGTATTCTCTTGTCCAGCAATTCCGTCTTTAAAAGGAAGGCCAAAGGGGGGGGCATTTGTACTTTCCTAAAATCAAGTTTGAACTGGAAAGCTACACAATTGGTGGCTTCTTTACAATTTGCTCTGATTATCTCTTCTTTTTTTTTTTTTTTTTAGGTTCAAACAGTATTTTGTGTGAATTTCTTATTTGTAATGTCTATTTTTCTCCTTCTTGCAATTTTGAATCCTTATTGTCTAAGTTATTTGATGTTCTAATGACACTATGTGATGCATTCTCCAATGCAATTTTACTAGTTGCAGGTGACTTTAATACTGGAGTATCTACGTCTACATATAAGAAAGAGAGTTTTGTAGATTTAGATGTGATCTGGGGCTTGCCACCTCAAATTGTACCAAATAAGAATTATAAACATCAAACAAATTGCTTGTTAGTTTGGGATCTTGAGCTACATTTGGATTTAATTAATGGTAGATTTAATGGTCTGGAAGTGGCAAAGAGGAACACAAAACCCGTTGATTAATTATACCTTCATTATTCACTCAGGATATAAGCAAGTCACAAAATTAGAAATTAAACCTCACGCTTGGTGTGATCATCATCAACTTTATATGACTATTAGTACGTATGGTGCTTCATATTATAGAGCACAAATCTTTGAATTATGATGTCACTCTAATCTTTTATACACATGGAATGAAGATCTGGCTGATGAAAAGATTGCTGTAATCGTACTAAGTCAAAATGTCTTTAATTTGATTAAAATTGAGATCCTTAAAGGTTTTCTTTGTTTTCTTAAACAGTTAGTGGTTAGGTTGACATATTCCATATAAATTACAAATTTGTCTGTGGGACTTTTAGCACCACCAGGGAAATTGAGTCGCAGGAATCCCTTCAAATGCAGATCATCTGAGGAGAAATCAAATCTACAATGTCATCTTCGGTGACAGACAATAAAGGCTCAGTGCTTTCAGATCAGTAGGTACAGGGAGTTGGAAAAACAGGCATTTGGTATGTTGTAATAAGGGAATCAACCCTGGACCACACGAAAATCATCTATAAAAAATTTAAAGTAGAATCTGACATACATGTTCTCACAGCCTGGTTATAACAAATCACATACAACAACACATTGCTGAAAGAGCTGTCAAAAGCAAAATGTAACCTCAACACCCACTTTACTTCTCAAGCTGAGTGTGCTGTATTGCAAAAGAAATGGAAACGTGAGCCTGGGAAGAAGGCTAGAAAACTACTGTTTGCTAAACTACGTTAAAGGGGATCAGTGCGATAGGAGATCAACTGAGCATATGCTTTCCCACCGTTAAATATCCTCAAAGAACTTCTATGATTTGGATCATGCTCAAGCTTAAGAAAAATAAGAACAGTTCTTGCCAACTATTTCACATCTAAAACTATACCTGGAGAGTAGTGATGAGTGTAAGACTACATCACAGAAGATGAGATAACACGGGTCGTTTCAGACATGAATTCAGGTAAAGTGCTGGTAGACAATGAACCAGGAATGCGAAAGGGAAATGGGAAAAGGGAAAACAGCTGATACGAGTTATCTGAGTCACCATCCTGAGGAGAACTCCTCACCACGGGTAAAAAAAAAAGAGAAAAAAGAATTTACATACATATCGGGGAAGGGAGCATACAAAATATTCTTTAAAAAACAGTTCTTTACATTTTTCAGATTTGATATACCTTCATTACTAATATCTCTCTCTGATTTTTCTTTATATATTTTCTGAACAACCTCCTATGAAAATAAAACAAGAATATATTAGCACAAATCTGTTAGTCTGCACACTGTAACATCATTTTTTTTTTTATAACTCTCACCATTGTACTGTGGTGAGAATAAAAATAGGAGTTGCTCCACTCCTGCAAACATCAACAGAAAGGTTTATGCACTGTAATTGAAAAGGTTCCAGAAAATGTATCCTTAGCAATGCTTAATCCCAACAGCTCAGTTCATAAAATGAGTAAAGTCTTCCAAGTCTTTATATGATATAGATCAACAATGGGTGTCCCAGAAAAATAATCTGCAAGTTGCAAATTGTAATTGCATTTCTAGAGCCCTTATTACCCCTGATGAGGTGTTGAAGTGCTTTTCGGCGAGTAGCACGCTACTCTGGAACCCAAACAGGATTAGTGATGGATTAGTATAGGGAAATATGAGTCCATTTGATTGGTGGACATGTGAGTCTGTTAGTTGGATTGAAGAGGATAATGGAGGGATAGAAGTGGGAAGAGTCTAGAAAGTGTTTATTGGGAGAGCATAGCAGTAAGATGAGGTTTGGGATGAGTAAAGTGAGAGAGCTGGAGACGGGGAGAGTTTCTAGAAATGGATTAGGGAGTTCATAGTAGTAAAATGAGTTTTGGGATGAGTCAAAGGAGGGATACATTAGGGAAGAATTTAGAAAGGGTTGTTTGGGAGATCATAGTAGTAAAATGAGGTTTGGGGTGATCCAAGGAGGGATAGAGGAGGGAAGAGTCTAGAAAAGGTTATTTTGGAGATCATAGTACTAGAATGAGGTTTGGGATGAGTCCGAGAAAAGAGGTAGAGGATATATTGGGAGAGGTATAGGGTGAAACAGGGTAGTGCATTGGAGAAAGTCAAAGTTTATTTTTGTTACAGTAGGAGTAAAGTTATAAATATATAGATACATAAGTACATAGAGGGTATACATGTGTAAGGAAGCTAATATATCAAGATTTGAGTTATATTTAATAAACTCAGACTTTCAAGTGTTATGTACTTTAAGCTGATTTATTTGTGTATTTTTTAAACTAAAAAAATGTTTTCAATATTTCAATAGTGAAATAATTGTAGATAAAGTTATAATATTTACATATTGTGATAGATAAAATGGAGAACCATAAGCATCTAATCAAATAACTTATATGAAAAATATGCAGTGACCTATATACATGTTAAGCATAGAATATATATATTTAACTATAATTAATATGTCCTTTGTTAAGCAGACCTAAAGAATATATATATATACTTAAAAGCATAATTATTATACATATTTATACAAAGGAAATACACATATCTAGATACATACATATAATCAAATTAAATGTTTATATACGCTGTACATTTGTGTTTGAGTATGTTCGTTATGTAGGAAAGAGCGAAGTCTTGAGTAGTCGTCTGTAGATATGATAGTTATATGTGGATCTTATGTTTGGGTGCAATGGATTCCATAGTTTGGCTGCTTGAACAGGGAGAGATGTGCCACCTATGGTTTTTTTCTTGTATGGTGGGATTCTGAGGCGAGGTGCAAATCTGGAGATGAGGTTCCTTTGTTGAATGCATTTGGTGATTTTATTCCTGATGAAAATCGGTCCTGTTCCATGCATTGCTTTGTGGGTGATAGAAAGCAGCTTGAATGTGGATCTTCTGGCAACCGGTAACCAATGTAAGGCCCTCAAGGCAGGGGAGATGTGGGCTTGTGGCTGAACATGTAGGAGTAGTCTGGCAGCAGAGTTATGAATCCACTGTAGTCTTTTCATAATTGATAATGATGATCCATGGTAGAGGCCATGGACGTAATCAAGTTTAGACAGTACAAGAGAGAAAGTAACTTCGAACCTTGTGTGGAAATCCCAGGTGGGGGAAGATGCGTCTCAGAGTTTTCATAGTAATGAAACTTGATGTTGCTAATTTGGCCACTTGGGCATTCCTTCATAACTTGGAGTCCATGGTAATTTCAAGGTTTCTTACTTCCTTAGATACTTTAGGAGGTGGTCTCAGATCGTCAGGCCAGGTGCAGAGTGGGTCATAATTTTTCCAATCACCACATGTGAGTATTTCTTTTCTGAAAGCATTCAATTTGAGATGGCTTCATGTCATTCACTGATCAACGAATTTGAGGCAACTGAAGATTTTTAAGTTTCCATTGTCTTTCTGACTTTCCAGTTTAAGGAGCATTTGTGTGTCATCTGCATAGTTATAGCATGTGACCTGAAATTAATTGCCGGTACTGACTTCATGTAGAAGCATGGATGAGATGATAAGAGCCTTGAGAGACCCCTCCTTTTGTGATGTACGGTTTGGATGAGAAAAATGGAGTATAGATGACATTTGTCCTGTTTTGAAGGCAGGATGTGATCCAGTCGAGAGCGGTCCTCTCTATGCCGGCTTCGTGGAGTCTTTGTGTTAGAGTGTCATGGTCAACTATGTCAAAGGCAGCTAAGAGGTCCAAGAAAAGTAGTGCAGCGACCCCGTTGCGGTCTACTGCTTTTTTAAAGTCATCCCAGTTGGCGATGAGGGCAGATTCTGTGCCTCTTCCTGGATGGAATCCTGTTTGGTAGCCTGAAAGTTTGGAGTTGTCTTCAATGAATTGTGACATCTGGTCGAATGCTGCTCATTCTATCAGTTTGCGCAGGGAAGGCCCATTTGTAATTGGTCTGTAGTTGGGGTCATGGGGGTCCAGGTTTGTTTTCTTTAATAATGGGCGTATGTATGCCTTTTTAAAGTTTTCAGGAAAGATTCCCATAGTTAAAGAATTATTGATGATTCTTCTTACTGGCGTGGCAGCCAAGGTAGTTAAAAGAACCAATATGTAGTGGCATGGGCACTCGTGACTTCCGGTCTGCTCTGCGTATTCTAAAATCTGATCCCAGCGTCCTTTTTTCATGTGGAGTGGCCAAGTTCTTAGGCCGGGCCTGGCTAATAAGAATTAGAGCCGTACAAAGTGTGACCCCAATGTAGACACACGATCTATTATAGGTGTTTAAATCACATACTATATTGGTCTGCAATGTAATTTTTAAAGTATTAATCATGATATAGCATTAGCATTTTATTTATACGTTGTTATATAATGCTCACTATAACTGATTTTTCCCCTATATGTATATAGTGTTCTAGAATGAAATCTCTTTTATGACATTTGTCTAATGATTTTAACCAAATATGCTGCTATTAATTTTAGGGATAGCATTAGCACTTTACATATATATTGTCATATACTGCTCACCATAACTGACCTGCCCTTTATATCTACACAGTGTCCCAGAATGGAATCTTTTTTATGTTATTTGTTTAATGGGTTTAACCAAATATGCTGCTATTAATTTTAAGGATAGCATTAGTACCTTATACATACATTGTTATATGCTGCTCATCATAATTGACTTGTCCCTTATATGTACACAGTGCCCCTGAATGAATTCTCTTTTATGATATTTGTTTAATGGTTTTAACCAAATATGCTGCTATTAACTATATCTTATGAGACTGCTAAACAACCCTCTGTATTATATGATTCCCTCTCTTTTTATTGTACAGAAGCTATTTTTAATGTATATATGCTATTCGATGCTTTTATGACATATGCTGTCGAATAAAGCTATTTGAAATTAAATGAAAGTTAAAAGAATTTCTTTGAATATTTGTGGTGGGCAAGGGTTGGAAGGGCATCCGGCTGGCCTGCTTGCTTTGACCCGATCCATAAATTCACTTTGCAATATTTGTTTGAGGGAATGCAGAGGCTGGGATAGTTAACTCGGGGAGGAGATTTTTGGAACTGGGTTGGTGCTGGTGGTTTTCCTTTGTTTTTAATAGGAGTCCATCATCTCTGCTTAGGTTGCGTAATGATTTGCCAGTTTGTCAGTGAATTCTTGGCTAATGGAAAAAGTTTGTTCTGTGCATTTAGTTTTAATAAGTTCGGTGAGAATTTTATACAATTCTTTATTTTCACATTTAGCATTTTGAATTCTGTCTGAATAGTTTCTTTTTTAGCTTTCTTGATTATTGACTTTTATAATCTGTTAAGTTTCCGTTGGCAAAGTTTGTCTTGATTGCTGTTTGTTTTGAGCCAGGTGCTTTGCAGCTTTCTAATTTGCTGTTTTATCTCTTTTAGTTCTGTATTTCTCCAAGGTGCCTGTTTGTCCTGTTTTGTTATCCTGAGTGTTATTAGGATATAAAATGTTTCCTGTAGCCACTCATCGTTTTTGAATGGAATTTATTTTGTCTAGATCTGTGTTGGATGTTAGTTGTGTTTCTAAGTATTCAAAATTTTGTTTGTTCTACGGTCAATATGTGGATACATGTAAGGTGGTTTTAGGTGTGTTGCTTTGTGTTTTTTTATGTTGGAAAGCTAGCAAATGGTGGTCTGGCCATGTGACTGGAGTAATCTTTTGTAAGGTAACTAGTTCTGGATTTGCAAAAATGATATATAGGATGTGTCCAGCAATGTGTGTGGGTTTGTGGACTATCTGATGTAGGTTCAGTGTGTCTCGGTCAGTGATGGTAGTTTTTGGATTGGGCATATTAGGTTTGTCAAACCAAATGTTTAGGTCACCAAGAATGCATAGGTTGGAGTGTAGTGTTATCAGGTCTGAAACTGTGTCTTAGAATGTTGCACTGCTAGATGGAGGTCTGTAAAGGAGAAGGAAGTTACAGGAGCAAGTTGGTGTAGGGCTGCATCTGGTGATGAGGGCCTAACAACCTTGTTTGGCAACGTCATCGGCTTTAGTGAGATTTATTTTTTGCTTCAATATAACAGCCAGTCCACCCCCTCTTTTGCCTATACAATTTTGTGCAATAGTTTGATAGCCAATAGGAACGGATTCATGCAACACTGGAGCCATGTCATCTCCCGACCATGATTCAGTTATGAAGAGTAAGTCAGGTTGTGTGTCATTTAATAGGTCATAGATGTGGTGCTTATTATTAGAGCGTGATCGATCATTTATTAGTAGGTTTAGAGGTTGTGTTTTGGGGGTGGTGTGGCTTTGTTTTGTAGAAGAGTTAGCAGTATTTTTAGAACTTGTAGCAGGTGTGCCATTAGTACTGATATTAGCTGTATGAGGATAGGAATAGTGTTATTTTTCTATATTGTTTTTCTCATCCACCAGGCTTAGAAGGCATTTTGATGGGTCTGTGTGTGTAGGTGGTGAAGATGGTAGTTGAGAGTGAGTTGGTGAGCTGTGTTGTTTTTGTAGAGTAGCCTTGTTGTGTAATAGACATGGAGATGCCAAGTTGTGAAGAGTGGCATGTTGTTAATTTTGTTTGCTTCTGTTTAGGGTGGAAGGTGTCTGAGTTGGGGTGGAGGTGGGGCATGTGGGTCTTGTTGTAAGGCTTTGATTTGTGCAGTGGACGCAAGGCGGTTGAATGAAAGTTGTGTTGGTGTATTTGTGTTCGGTGTGAGTGAAGAGAGAAAATGTGTGATTAAAGATGGTTTAGGATGTGTGTTATTTGTCTAGTCAGGAGGGTGGGTGTATGTTTTTAATTTGTGATGGAATGTAGTAGGAAATAGTGTGTGAGTTTTTGATGTGTTGGTATGTGCGTTATGTTTTGATTTTGTGGGGTCTTGAGAGTAGAAGTTGTAGTGGTTTTCTGAGAAGGATTTGTATGTAAAGTACTGTTGGTGAGTGGAAGTTGAATGGTAAAGGAGCTGGTGACTTGTTTAGGCAAATAGTGTATGTGGTGTGTGGGAGGAGATGGGCAAGAGGTATGAGTGTTTGCTTTAGAGTTGCTAGAATTAGATACACAAAGTATCAACAAAACAAGAATATCTCCAAAACCCTCCCATCACATCCTTAGGAGGCTAGGAAAATGTTCTACAATCGGCAAGAGGATCAGTTGCCACACTGCCATGATGATTCTCTGGAGTCACAATCTGTTTTGGGAAAAGTGGTCTCCATAACCAGCCATTGCCCTTTTGCACTAAGGATTTCAATGCAGTCAGTGAAGTACCACAAGATGTGACATCCTTGTTCTCATGAAATTTTGCTTTTAGAGATTTTGTATGAGTGGCCTCATCCAATTTAGGATTAATTTAATTCAGCAATCCATTTCATTTTGCTGTTCTACAAAGCATTGTTAAGGATAATTGTGGTAAGACTCATTACACTTTTCCCCATTTTCTTTTGTCTATTTCATGTGATTACACCACCTGTAGGCCTCGCCATCTAATGATGTTAATATCAGTGATCATGAAATTGGGTTTCCAGTCGCTTAACTGGGGCCCATGCTATATTTTCCTTTGCTGCAGTATCTCAAAGTGATGAATTTTGGATAAGTAGCATTTGTTTTACATAGCTTTAGAACCTTCAACATGATTAAACCAGAGACTATCTTGGGATTCTGAATGATTTATTTCTTAAATGTGTGATTGCCTAATTGTTTCTAACCGCCAATGTAGTGAGATCTAATTTTTAAAATCCACTTCTGTAAAATCAGCTTTTTCTCAAGATTGTTTTTGCTTGAGGAGAAGTCCTCACACGTTATTTATCCTTCACTGTTACTATAGGGACTTTTGTTAACGAGCATTGGCAAAGCCGAAAAGTCTTACCTTTAAAATGCGAGGGCTAAGCTATTGACTTTGCCATGCTTTTTTATAAAGCATAGTGAATAATATGTTAATCAAAAATCATAATAGTTACAGTGCATCGCGCATAGACATAGTGGTGGTCATCTTGGATTGTTTTGTCTTTATGCTCGTGTGCCATGATGTATGAGCAGATATTTTGAAACCAGGAAACAAGTTTTTTGAAAGATAAAGCATTTCAATATGGTCATCAGTGTGTGTGCATGTGTTGTGATGTCATGACGCATGCCTACATGTCATAATGCACCAAAGGTTATTTTGGCTTTTAAAAAAAGTTTTATTCACTGCTTCAAGATGACTAACTGCCATTTTTGAATGATAAATGGGATTACAAAAAGTAGACGCAGGAGCACAAAAATAAAGGAGTGAACAGCCCAGTAGCAGTGTGCAACTGCTGTGCCCTCTCTAAAACAAATATCATTTTTTAGAAAGAAAACTAATAAAGGGGACGGAGTCTGGCAGGGGAGCAACAATGAGGAACTGGAGGAGTGGCAAGACTGAAAGCAAAGGAGGGGCAGGGAGGGGTGTCAGAGCAACATGGAACATTTGTGTGGATGAAAAACAGTGGGAAATTGGGGATGGGGTGGCAGGGAAATAAAGGAAGGTTGTGTATGTATCCTGTGATGCTCTCATGCACACTATCTTCCCCTACAGTTGAAACTTTGGTTGATGAAGCACAGGGATATGAAATGATGAGGTCAGGGTTAAACAGTAAGCTGTTGCGGAATCTTCGATCAGACCCAGCTTTTCCATAAAACAACAGCTTGTATGAACTTAACACCTTCCAGAAAATAATACTGCATATTTGATTTTGTTATTACTGTGAGGCAAATTTTAAGGGTGAACATCAGAAGACATCTGCTCCAGTATTTGCAGACTCTCCTCTTCGGAGTTTGCATTGTTTACGCGATATAGTCACTCACATTGCTATGATCATGAGGGTATTGCTTCCTTCAAACTCAGACTAAAACTCTTTGTATTTCACTATATAAGCATCTAGCCATTACTTGAAACTTCTAACTGCTGAGCTGATCAATTCTATGTCAGGACCGGAGGCGAGGATTATGCTCAACTTTCTTTATTAACTACACTCCAGCAGCTTCAACTTAAACGTAAAAAACTTCAAGTCCCATGATCCTTCAGTCCAGGGACCCCCGCAGTCCACCAATCAGCTGCTCCTACGGGGCTACGAGAGCATGCTGCTGCCAACATCATTCCTCTTTCTTTCCTGCTCTCCAGCAGAGTTAAGTGCTTTTTTCCTTCGCTCATCAGGGCACGGGATAATTACTTTTAATTGGTCTTATTTACGGTTTTGATGAGTAGGAGCGAGCGCGCTATTTAATTAATGCTTGTCATTGTAATGCTATTTCATGCGTAGAATCATGGGTATGTGAGTGCGCTAATTATTTAATTTCTTGCCTAAATGCTGTGATACCTTTTGCCTTGTATTTGCTTCCTGTGGTGCCGTATTTGATCGCTGTAACCTTTTCAGCCGTATAATGGTTGGGGCCGCGGGAGTTCTTTGCTCCACTCGCGGCCCCGTCTGAGGGGCTGTGCGCGGTGCACACCTAAGTCTGCTAGGGGGCGCGTCTGCTCTCGGTTCTCGTCACGATCTGAAGCGGCGGAACCAACGAGACGCACACTACGGCCCTCTTCGCCTCCGCGCCGCCTTATACTCGTGGAAGCCCTGATGCCTGTTTTTTTGACAGGTCCGTATTGCCAGCTCCCTTGCGCCTGCAGATCGCAGGTTTGTAGTAAACGCCGTAAGGCGCTTCTGTGCTTGTGTTTCTTTCAGTTCTTTTCTGGTCTCACCATTGCGGCAGGGAGCACTCTTCCAGGGGCGGGCCCTGAGTCATTTTGACATCCGTTTTTAGTGCAGGGTGAGTCGCTCCTTCAGGCCATATAGGCCCATTGCTAGCACACTTTGGGGTGCCCAAAAACTTGTAGTGCCTTGGCGCACGCCAGCTCTTCCCCACAGAGAGTGTCTTCCACTAGCGCTTAGAGCGTTTGGGGCTCTGATTGTTGGCTGGGTATAACCCTGTCAGTATCGGACATGGAGGAGTACACTGAAGAGGAGTCTATCCAAGTATTACCTCTGGATGATGAGTTTTGGGACGCGGTGGACGCCTCCATCCACCAGGCAGTCTCAGCTGCCATGGGGCCGTTTGAGCGCCGTATTATGCAGTTCGCCTACGCTGTCCAAGCTCAACGCCCCCTGAAGCGAAAGAGTCGGTCTGACATGGACCTCGGCGCATTTGAGCGCCTTAAGAAGGCGTTTCTGGCCAGATCGGATGGGGATTCCCAGAGCGTTCCCCTTGAGATCCCAGGGCCCTCTTCCATAGAGGATGGCGAGGATGAATCTGCGGAAGAGTCGACCGACGAAGCAGGCCCCTCTAGACCTTGGCGTCCGGCAGAGACCCCAGCCTCGGACGTACCCAAAGAAAGTGAGTCAGACATGTTGGTCCCTGAAGATTTGGTCCATCCCCGCTCATCTGAGTGGACTCCCTCGCCTAAGGTGGCGGCGTTCGTAGCCGGACGCTTGCGGAAGCCCTTAGATAAGGAGGTGAGGGCTTGCCTTAGGGCGGAGTGCCCACGGCCTGCCCTACCGGGCAAAGTGGCGCTGACTCCAGAAGTCGACCCACGGATGGCGACTTTTCTCCAAAAATATATTCGGGATCCAAAGAAAGGGATCGACCGATCCTGGAAGTCATGCCAGGACAAGCTCCTGGATATAGCAGGTCCCCTCACGAAAGTATTAGAATTGGCAGAAGACGCTAAGCTAACGGGTACTCCGCTCTCCCCAGAACAAGTGTCAAATTGGGCCCAACGAGCGCTAGTCTTTCTTGGCAACGCCAATTGTGCCCTTTCTACCGAAAGGAGGCGTTCCTTCCTCTTGAAGATCGACCCCAAGTTGGGAGATCTGTCATCATCCGAGGCGGGCGCCATAGCGCAAGGCGGCCTTTTTGGCGAACCATTTATAAAAGCGCTCACCAAGTTTGTCACAACATTCACTTCTTTGGACAAAGCTCATTCTAGTATTAAGAAAGTTTTTCACCCCAGAGTTTTTGTCGGGGCCGGTCACGGAAGAGGGCGCCAGACCGGCCGTTTCTACACGCAAGGCCTTCAAAGAGGCACGGGCAAGAAGACACAGGACCAAGACCGCCAGGAGTTTTTCCAATCCCGCAGAGGATTCAGAGGCCGCGGCGGCAGAGGAGCGCCCAGAGGCCAATCTGGCCCTAACTCAGGTGAGCCTTTCCTTTTTTCGTCACCATATGGTGGGTGGCAGACTGGCGGTTTTCGCTCACAACTGGAGGTTAATTACTTCAGATGCTTGGTTGCTTCAAACCGTAGAGGGTTTCCACATAGTTTTACGGTTCCCCGGTACAAGACACTCACCCTCGCCCGCTGGTTTTTGCACAGGATCAGGCACACCTCATAGATCAGGAGGTAGCGGAGCTAGTGCAAAAGGGAGTGGTGATACATTCTCACCTTCACCCCAGGGGATTTCTCAGCAATATCTTCCTGGTGGACAAGACAGATGGGGGGCAGTGTCCAGTCATAAATCTAAAAGAGTTCAATCAATGGCTCATCTATCGCCACTTCAAAATGGAAGGCAGTCACCTTCTCAGGGACCTCCTCCAACCAGACGACTGGATGGCTAGACTGGACTTAAAGGATGCGTACTTAGTGGTCCCCATCTTTCAGCCACATCGCCGTTTCCTACAGTTTCTGTGGAGAGACCAGGGGTACGAGTTCGTCTCACTCCCTTTCGGGCTGTCCTCGGCGCCCTGGTGTTTCACCAAACTCCTCAAGCCGGTGGTGGAGACATTGAGGGCGAAAGGTTTCCGCCTTATTATATATCTGGATGATATTCTCCTGTTGGACCAATGTCCTCAACGCCTCACCCAGCAGGTACAAGTTGCAGTAGACCTCCTCCAAGGCTTGGGGTTTATAGTCAATGCCAGAAAGTCGGTGCTAGTGCCCTCCAAACAAATGACCTCCCTAGGTTTCGTGGTGGACTCCATTTCTCGGACTCTGAGCCTCCCGGCCTGAAAGATGGCCAAGATCCGCAGGGAATTGAGACGAGTCTTAGCCCGTTCCTCAACCTCATTGCGTCAGATTGCCCGCCTGGTGGGACTTCTAGCCTCCTCGATCCAGGCGATATTCCTGGGTCCACTCCACTACCGGGCCCTACAACGCCTGAAAGCCTCCCATCTCCGCAAAGGACTCCAATACTCCGACCAGGTTCCCCTGACGGAGGAAGTGCGCATGGAAATGCAATGGTGGCTGGACCACATGGATGCCTGGAACGGCAGGGCCATTTTTGGTTGCGATCCGGACTTGGTCATAGAGTCCGACGCCAGCAACTTCGGTTGTGGAGCTCGGTGCGGAGACTCCTTTACCGGAGGAAAGTGGTCAGCCGACGAACGACAACTGCACATCAACTGTCTGGAGCTAATGGCGGGCTCATTCGCGATCCGCTGTTGGACGAAGGAAAAGGCCTCTTACACGGTACTCCTCAAGATGGACAATGTCTCGGCCGTCCGATACATAAACCATTTAGGGGGAACGAAGTCCAAAGCCTTGGCGCACCTGGCCAAGGATTTCTGGACGTTCTGTCTAGCCCACAACATCTCAGTGACGGCGGAATATCTTCCGGGAGCCTCCAACGTCACAGCAGATTGGTGCTCCAGGAGCCGGGGAGACATGAGCCTTTGGCAACTCCGCCCGCCGCTGTTTCAGAAGCTCCACGATCTGTGGGGCCCATTTTCCGTGGACCTGTTTGCGTCCAGGTTGGATCATCAACTCCCACGGTTTTTCAGCTGGAAGCCGGATCCTCTGGCGACAGCAACGGACGCTTTCCTCCAGGATTGGTCCAAGGAGATGGGGTACCCTTTCCCCCGTTCGCCATGATCATGCGGCTCATGGCGCAAGTTCGCAGACAGCGAGCGAGGGTGGTTTTGATCACCCCGTATTGGAGGTCGCAAGCGTGGTTTCCAGTTCTTCTGGAACTTTCTTGGGATTCTCCAATCCTTCTACCCCGAGATCCGTTTCTCCTGAGCGATCCTCAGGGGGCCCATCCCTTCATCCAGCAAGGACGGATGCCCTTGGTAGCCTTGCGGATTTCGGGCATCACTGGAGAGTCTCAGGCCTATCGGCGTATGCTCAAAAGCTACTGGGAACAGCTTGGGCCGATGGCACCAACAAGCGCTATAAGTCAGCATGGACCAGATGGGTCGGTTGGTGTCTTCGAAACGATCAGGATCCCATGGGGTGCGAAGTGGTAGCAATTATGAATTTTTTGGCCTTTCTGGCAGCACAAGGACTAGCATATAGAACGCTCAATTCCTACAGGTCGGCAATCTCAGCTGGCCACCTCCCGATTTTGGGGCCGCCGGCGGGGGAGCACCCTCTGGTTTGCAAATTGTTGCGGGGGATCCGCCTTTCGCTTCCACCAGAACCCCGATATTCCTCCCTGTGGGATGTTAATAAGGTGTTGCACCTTTTCCTGTCTTGGCAGCCCAATAGATACCTTTCACGTAAGGAGCTTTCAGCAAAACTGGCTATGCTTTTGTGCTTAGTCTCCTGCTGCAGAGTGTCCGATGTTAGAGCACTGGACATTACAGGTCGAATTTTTACCCCCGAAGGGGTCACTTTCCATATTCCACGACGGACGAAGTCGGATTCGAGGCTGATGTCTTACCCAGCGTTTTATACGTGCCCGAAACTGTGCGTGGTTCGCTGTCTAAAGGAGTATGAAGCCAAGACTGAGGAGACTCGTCCTCCGGGGGAGCAACAGTTGTTGATTTCCTTACGGAAGCCTTTCAAAGCGGTGTCACCACCTACCATAGCCCGTTGGGTTAGATGGGTAATGCAGGAGGCGGGGATAAACACCTCGCATTTTGGCGCGCATTCAGTGAGGGGTGCAATGGCTTCTAAGGCCTTTTCAGTTGGCGCCAGATTGGAAGACATCCTCAACGCTGCGGACTGGTCCTCGGATTCTCTGTTTAAAAGATTCTATTTTAAACCAGTCGTGCATATAGCGTCATTGGTGGTTGACAAGCTTTGAACTAGCATAATCCTCGCCTCCGGTCCTGACATAGAATGAAAAATTTCCTAGTAGTTATGACGGAAAGTTTCAATTCTATTAAGGGCGAGGATTATTCCCACCCAAGGCTCCTTGAGACCTAATCCCTCCCGCAGGACAGGGCACGGAATCTCGTCAGTTCTCTTTGTTTTCCACCTTAAGGTATAAGTACCTATCTCCGAATTGGTTGTCTAACTGAGTCTTTTTCTCAAGCATGAGGTTACTTGATGCTTCACTAAATGATTGTGATATCTTGTCTTGCTTAGTTGGTTAACGCTTCTCCAGAGAATGGAGTCATTGGTGTTATGTATCATTTCTCCTAGGCTCGGATGGTTCCAAGATGGAGTAACTGGCCTCTCTAGTTTACAAGGTCGCAGTCAAGAAAGAGGAATGATGTTGGCAGCAGCACGCTCTCATAGCCCCGTAGGAGCAGCTGATTGGTGGACTGCGGGGGTCCCTGGACTGAAGGATCATGGGGCTTGAAGTTTTTTACGTTTAAGTTGAAGCTGCTGGAGTGTAGTTAATAAAGTTGAGCATAATCCTCGCCTCCGCGTCCTTAATAGAATTGAAACTTTCCGTCATAACTACTAGGACATTTTTCATTACCCTTGCTGAAGGGTGGGCTAGCAGTAGTCTGGCAGCAGACAGACTATTCACCTGGTTCTAATGCCTATCAAACGTACCTTAGTTAGCCTGCCTCACATGCAAACAATGTTATTTGTTTCTATAGTTTTGCATCCTCAGATTACATGCAATATCATAAAGGCTCCTTCATATTCCTAAAATCCTGCATGAATAATTGACCTTGACTTAAACTTTTGGTTTGTTGCTTCACCTTTTTTTTCTTTCGAATGACCCTCTCCTTACTTTCCATCCTCAAACTTGTCTCCTCTGAGTACAGCCTACTTTAAGTCACATACGTGTTTTCCATAATCTCAATAATTTTATTTGTGGTAATTGCCCATATTTTATGTCAAAGATCACTTCAGGTGGTAATGCTTGAAACATTTATCTCACAAAAAGCTCTTGTCCCACAGGAGGCACCCCCAAAGGTTCATCTTTATCCCCCCAACTAATCTATAATTACTTGTGACCACTGGCAAATACCTTGGCTGGATTAGAAGTCAGAGCTTTAGTGTACCCAGGTGATATACAGATCCTGTTGCATTTAGATAGATCTGACTCTTCCAAGCACACTATGGGCCAGATGTATGAAAGCTTTTTGTATTTCTTAACCGTCTGAATCGCAATTTCGGCCCATTAAGAAATAGAAACAGCCTTTTCATATGTACAAAGGCCAAACGCCAGTCGCAATTTGTGATTTCTACCTGGTAGAAATCGCAAATTGCGACCGCGATTTAGGAAACTCAAATAGGGATGACCTATTTGCAATTCCTAGAGCACATGTACAAAGCATTTCCTAAATGCGAATTGGGCATTTAGAAAATGCTTTTACCATTGACTCAAAGTTGATGGCAACCATGTACAAAATAAAAAAAATAAAATTTTTTATCTAGCATGTGCACTTACGTGTGCACTACGAATTTAGAGGTGCCTCCAGGGGGGCCTTAAGCCCAGAGGCACCTTTGGGTTTGAAATTCCTAAATTGCGATTTCCTGTTGGGAAATTGCAATTTAGGAAATGAAAACCATTTCCTATTTGGCCCATAGGTGGGAATGCAATAGCTTTTCCTATTTGTGATTTCCTAATAGCTATTCTTACGATTCCTACTCTGTGTGAATAGCTAGTAGGAAATCGCACATTTTGTACACACCATTTTGCATTTCCTAAATAGCGATTCCTACAGAATTGGTATTTAGGAAATGCAAAATAAGAATTTCATACATCTGGCACTAAGTTTCAACATTATTTGCGTTATGTATGGAATTAGATGGGGAGCAATGCACAGAAAACTGAGATTTCTTTTTTTATTGAATGGCTGTTGTGATCTGTAGTGTAGCTGGATTCATACTGGCCTTTAGATATGAACCCCTCCAAAACTGGATATGTCAGTGAAAAATGTGGGAGTTAAGATTGATATCCTGTGCTCTGTGGATGACCAGTTTATGTCAACTATTTTGGCCTGTTGCTGTCAACTTAGAGTCTTGCAGAAAAACTCACCTTACCTTAATTGGGAAGTCAAGCTCTGAGGGACTCATTTACAATGAGGCTGCGCCACTGGAGCATCACTTTTTGCGACTCTCCAGTGGCGCAGGGGCCTGCTCCATATTTACCAGGCAGCAGTAAGCCACTTTGCATGGCTTAATGCGGCCTTGTAAATATCGTTCCCTTTAACGCAGTTTTCTGCGTTGAAGGAGCGTGCAATGGGCGTTGCTGTGTGCGTTCCCAGCAACACCCATGTCTTTTTGACACTGCCCCTGATTTACGAGGAATCAGAACTCTGAGGCAGCGCCAAAAACTTACTCCTCCGCAGGGGAGGTGTAAGGGAGGCGCAACAAGGAGAAATACCTTTATTTCTCCTTGTTTTTCATTTTTCTATGCGTGCTGCATTCTGTATCTAAATATTGATAAGAGTTGTGGCAAATCGGATCCGGAGCCAGGATGAAAGTTCAAGGGGAGCATTGTACATGCACTACAAAATGAATAAAAACAAAATAGAGGAATAAATCAGCAATTTAGAGGGGGAATAGGAGGTATGGCCAATAAAAGTAAAATGTCCAATCAAATCATAGCAAGGAGGAGCGTGGCCTGGGCGAGGACCAAGATGGCCGCTCGACCGTAAAACTCCAGAGACGCCCCCACTAAATTGCAGCCTGACCCCATTTCGCAGCTGCTGCTGGGACTGCTGTGACGTGGCGGAATGTGCTCCGACCCCCTGAAGTTGCTGAACTGGTCCACGTCCCTCTGACAACCAGGGGCAAGGTGCGGCGGCCTGACGCGGCCTTCGGAGGCATCACAGTGACAGGTGTCGCGGGCAAGCCCGAGGGCAGGGCTGCGGTCTCGCTTGGCTGCCGCTCCACAATTGACGCAGGGGATCCTTCTGTGGCTTCACCATGCAGGGCATGGTTTCGGGTCTCTGTGACTGGCCGGGGGAAGTGCCCTCCTGATTATTGCATCTGCTTGTGACCGGGCCGCAGTGGTGTCGCTCTTTGCTCCTCTTCTGCCATGGTGCCTGTCGGTGTCCCTCTGTAGAGGCCGCTGCGGATAGCGTTGGACTTTGGGACTGATATCGGCCTGCTGTATGTGCGCCTACCCGACGCTCTTGCTACTGCGCAATAGACTGCGGCATTCGCCTTTGCAGCGCCCCACTGGAGCCCACTGCCTGCTGTTGTTCCCTGCCGCTTGTGTGCGCCCGGACTGTCTCCCTGCCTTAGTGCACGCTGCAACTCGATCAGCGTCTACTCGAGGATCTATTTGGCAGGGAGGCATTCTCGTCCGCGTTTGCACTTGAAAGGGCGCCCAGAACCCTGGCTCCGCACCCGGTCCCCGGTACTCCGCCACATGTGATCATCGCCAAGCTTCTCAATTATCACGATCAAGACACTGTTCTTCGCCTTGCCTGCGATAAGGGGCCCATTCAGCACCAGGGCATGACTCCGTCTTTCTTTCCGGATTTCACACCAATCGTACAAGAAGCAAGTTTACTGATATTAAGTGCACACTCCAGAAATCTAAAGTGCATCAAGCCATGTTGTACCCGGCGCTGCTGCATATCCAGATCAAGGGCAATTTTCATATTTTCGACTCGCCCGCTGAGGCCATGAACTTCTGGAGGCAATATCGTGCTGGATCTCCGAGCGGCGGTGGAGCGTCTGCTTCCCCTGCATTGGACCCAGGAGACCTGTGACATTTTTTTCTTCTTTTTATCCCCCTTTCCATACTACTGCGTACGCTCTGCTTCACTGGACTGTTTTGTTGCGTATTGCTCCTGCATTACATAACTGTATTAAGCTGGAACTTTCTCTACTGCCATCGTCCATGTTTTTTTCTGATAGGGCTGTTCCTTTCCCCATCAAGATTATGGACTATTGGCGGTCTCCTCTGAGTGTTGCCTCTCCCTAAGGAGTACCCTAATTGTTTGCTTTTCTTGCTTGTTGATTGGGATATGATGGGATTTACTGGATACAGGTTTTTTGTTATCCGATATGGGTGGGGGGGAAATAGGTTCTCGGTTTATTCTGGGCTATTGTTGTTTGCTATAATTTCTTACAGGGTATTGATTACGCAACCTGCTGTGTATCTTGCACTGTCCATACATTTGCAATGTTGTTCATCGGTTTTTTTTCTGCTTAGATGACACCACCAGTTATGAGATCTGGGATGTTAACATTACGATGTATGACCTGGAAAGGAAGAGTACTGACTAATCCCTGGAAGGGACGGCAGGTGTTGTCTTTCCTGGCCATTTTAAACAAAAGAGGGGGGACAATGGGCATTTGGGGAGGTCCACACGTACATGCCCTGATATACTGTGAAAATTAGAGTACGGAGTTCCTCAGTGGGTCATAGAACACAAATGGAGGTGATGTATGGTGAAAGGTTGGACCGAAATACTATCTGGAAGGGAATTCCTCCTTTCGGAACTAGGGCCCTCACACACCCGGCAAGCTAGGTGTCATGCTTCATCATATGGGCCTGCTCCTCGTCGGGTCGGCGCTGCAATACCCGACGGGCACCCATAAAGGGGCTCTTTGGCGGAGATCTTTTGTTCCTTGCCGTATAGGTGCCGTGGGTGTAAGGGGCCTAGTATGTGTAGATGTCAAAGTGAAGTGTGCAGATTAAAACAGGGGTGGGATTCCTCTAAATGACTTTATTCAGGGAGGACCCTAGCCTGATTAAAAAGAATATGGGAGAGGCGACAATCTGGCTACAATGTGTCGGAAGTGCGCTCTACTCCTAGGTGGTCGACATGTTTCTCGCCTGGTAGTCACGAATGATCTGTGGCGATTCCTCAGGACCGTGTGTGAAGAACTATCTACAAATTAATGGTAATGTGGGCAACTACATACCATACAGTGGTTCTACGGGAGTATTATCCGCAGGTGAGAAGCCAACCTTTGAAGGAAACATAGGGAAAAAAACCTTATGTAGTATTTGTGCAATAATCATCATACATCAGGCAACATTTCATTAAATGTGTCCATGACCTCATTATCAGACATATAGGGTGCGATCAATATGGCTTGATACTTCTAATTTATCAACTTGTGGAGAGTAAAAAGGTGCGATAGTAGCACAACCGTGGCTTAAAATATACTAAAACCAGCAAAAATGATGAAAAGGCTGTAGTGGTGAGACTAGTCTAAACCTCACCTCAACTTTGTAAGATCGTGCTTCCTCAGTTGCAGCAGGAAAAAGACACACGCAATGTTGTGTCTAAACAAGGAAAAGTTAAAAATAGTGATTAGCAGGTAAGCATAAAAACTGCTAACCATCAATTCTAGGGGCCCACTGGGTCGCCAGTCATGCCATGCAGCGGCGATAGGGGGCAAGGCAGTGTACAAAGTAGACCGCCCGTCCTACTCGTAAAAAGGCCCCGTAAATCTTATTCTGGGGCTTCAGGCGGTAGCTCAGAAAGCACTGCAGCAGGGGGCGTCTCAGCAAGGTGAGGGCCCGGTACTGCAATGTAACAGAGGGCCCTCTTGAGCCCGTATGAGTAAGCGGGAGGAATTAATATTAGTCAGGACTAAGATAGTTACCCAATGGCACTGTTCTCCACACCCGCTTACCTCCGATGCTGGTAGGAGACGTGGGACGAATCCAGAAAGCGTCTTAGATACTCACCTGCTCCAAGAAGAAGCCCAGTGGTTGACCTACCCCGCTCCGCTGCAACCGGGATGGTAATGTCCCTCAGTGTGGACTGGTCTGTATACCTCTCTTAATTGCAAACGGGGGCGGGGCGGGCACTCAATGGTTTTCACCTGTGATAGAGCTGGTCAGGTGGTGAACAAAAAAGAATAGGCGGTAATGAGTGGTATTGTGTCGGCCATCTTGGAGTGTCTTAGAAGCCTATGAAGGCGCTGGTTTCTTTAAACATAATGCGCAAATATGTCATAAAAGGCCGAATTAACTGGTGTCTGGCTTAAAATGTCAACCAGCTAGAAACCGCTGGTTATTGAGTCATAGATTGGCATGTGGGAAACTCAAACATGATTGGTTATAATGCCGGTATTGAAGTAATACGTGTCGGCCATCTTGGAGGGACCGATGTGTATCCCACAGCCTGCGTGTGGCGAATGTACCATTCCAGAAGGAGGGGCTTCTATGATGTAGTCAACCCCTTGTCTTAATGTGGATCGTGTCTTCTATTATAATAGTTAGGGTATTATTTTCTGTTTGTTACTAGCCTGTAACGAGGTATATTTGCTCATACGTGTCAGAGCATGTGGGCAAGTAAAATGGAAGCCGTATGTTGATGCTGGTGTAGAGAGCCACGTATTGACGTGTTTATATGACAGCTCCCAATATTCAAGTGTCAGGGAACATGTTATCGGATGCCAAGTCATCTACTGTTTGTAAGGCTCCCCCACGGGATATCATCGTTGAGTCCTTGTTGGTCTGTGCCCAAACGGTGAACCCATCTTTGTTCCACTCTAAAGAGGGTCGACGGTGTAATAGCAGGGTGGCTCTCTAGTACTACCCACCGTAGGCTTTCTGGGGTATGTTTCTCTTCTTTAAAGTGTGTGTACAGTTTTGTGGTGGTTATTTGGCAACGAATGTTGCTTTTGTGTTCAGTTATTCTCGTTTTGACTGCTCTCATAGTCATCCCTATGTAATGTTTGTTACATGGGCATGTGATAAGATACACACATCTGGTCGTGTTGCAGTTTGTGTGTTTTGTAATCTTCCAGGTGAAGGAGCTAGACAGGGTTAGCTCCTTAGTAGGTCTTGTTTGAGGGCATACTGCGCATGAGCCACAGGGATAGTGGCCCTGGACCGGTGGAAGGTCCCATAGCGATCTTTGTTCGTTGGTGTTTGATGTTTTAGGTCTGGTGTGGATAAGTATATCCTTGATGTTTCTCGTGCGTTTAAACGCAAACAGAGGTTTGGAGATCTCTAAGGAACCTGTGTTAAGGATCCTCCAATGTTTATTAATGATATTCTTTAGTTTGTTGGAGTCTGGGGTAAAAGAGGTAACACATGTCAGTGTATCCGAAGGTTCTTTTGGTTTAGCCTCCAGTAGGGCATCTCGGTGGTTGTTCCTGGCCCTTTTCATAGATGTAGTAACATGCTTGGGTGGGTACTGTCTAACCAACAGATTCTTGGATAAAGATTCTGCCTCTTTTTTATAATCCTCAATTGAGCTACAATTTCGCCGAATGCGCAGAAATTGGCCAAATGGAAGGTTATCTCTCAGGGCTCGAGGGTGATGACTACTGTACAGCAGTAAACTGTTCCTGTCTGTTGGTTTTTTGTATATTGTAGTGCTTAACTGCCCATTGTCAAGTCTGATGGTGAGGTCCAGAAAAGCTATACTGTCAGGGGAGATGGTGTGTGTGAATTTGAGATACTCATTCTTAGTGTTAATCCACCTGCAAAAATCTTCACATGTGGACAAGTCTCCCTTCCAAAAGATCAGAATATCATCAATGAACCTCTTCCACAGTCTCAGGTTCTCTTTGAAGGGGTTGTCAGAGTGTTGGATCACCTCCTCTTCAAATGCTGCCATGTAGAGGCAAGCCACACTAGGGGCAAAAGTGCTCCCCATGGAAGTACCCTGAGACTGATGGAAGAGTTGTTTGTTGTACTCGAAGAAATTCTCTGTGAGTGCCAGTGTAGCACATTGCATTATGAATGTGACTGGTGTAGGTGAGGTCCACTCTACCCCGTTGAGGACTGATTCGATGACTGTCAGTGTCTCACGCTGGGGGATGTTGGTGTACAGTTGTTCTACATCTAAAGTCACCAGTAGGTGGATATCTTCTGTGTTCCTCAATTCCCCTATGATACGTAGGATGTCTGTGGTGTCCTGTATGTATGAAGGGGTTGACTTGACCAGTGGTTGGAGGAAGTGATCACAGAATTTGGAGAGAGGCTCCAAAATGGAGCCTATACCGGAGACTATCGGTCTACCCGGAACCGGTGAGGTACCTTTATGTATTTTGGGCAGGGTATAGAAATAAGGCGTTCTCGGGTCCTTGGTGGTTAAAAACCCGCCTCTTTCTTGCTTATCCAGCCGTTAGCCCCTGCCTCAAAAACTGCACTAGAGATTTCTGTTGTTAATCTCGGTGTGGGATTGATGGTAATCAGTGTATAGAATTTCCTGTTATTCAATTGGCGTAGGCATTCAAGGTCATAGTCTGTTGTTGATTGTATGACCGTTGCGCCGCCTTTGTCTGCTTGTTTGATAGTGATACTGTTATCATCTGCTAGGGATTTGATTGCTTGGAGTTCCATTTTCGAAAGGTTGTGAAATGGAACCCGTCTAGTGGCCTGTTTCAGATCTTTGAGAACCGCCTGCTCAAAAGTAAGTACTTCTACAGGTACCATATTGCTACTAGGGGTGAACGTAGAGGGGTACCTTAGTCCTGAATCTTACTCAGGAAGTGTAGGTTTATCTTGGAAAAAAGCTTTGAGGCGGATTTTCCTGAAAAAGTTTTGGATTTCACATTGCTCCTGAAAACTATCAGTCTTGGGGGTGGGAACATATCCGAGTCCTTTTTCCAAAACAGTCATTTCAATAGTGGTGAGGGGTCTGTGAGATAGATTAACCACTAAGGTCTCTTGCCCTGAGTTTTGCTCCTTGTCTCTATTATGTTGGGCGGTTGATCTCTCCATTGTACTTGTTTGTGACCGCCTCTTTTCCGCCCTCTTCCTCTGCCCCAACCTCTGCCTAAAAAAAGAGGGTTTCCAGTGGGAAAAAATTGCGGTTGGCCTTGGGGGTACATGGTATAGGGCCAAAAGGGCTGTGATGGACCATGGTAATTGGGGATTTGATAGTTAGGGAGCTGTGGGCGATTAGCCTTCCTCTGGTTAGTGGTCCCCCAACTGCCAGTGCTCGAGTCGCTACCCGAGGAGCCCCTCCTATTGTTGTTGCTTTCATCAGAGGAGTAGCTATCCTTAGTTGGAATGTAGTCAGCCTTCAGATAAGGGTATACCTTTTCTTTCTCAAATTTCTGAATATCCTTTTGCAATTTATTGACTTTTTGCTTCATTAGATAATCCTTATGACCTGCAATCTCATTGTTCAGTTCCGTAAGTTTGGATTTGAACAAAGTGACCTGGATAGTGGTTTTAAGGGCACCCTCTGCAATTTGAATCCTTATTAGCAGTGCATCAGCTATTCTTTTAGCAGTGTTTATTATCAGAACAAGCCAGTCCCTAGTGCACTTCCAAGCCACTAGGGACCATTCTTTTTTAAATACTGCGTCCTCTAGGAAGAGTCTGGGGAAGTTATTCACTATGAGGCCATTAGGGGCAATATTTGCCCGCAAATATTCAGTCATCATAGCCCCGTGTAATGTCACCTTCAGCCAATCTCGTTTCATCGCTGTTAGAGTAGTCCAGTCCTCAGACTGAGACCCTGAGGCTGAGTTACCTTCTGCGCCTAGAATGGAGGGGGTGGTTCTCAATATTTCTGCAGCCATATCATCACTAAAGCTGAGTCCCTGGGTTTCCTCCATATTAATGGCTGATCCCGGGGATGATATGATAAAAAAGTTCACGGGGTTGGGCCAGTCGAGGCAATCTTGCGTCTCTGGTATCCTAAGGACGTCCCACGGGGAGACCTGTACTAACACTTTAAACAAAAGAGGGGGGACAATGGGCATTTGGGGAGGTCCACACGTACATGCCCAGATATACTGTAAAAATTAGAGTACGGAGTTCCTCAGTGGGTCATAGAACACAAATGGAGGTGATGTATGGTGAAAGGTTGGACCGAAATACTATCTGGAAGGGAATTCCTCCTTTCGGAACTAGGGCCCTCACACACCCGGCAAGCTAGGTGTCATGCTTCATCATATGGGCCTGCTCCTCGTCGGGTCGGCGCTGCAATACCCGACGGGCACCCAAAAGGGGCTCTTTGGCGGAGATCTTTTGTTCCTTGCCGTATAGGTGCCGTGGGTGTAAGGGGCCTAGTATGTGTAGATGTCAAAGTGAAGTGTGCAGATTAAAACAGGGGTGGGATTCCTCTAAATGACTTTATTCAGGGAGGACCCTAGCCTGATTAAAAAGAATATGGGAGAGGCGACAATCTGGCTACAATGTGTCGGAAGTGCGCTCTACTCCTAGGTGGTCGACATGTTTCTCGCCTGGTAGTCACGAATGATCTGTGGCGATTCCTCAGGACCGTGTGTGAAGAACTATCTACAAATTAATGGTAATGTGGGCAACTACATACCATACAGTGGTTCTACGGGAGTATTATCCGCAGGTGAGAAGCCAACCTTTGAAGGAAACATAGGGAAAAAAACCTTATGTAGTATTTGTGCAATAATCATCATACATCAGGCAACATTTCATTAAATGTGTCCATGACCTCATTATCAGACATATAGGGTGCGATCAATATGGCTTGATACTTCTAATTTATCAACTTGTGGAGAGTAAAAAGGTGCGATAGTAGCACAACCGTGGCTTAAAATATACTAAAACCAGCAAAAATGATGAAAAGGCTGTAGTGGTGAGACTAGTCTAAACCTCACCTCAACTTTGTAAGATCGTGCTTCCTCAGTTGCAGCAGGAAAAAGACACACGTAATGTTGTGTCTAAACAAGGAAAAGTTAAAAATAGTGATTAGCAGGTAAGCATAAAAACTGCTAACCATCAATTCTAGGGGCCCACTGGGTCGCCAGTCATGCCATGCAGCGGCGATAGGGGGGCAAGGCAGTGTACAAAGTAGACCGCCCGTCCTACTCGTAAAAAAGGCCCCGTAAATCTTATTCTGGGGCTTCAGGCGGTAGCTCAGAAAGCACTGCAGCAGGGGGGCGTCTCAGCAAGGTGAGGGCCCGGTACTGCAATGTAACAGAGGGCCCTCTTGAGCCCGTATGAGTAAGCGGGAGGAATTAATATTAGTCAGGACTAAGATAGTTACCCAATGGCACTGTTCTCCACACCCGCTTACCTCCGATGCTGGTAGGAGACGGACGAATCCAGAAAGCGTCTTAGATACTCACCTGCTCCAAGAAGAAGCCCAGTGGTTGACCTACCC
This sequence comes from Calotriton arnoldi, assembly GCA_963921515.1. Classification (NCBI taxonomy): domain Eukaryota; kingdom Metazoa; phylum Chordata; class Amphibia; order Caudata; family Salamandridae; genus Calotriton; species Calotriton arnoldi. The sequence goes on along the minus strand of CAWUFW010000350.1, from coordinate 2,631,519 downwards.
CGCTCCGCTGCAACCGGGATGGTAATGTCCCTCAGTGTGGACTGGTCTGTATACCTCTCTTAATTGCAAACGGGGGCGGGGCGGGCACTCAATGGTTTTCACCTGTGATAGAGCTGGTCAGGTGGTGAACAAAAAAGAAGAAAGAGAATAGGCGGTAATGAGTGGTATTGTGTCGGCCATCTTGGAGTGTCTTAGAAGCCTATGAAGGCGCTGGTTTCTTTAAACATAATGCGCAAATATGTCATAAAAGGCTGAATTAACTGGTGTCTATCTTAAAACACCAGCTAGAAACCGCTGGTTATTGAGTCATAGATTGGCATGTGGGAAACTCAAACATGATTGGTTATAATGCCGGTATTGAAGTAATACGTGTCGGCCATCTTGGAGGGACCGATGTGTATCCCACAGCCTGCGTGTGGTGAATGTACCATTCCAGAAGGAGGGGCTTCTATGATGTAGTCAACCCCTTGTCTTATTGTGGATCGTGTCTTCTATTATAATAGTTAGGGTATTATTTTCTGTTTGTTACTAGCCTGTAACGAGGTATATTTGCTCATACGTGTCAGAGCATGTGGGCAAGTAAAATGGAAGCCGCATGTTGATGCTGGTGTAGAGAGCCACGTATTGACATGTGTTTATATGACAGCTCCTAATATTCAAGTGTCAGGGAACATGTTATCGGATGCCAAGTCATCTACTGTTTGTAAGGCTCCCCCACGGGATATCATCGTTGAGTCCTTGTTGGTCTGTGCCCAAACGGTGAACCCATCTTTGTTCCACTCTAAAGAGGGTCGACGGTGTAATAGCAGGGTGGCTCTCTAGTACTACCCACCGTAGGCTTTCTGGGGTATGTTTCTCTTCTTTAAAGTGTGTGTACAGTTTTGTGGTGGTTTTTTGGCAACGAATGTTGCTTTTGTGTTCAGTTATTCTCGTTTTGACTGCTCTCATAGTCATCCCTATGTAATGTTTGTTACATGGGCATGTGATAAGATACACACATCTGGTCGTGTTGCAGTTTGTGTGTTTTGTAATCTTCCAGGTGAAGGAGCTAGACAGGGTTAGCTCCTTAGTAGGTCTTGTTTGAGGGCATACTGCGCATGAGCCACAGGGATAGTGGCCCTGGACCGGTGGAAGGTCCCATAGCGATCTTTGTTCGTTGGTGTTTGATGGTTTAGGTCTGGTGTGGATAAGTATATCCTTGATGTTTCTCGTGCGTTTAAACGCAAAACCGAGGTTTGGAGATCTCTAAGGAACCTGTGTTAAGGATCCTCCAATGTTTATTAATGATATTCTTTATTTTGTTGGAGTCTGGGGTAAAAGAGGTAACACATGTCAGTGTATCCGAAGGTTCTTTTGGTTTAGCCTCCAGTAGGGCATCTCGGTGCTTGTTCTTGGCCCTTTTCATAGATGTAGTAACATGCTTGGGTGGGTACTGTCTAACCAACAGATTCTTGGATAAAGATTCTGCCTCTTTTTTATAATCCTCAATTGAGCTACAATTTCGCCGAATGCGCAGAAATTGGCCAAATGGAAGGTTATCTCTCAGGGCTCGAGGGTGATGACTACTGTACAGCAGTAAACTGTTCCTGTCTGTTGGTTTTTTGTATATAGTAGTGCTTAACTGCCCATTGTCAAGTCTGATGGTGAGGTCCAGAAAAGCTATACTGTCAGGGGAGATGGTGTGTGTGAATTTGAGATACTCATTCTTAGTGTTAATCCACCTGCAAAAATCTTCACATGTGGACAAATCTCTCTTCCAAAAGATCAGAATATCATCAATGAACCTCTTCCACAGTCTCAGGTTCTCTTTGAAGGGGTTGTCAGAGTGTTGGATCACCTCCTCTTCAAATGCTGCGATGTAGAGGCAAGCCACACTAGGGGCAAAAGTGCTCCCCCTGGAAGTACCCTGAGACTGATGGAAGAGTTGTTTGTTGTACTCGAAGAAATTCTCTGTGAGTGCCAGTGTAGCACATTGCATTATGAATGTGACTGGTGTAGGTGAGGTCCACTCTACCCCGTTGAGGACTGATTCGATGACTGTCAGTGTCTCACGCTGGGGGATGTTGGTGTACAGTTGTTCTACATCTAAAGTCACCAGTAGGTGGATATCTTCTGTGTTCCTCAATTCCCCTATGATACGTAGGATGTCTGTGGTGTCCTGTATGTATGAAGGGGTTGACTTGACCAGTGGTTGGAGGAAGTGATCACAGAATTTGGAGAGAGGCTCCAAAATGGAGCCTATACCGGAGACTATCGGTCTACCCGGAACCGGTGAGGTACCTTTATGTATTTTGGGCAGGGTATAGAAATAAGGCGTTCTCGGGTCCTTGGTGGTTAAAAAACCCGCCTCTTTCTTGCTTATCCAGCCGTTAGCCCCTGCCTCAAAAACTGCACTAGAGATTTCTGTTGTTAATCTCGAAGTGGGATTGATGGTAATCGGTGTATAGAATTTCCTGTTATTCAATTGGTGTAGGCATTCAAGGTCATAGTCTGTTGTTGATTGTATGACCGTTGCGCCGCCTTTGTCTGCTTGTTTGATAGTGATACTGTTATCATCTGCTAGGGATTTGATTGCTTGGAGTTCCATTTTCGAAAGGGTGTGAAATGGAACCCATCTAGTGGCCTGTTTCAGATCTTTGAGAACCGCCTGCTCAAAAGTAAGTACTTCTACAGTACCATATTGCTACTAGGGGTGAACGTAGAGGGGTTCCTTAGTCCTGAATCTAACTCAGGAAGTGTAGGTTCCTGGCCAGACATTCTATACAGGTGGCTTTCTTACAAGAAACCCACTGTGCTCCACATTCCTCCAATCGGTTTGCACCACACTGGGGGGACAATCATTTTTTGTGAACTACAGCACATTTTCCAGAGTGAGTGAGACCATCGCTGACCCTGAGGGCCGCTACTTGCTAGTCGTGGAAATCTTGCCTCCACATCTCTCTTGCTGATCAGTGTCAATGCCCCTAATGTAGAATCGCCAGAATTCTTTTTGAACGTTTCCGTACATATCACCCGGTTACATGCAGACACTATTCTAATGGGGGGTGCTCTTAACCTTACGCTTTGCCCAACATTGGACTCGACTGGCACTGGTCAAGTGGCCAAACCGCGTTCAATGCAAGCACTCTCGTGCCTCTTGCAGACCTTCCTCCTTGCTGATGGCTGGCGCTCTCGCCACTCTTCCACTAAAGGCTACACTTTCTACTCTGCTCCTCATGGGTCGTGGTCACTAATTGACCACTGGCATCTTGCTCCTGGTCTATTACTCTTAGCTATTGAAATTGAGCATCTTCCTCGAACCTTGTTGGGCCACTCTCCGGTGCTCTTGACCCTTTGGTTTCCCAACATTGCGCCGTTGCGCACGTCGTGATGCTTCCCTGCCAGTGCGTTGCTAGACGAGGTCTTTCGAGTAGAAGTTAGGGATGCCATAGTCTAATACTTTCAACTTAACGCCGGCACTGTACCACATTAATCTACACTCTGCAAAGCTTTTAAAGCTTATATAAGAGGGATACTCCTCTCCATACGCCAGGAACTAACAACCATTGAGACTGCATCGAAGAATCTTGGTGAAAGGGCCCTGATGGATGACCCTGTCGCTCCACCGCCGCACTACGTTGTTCGAGGACTTTCAAGACCTCGCAAATTGCGAGGTGAATTATCTGGGCAAATACGCACGGGCGTGAGCTTACGGGGAGGGCGAGAGACCTGGCCAAACGCTGGGTCATCTGCTCGGCCCCCCATATCAAGCTTCTTTTATTACGCATCTCCAGCTGGACGATGGTTTCCTCCGTCGAACACAGCGAGGATGTGTCTGCTGCTTTCCTCACCTACTGTACTAGCTTATACACGTCCCGCTGCACTACTGACGTTGACGCACTTGCTGATTATCTGGTGGAGGCGGCCATGGTCTGGCTAGATGAGGGGCAGCGGCGGTTTTTTACCTCGCTAATCTCCAGTGATGAAGTCTTGCAGGCCATCGATGATCTGAGTGGCACCTGCGTCCCCGGTCTAGATGGATTTACCAGTATTTTTGATAAAACTTGTAAACCATTACTGATCTCCCACCTGCTAGAAGTCTATACGCGAAGCTTTGATTACCCTCCTACTCAAACCTGGCAAGTCCCCGCATAACTGCTCTTTCTACAGGCCTCTGTCCCTGTTAAATCCGGACAATAAAATATTGGCCAAAATCCTTGCCACCCGTCTTTCCCTACTTATGGACTGTATAATTTCCCCATTACAATCTGGATTTGTCCTGCATCACTCCACATCAGTTAACCTTCGAACCATCTTTGCCATCCTTAATCAAATAAATCCTGATCTTCCCGCTGCAGCCGTTCTACTAGATGCTGAAAAAGCGTTTGATTCACTTCAATGGCCTTTTTTGCACGCTACATTATGGAAACTGGGGGTTCCAAAGGGATTTCGGGACCTTGTTCGACTTTTGTGTACTGCCCCGGTTTTAGGTGAATGGGGCTTTAACCAATCAGTTCGCATTCTATCGAGGTACCAGGCAGGGAAGTACCCTGTCGCCTCTACTATTCATCGTTACAATGGACCCCCTTGTGCGTCATTTTCAGGAGCGACATCTGGCACGTGGTTTGAGGTTCCACCGTGGCCCCCTTCTGACTTTCTTATACGCAGACGATGTGATGCTGTTTGTACGGACCCAGAATCCAATCTCCCTCCTCTTCTCCGTGACGTGGTCCGCTTTGGGGCTTTAAAGTGTAAAGAGCAAGACGCCCCCTGCTGAAGGGATAAGCGTTCCTTAAGGCAGGGATCAATGAATGAGTGCAAAGACTTAAGGCAACTAAGCAATTATTCAACAGCACAACATTTGCAAAATAAACTGAAAGAACCAAAACATTTTTCCCAAAAATATAAAACATAGTTTATTGTTACAAATAAATGCACTTTACATAAAATACTCACTCATACTTGCTTCATTCATATCCACATGCACACAACACACCCACAAATTTAAAATCGCAATATTCAAAAGACAAACAATAATGTTCAAAGATAGCTGATGAATCTTTACAGGAGCTAATCAATCTTACTCCATATATATTAGAACAGTTCAAAATATTTTAACTACTTCAGCATCCAAAAGTTTTGCAATAGGACTGCAAAAACAAACAAGCAGCGTGGCACGGACTCAGATGGCTTCAATGGTTTCTACGCGCGTTTCGGCACCAAAAGTGCCTTCATCAGTAAGAGCCACAACCTTAGAACCTGGATATCTATAAATGCAAAAAACAAACCAATACATGTGGTTCTTTCGACACAGAATATGTGTTTCCTAAGATCGTGATTAGAAAAATACTGATACATTGCTTACATTTGTTTGCAGTAAGAAATGAGAATAACTCCCCAATGCCATGAAAAAGATAGAGTACAGGGCAAGAGTGCCAACAATTTCATGCTATTAATGTGCCCAATGAGAAAGGAAGGTAAAGCAGAGAGTGCTCAGAGAAAAACAGATGGCATGTTTATAAAACAAGAGTGACCAACACCCACAGTGTTACCTTATCACTTATATTTTTTTAAATAATACCAGAAGTCAGTCAGTCAAAGATCTTTATTTCGGCCACTAGGACCATAAAAGCACATAAAAGAATAAAACATTATATACAATTTCTGTCAACATACTTTAAAATATCTAGAAGATAAATACCACAGTTTGATTTGCTGATCAAGCACGAAATCACTAAGTACAAAAATACATCTCTCCCCGGACAAAGTCCTAGTTTGTATATATGTTCCAAAGACTGCTACTTCTTTTCCTTCGTTTATGTCCCGATAAAGTGCAGTGTTGGATCAAAATAGCAGTATTTTCCATGATAAAGCTTCAATTAAAATAGAGGAAATAACTTAAAGTAACTTAAGAAAAAAGACACCTACATAATACACATGATTAAAAAAGGAGGGTGTCCAGGAACAATATAGTTTTCCCATTCTTTCTGAAATTCTAGTTAACAGAAAAAGTGGCCAGGTGCAATCCTGCGTGGACAATCGCATGTTGGACTAGTTAGGAAGCGAGAGACAGATATAGAGAATTAACAGCAGTGTCAGATAAAACGTGTGGTGATTATTTATCCTTTAAAACCTAATTATGTGCAAAATAAAAAAAAACGAGAAAAAGGAATCACGACAACGTTAATAGGGAAGCGCGCCTAACCTCTAAATAGAATCATTAATGACTGGTAATGGACGTTTGTTGGCCTATAGCCTTGTTAACTCCATTTTCAAGGTAGCGCTACGGATATGCCACATAAAATACAAAAAGTGTGAAATAGAAAAGGCTATGGGCATTTGGGTGTCATACTTTAGCAGTCTGAGCGTCTCAGAACAGTGTCTGAGGCCCATGTTCTTGCACAGCTGGACCAGCCAGCGGGACCTAGGCCTCCTGTAGGCAGGGCAAAAGAAAAGTACGAGCACTTCGGTCTCCTCCACGTTCAGACACACGGGACAATCCCGACTGCGGCCGCCCGACCACTTGGTGGTGAACGATCGGAGTGGAAGTGTCCCGTGTCTGAACTGGATGTACAGTTTCTTTGCGAGGAGCGGTTGGATGTCATCCAATACTGATTCTAGCCGATATACAAGTTTTATATCCATAAACCTTTGTGATAAGCTCCCTGGGGAAGTGCTCCATAGCTGGGTCATTTTTGACTCTCTATAGTTTTCAATTAATGCCTTTCTAGGAGTCACAATACTAGAATCTTCGGCTGAGCTCCACAAATTTTCCCTCCCCAAGGCATGGCATGTATTCCTTATGTGCGCTAGCCAAGGCAATTTTCCCGCACCGAGCAAACTCATAACTTCCCTTAGTTCATCCCTATAAGGGGCAAGCTCTGGGGTGCTCCACAGACGTCGCCAGAAGAGAAGTGGTCTTAGAGCTATTTCGTCTGCTATGGGGCTAATTCCAAGATCCAGCCTAAGAGGAATTAGAGGGGAGCTAACAGGAAGTCGTAGAAGCTGTCTAGTAAAGGAGTTCTCTGTTAACGATAGAGGAGTACTGGGGCAGTGTCCCCATAATTCTGCCCCGTACAAAGTTGCTCCCCTTGCCTGGACCTTATAAACTTCAGCTGCTGGTCCTATTACCTTGCGAGAGCAATTGTTGTATACCTTTAGAATGCCCCCCGATGCCTGGGCCAATTTCAGGTTAGCTTTTTTATTTGTGCCCCCAATCCATTTTCTCGGTTAAAGTAATCCCGAGATATTCGAAAATCGTCACCCTTTCTAGCGCCAATCCGTCTAGAGAGGGGTTTGGACGAAGTGATTTTTGCGTTGAAAACCATATATTTGGTTTTCTGTAAATTAATCTCCAAACCCTCTTTTTACAGAAGGCGCTAAATACATCAAGGACCCATTGCATGCCCATGGGAGATTTTGAAAGTAAAAGGGTGTCGTCTGCGAACATCAGAGCGGGTATCTTGCGGTTCGCTAGCCGGGGTGCGTCAAAATCTTTTACTGCCAACAAGAATTCTATTAAACCGTTAATAAAAAGGGAAAAAGAGTTGGGGCCAGGACGCAGCCTTGACGTATGCCTTTTCGACCGGGAAAGGGGCTGAGAGCTCTCCGTTTTTGCCATACCTTATTTGTGCATAGTTTCCCTGATGCAAGCGTTTCATCTCATGGCACAGGTAGTCTGGAGCCCCTAGATCCATTAGTATCTCCCACAATTTATCCTCGAAACTAAGTCAAAAGCGGATTTAAGGTCCACAAAAATGAGATAGAGGCTGCCACCCTCTATACTCACAGTCTTCCAGAACAGAAGCTGTAGTCTGAAAATTTGATCGATGGTGGAGATCTTGGCCCTAAACCCAGCTTGGAGGGTGAGAGTACATTGTGTTCTTCTATCCAAGCCAGTAATCGGCCCAGAAGGGCACGTGCGTAGATTTTCTGGCTTACATCAATCAAGCTGATGGGGCGGTAGTTAGCTGGGCTCAACGGGGAGCCCTTTTTAGGTCTCGCCTACGCAGCGCGCATGCGTTGCGTAGAGGAGACCTTTAGCCATCGGTTCCCTTTTTTCCCCAAAAACGTGCACGCGTTCCATTGCCTTCAATGGCAACGCGTGCACGTGTGGCGATTGCCTTGCGGGAGCGAGCGGCAGCGCCATATGGCATCAATTATCGCCCCTGGCTCCCGCAAGGGAATCGGCAGGCCCCCCTCCTGCCGCGCGAGGCGCGCTTTTGCTTGTTTATTTGGTTGTCCCCAACCTCCCTCCACCACCCCTTCATGTCCTTTTGTGCCTCCATGCAACAATTTGCTTGCTCCCTTTCCGTCCTCCTCCTCCCGCTGGTGGTTGCTTCTACCCTCACTCCCTCCCTCTCTCCCGCTGTTCGTGGTCTTGTTTTATATGTGGCTCCATATTGTTTCTTTGTGTGCTTTCTTTCAAGGCAGAGGGTCCAGCACAGACCACAAACAAGAGATTCCCTGATTTGCACACAGAGATACTCTGTTGTAGCAGATAATGCTATTGACAACATGATCGATCCACGTATGATCGACCTCGTAATGATGAAAGCTGCATTGTTCTCGTAGAAATCAAACCATCCACCTGCAGGGCATGCATAGATTTCCGACGAGAACACATTTATGGAGCGACTCGGCCCGAAGTACAGCCATTGCAGTGAGACGTAAGGTGGTTGAGCACTTGTGTTGAGATGATCCCAATACAGATGGCAAGCCTGCCATGGCGTATCCATATTTTAGAGTCGCAGGCCTGACATGCTTGGCTCTGCTTCCACTTCTACCCACTTTTCTGAGCGACCGGCCTGACATGCCACTGACCAGCCTCCAGTGCGATCCACCTATTAGAGTTATTACATTTAACGGACCATGGCCCAACCATACCCCTGTTATCTGAGATGGACTCTGCCCTGAGCACGCCTATCTTTCAGAGGCAGAACCAGACATCTGATTTACTGTATAATAGCCCTACCTGCCTTACAGAGGCAAAGGTGTCACACGGGACGGACTGCCATTAATGACACCAACATGGCATTTGACTGACACTGCCCAAGCACATTCTGCCTTTTAAAGCCACTGCTTTAGCCTCCATCACCTTTCAGAGACACTGGCTTAACACCATTATTGCCCCAGACCCCTTGTATATGATAGATTGTCATCACTACCTGCCTTTCAGTGGCAACGTTCAGATTGGTGGTGGACACTGCACTAACCCTACCCACCTTTCAGAGACACCGTTGAATATTTAACTGAATTGGCCATGTTAATTAGAAGACATTAGAAGTGGAATTTAGCATTTATTCAGTAAATGCACCTTTTGCTGACGCAGATTTGGGATAGGCAATCTGAATATTTTAGCAAAACAAAAAATAGTTTCAAGCCCAAACGGTTAAAAAGTAACAAACAAGCATTGGCATAGCCAATAGGTCTCGCCTTTGGGACCTTATAAGTGTTTAGCCATGCAACAGTTGATGTTGTTGCACCAAGGATATTGTGCTGCATAACTAAACACTTATAAGGTCCTAAAGGTGAGACCTATTGGCTATGCCAATGCTTGTTATAGATTGGGATGATTTCTGCCCCAAACCAGGTTGAGGGAATTGCCATACCCTGGAGGATGGCGTTGAACAGAGTCCATATTAGGGGGCCCAGGCAGAGGTTTCTGAACGAAAAAGGTCACCCGGGATCTTATCCAGCCCTGATGCCTTTCCGGGAAGGATCTTGCCCAGAGCTTCCATGATCTCCTTTAGAGTGAACAGGGGAATGTCTCGTTTGGGTGGTTCTGGGCGGGAGGGCGTCACTACCTCCGACCCGACTTCCTTCTCAGTGGATTCGTATAGGGATTTGTAATGGGCTCTCCAAACTTCCTCCCCTATGTTTACTGAAATCGCTGGTTTGCCCTCAGTTGTTCCGGTGTTAATCAGATTCCAGAATGCCCGCATTTCATGATTTTCCAGAAGTAAATACCAGAAGTAAAAAAATGACCCTGAGATGAGCAGGAATTTATGAAAGGCGATGCAGAAAGTTAGTCCTTTGTCCAAGAAAGTGACGCATTGAGCTGCTCTATAGGGGAAATAACAATTGGCAAGATCAGGTTAACCGTAGAGGAGGCATCTCTCTAATCTGACTGTTAAGGAGACTGACAAAATACCTACCTCGACTGGTGGCTGTCAGAGAATAATCTGGAAAATAGTGCTTAAGAGTGCCGCCAGGGTAAGTCACAACCAGAGAGAGTGCAGCGGAAGAAACATTAAGACTACAAGATGTAGGGATTCTGAAAAGATTCAGAAAAAATGCGTGTTAATACTACGCTTTAATGTTAATGAATTAAAAATACCTCAAAATATGCACTTCAGGATCTTAATTTACACGTTAAATACAATGCGCGAACGTAATGGCGTTTGGATGTCTCACGAATCAGCAGTTATCCGAAAGGTGAATAGGACGTATACGTCCGGCAAGAATTGAATATTTTCTTCTGCTCCAAATCTCTATCTGATATCTAAAGCCGAAGAGAAACCCAAAGGGCATTTGTTAATACTCCCTCATAGATGATATTGAGAAAATAGACACACGACGGCGAGTCTGCCGAACTTCGATTATGCTCGGAGCGCAAGGAGACCAGTGTGGGCCATTGAGATGGGTCCGTATGGCTAAAACGAAACGGTACTCCTTAGTAACTCGAAGTGAAAGATGATACAAAATAACAGGTGACACAATAAAAAGCAAAAGTACCCCAAAAAAGCCCGTCTTTTCAGGATGGCTCAATAATGCACGATAATGGAAACCTCCCTCAAAGACGTCCTCCACGTAAGGGGTGGAACACTCACGAACCGCCCTTTAACAGGCCTTGGGCTGCAATCACATGATGCGGATTGTCCAATGCAAGTCGTGCAAGTGCGGCTTCACTAAGCTTTATTGAATATGAACACGACCAAGACTGGAATCTTCACGTGAATTGATATGATGAAAACTTTTTACAGTCTTCTAATCATACGACGAAATGGACAAAATACCAGGGAACCTATGTCTAATAAGAACTAGCGAATAGTATGAAAAAAATATATAAAACAAAAATGCTGTACATCATAATGAAAACTTAAATAAAAACAAAATCCTGTAGGGATCGTGATTGTCCATTTGAAAACCACGAGATGATAATGGATGGAAAACACTTTATGTGGCCCTATTCAGCAAGTGACTCAAAAAAGGAAAATGAAAAATACTGTCCAAAAAAAAGGCATGACCATTAAGTGTAAATGATGCTGGTGTAGAGCCCTATACCAGAGTCAAGTAAACTCGGTGGAAAGATATCACTCAAGACATCATGTACGTGGCTGAGCTTAAAAAGTGATTAAAACTAAATAGAGCTCAAATTAATCATGAAGGTTATGTCCCCTTAACCCGAGGTGGAAAGGCATAACCTTTTGATATAAATGTTGTAAGCACTGACATAGAGCCCTATACCAGTATAAAACAACCTAGGTAGGTAGATATCATTCTAAGTGCCCTATATATGGCTAGGGGGATGATCAAAAAAAGAAACAGGACTCAGCTAGCATTATAGCGTATGGCTTGCTCCCAAGGGATTTCCTGATTCAAACCACGTGTCACCGTATCTAGGGTGAAAATCCAGTAAACATCTCTGCTTTTCCTGATCGCTTCAGGATCAACCCCTGGTTTCTGGTTTATTTTTTCTAAAATAGGCCAGTCAATATCTTCAGGTGTGTGTCCATGCTCTAGATAGTGCTTAACAAGGGGCGCCATGATTTTTTTGGTGCAGATGGCCGAACGATGTTCAGTTAGTCGTGTTGCTAAGGATCCGGATGTTTCTCCTACATATCCCAGTTTGCACGGGCATAATAAAAGATATACGATATTCTTTGTCTTGCAGTTGGTGAAGAATTTAATGTCTATTAAATTATGCTGAAAATTATACACAAATGTCTTTGTTATGATAGCGTTGTCCCGCTTTACATTGCGAGCATTTGTGATTACCAACTATTGGATGCGAACCATCCATGGTTTTCTGGACATAAGGTTTCTTACTGTTCATTCGCGAACTATCTGATCTTTCAAATTTTTATTACGCCTATGAGCAAACATAGGACGTGGCAAAATGTCATTTTCCTCTGCATTGACATTCAATATGTGCCAATTCGCACATATGATCTGGCGAACTTTCTCATTAAGAGTTGAGTGTCTGGTAACACAGACCAGCTCAGGCGTGGCTTTGGGTGGATGGTTTCCCAAAAGGTGGTCCCTGTCGTAAAAACGGGCACGTTTGTATGCCTCACGCACCAGCCTTCTTGGGTACTCTCCGGATGTAAATTTAGATTTCATCATAGTGGATCTGATGGATCCTCAAGCACGCCACCCGCAAACACCACCAGCTGATCCGTGCCACCAAGAAGTCGGCACTCAAAGAACGACTGGACAACAACGCCCACGACAGCAAGGAACTTTTCAGCATCGTCAAAGAGTTCTCCAACCCCAGCGCCGGAAACAACGACATCACCCCCTCGCAAGACCTCTGCAACTCACTCGCCGCGTTCTTCCACCGCAAGATCACCGACATACATAACAGCTTCAACGCACAAACCACGCACCCTACCGCCGAACCAACGCCCGCCACCACCACCCTCTGCAACTGGACCCCGATCAGCACCGAAGACACCACCCGCACGATGAACTCCATCCACTCCGGATCACCAACCGACCCCTGCCCACACCACGTCTTCAACAAAGCCGACGCCACCATCGCACCCCATCTCCGGGACATCATCAACTCCTCCTTCCACACCGCCACCTTCCCGGAGAGCTGGAAGCACGCCGAGCTTACCGCCCTCCTGAAGAAACCAACGGCGGACCCCACCGACCTCAAGAACTACCGTCCCATCTCGCTCCTTCCGTTTCCGGCCAAAGTCATCGAGAAGACCGTCAACAGACAGCTTGCCGCCTTCCTCGAGACGAATGGATCCCTCGACCCCTCGCAGTCCGGGTTTCGGGCCAACCACAGCACCGAGACCGCCCTCATCGCAGCCACCGACGACATCAGAACCCTAAACGACAACGGGGAAACAGCAGCCCTCATCCTCTTGGACCTCTCCGCGGCGTTCGACACCGTCTGCCACCGCACCCTAGTGAAGCGCCTCAGCAACATCGGAATCCGAGAGAAAGCACTGGAATGGATCATCTCGTTCCTCGCCGGAAGAACCCAGAGAGTCCGCCTCCCCCGTTCAGATCCGAGGCCACCGAAGTCATCTGCGGCGTTCCACAAGGATCTTCACTCAGTCCAACCCTCTTCAACGTCTACATGAGCCCCCTCGCAGCCATCGCACGCCAACACAACCTCAACATCATCTCCTACGCCGACGACACCCAGCTGATCCTCTCCCTCACCAACGACCCCACCACCGCCAGAGCCAACCTACACGACGGGATGAAAGACGTCGCCGACTGGATGAGGAACAGCCGCCTTAAACTGAACTCAGACAAGACGGAAGTCCTCATCCTGGGCTCATCACCCTCCGCCTGGGACGACTCCTGGTGGCCCCCGGCCCTGGGCACCGCGCCCAAGCCAACGGACCACGCACGAAACCTGGGCTTCATCCTGGACTCCTCCCTGTCGATGACCAGACAAGTCAACGCCGTCTCATCTTCGTGCTTCAACACCCTGCGCATGCTCCGCAAGATCTTCAGATGGATCCCCACTGAAACCAGGAAGACCGTCACCCAGGCACTCGTCACCAGCCGACTGGACTATGGGAACACCCTCTACGCCGGAACCACAGCCAAACTTCAAAAAGACTCCAGCGCATCCAGAACGCCTCCGCACGACTCATCCTGGACATCCCCCAACACAGCCACATCACCGGACACCTGAAAAGACCTGCACTGGCTCCCCGTCAGCAAGAGAATCACGTTCAGACTCCTCATCCACGCACACAAGGCCCTCCACGACCTGGGCCCAAAGTACCTCAACGACCGCATGACCTTCTACACGCCCACCCGCCAGCTACGATCAACCAGCCACGC